>CM055273.1:83993237-84498496 GCA_029237695.1 Conchocele bisecta
GTAGAACTGGGTCCATCTAGATCTAGATCAGCCTGCGCTTTCGCGCAGTCTGATCATGGGCTACGCTGCTCGCCATTCAGATAGTGAACAATTGGGACTGGAAATTAATAGTCTGTGCATGCACTATGCATTATGTTTTGAATAAATTCCAGCTCTTGTAAGGGGTATATAGGAAAAATAAAAAATATGTGGGAATAATTTCTTTTTTAAATTCGACCACGTGACGACTTTTGGCGGCAATGTTACAGCCGCGGGAAAGGGTGCTTGTTTATAATGCAGCTATTTCTCTCTGTAAGTGTCTACGGCCATATCACGTTGAAAACACCGGTTCTCGTCCGATCACCGAAGTTAAGCAACGTCGAGCCCGGTTAGTACTTGGATGGGTGACCGCCTGGGAATACCGAAGTTAAGCAACGTCGAGCCCGGTTAGTACTTGGATGGGTGACCGCCTGGGAATACCGGGTGCTGTAGACTTTTTGATTTTTTTTTGTGTATATTTCTTTTTTCTTCTTCTGTATTTGCGCCCATTTTCTTTTCCATGGCCCGGGACGTCGTTGAATGTCCCGCCTCACACACCACGTGACGGTGGGCGGCCAGGCAAACACACAGCGGACATGTTACGTATATGTAGTTGAAACCTGTTGTGCAATACCGGAATGAGCCGTGGCGTGGTGGGTTATATGAATCTATCATTTGAGACTAAAGCACATGATTTACTCCGTCGGGAAAGATTCGGTTGGCCATCGGAGGTCCACTGCGCTAATTCGACACTCATTCTTTTGGCTTTTATTTGTCACCTGTTTATTTCATATCCGTGACCGTGACACTGTAGAACTGGGTCCTATGTCATTTACGACCCGAAAATAGCTCAGATAGTGAACAATTGGGACTGGAAATTAATAGTCTGTGCATGCACTATGCATTATGTTTTGAATAAATTCCAGGTCTTGTAAGGGGTAGAAAAATAAAAAATATGTGGGAATAATTTCGTTTTTAAATTCGACCTCGTGACGACTTTTGGCGGCAATGTTACAACCGCGAGAATGGGTGCTTGTTTATAATGCAGCTATTTCTCTCTCTAAGTGTCTACGGCCATATCACGTTGAAAACACTGGTTCTCGTCCGATCACCGAAGTTAAGCAACGTCGAACCCGGTTAGCTAGATCAGCCTGCGCTTTCGCACAGTCTGATCATGGGCTACGCTGCTCGCCATTCAGATCGCGAACAATTGGGACTGGAAATTAAGTCTGTGCATGCACTATGCATTATGTTTTGAATAAATTCCAGCTTGTAATAGACCGTGGTCCAGAGTTCAACTTTGAAGTTGAGTATACTTCAGAGTATTCATTAGGTTTAAGACTTGATTTTGGTAAATTGGCCAATATTAATTAAAAATCAAAACATTAACCAAAGATATCGGTGTAGTCTGACCTATTTAAAAGGTCAAAGGTCAAATGAGTGCAAAATATAATATGTATTATAAAAAGATCTCAATAAAACTGGCAAAATAGCAGAAAGCATATAATCAAGCATATCAGCAGTTGCAATAATGAACTGGCTTTCCAAATATATAAATGGTTATTTGATAACGTTGCTGTGTGCACGGAAATTCAAGATGGCGTCCAAAATGGCGTCCACTTTTACAACTGACGTTTACCCTTCATATATATTTTAGAATAACTTGCAAAGTGTAACCACCAGCATATTGTGTTGACCACTGAAAAATGCAGGAATACTCATCATTTCAGAAAATATGGAAAGTGTATGTACCAGTAAAATATGTGAAGAGAATTTCAAGATGGCACTACTGCGTATTTCTTTATTATTTACCTGAAATTGTTCGAAGCAATGAAACAAAATACTATTTATAAACGACATTTTATACTAAGTACATGAGGTGTGGCTATACTTTTGTTCAGCTGTGGGGATCGTAGCTTATGTTTTAACATTATTTAATGCATATTTACTCAGTGGCATTTTTAAAAAATCCAAGATGGCCGCCATCACCTCATGAAATTACTAATATCAATATAACTTTCAAACAAATGGCTCTAGCGCAATATTTCTGGCTGTGTAACCATATGTTCGACCATTATACATGTAATGCTACGTGGATTTTTATTACAACACCAATACCATAATTTCTGAAATCAATATGGCCGACACAAATTGTCAAATATGACGTTTACATTCATATATTACTGATACCAAGTATTCTACCCATGTTTTCAGAGTAAAGTGATGCAAAGAAATAAATAGAATAAATGTGTTAATTATAATTAGTGTAAAATTCGTATTGGTATCCCAGACAACTTAGGAAATTATAAAAACATTATCTGTAGCAGTTGCACATGTATTATTCAGGTTCTAGACGTTGGCAACTGAAATCATATTTAGTGTTCTCAATATCCATCGATGATAACGGACGAACATGCTGTTTTAAATCTGTATAAATGTATGTCAATAAGTCTTTATGGTGATGGTGACGACATGAGACAATGATTGTTTTGCTGAAGTCAGCTGAGCCGAAAAGTCAGCGGTGAATTTTGTTAGACAACAACAACTGAAAGTTCTTATACCGAGAAATTTCAATTGTGACACAATGTTATGATGAGAGAGCCTTATCGCCATATTCCAGAAACCCAGATGTAGATGGCAAGCAGAACTTCTATAGCCCTATACACAAGCTTAATTTGAAAACATTCGAAGCAATGAAAAGCAAGAAAAAAAGACAACTACCAAAGAGGTGCTTAAGAGTTCCCGTGACCTGTTTGCTCGTTTGTTTCTGATTGGGCAAATAAGCCACATTGATACTGCCGAGCTGATGAGTTATCCGTTAGGAGCTATTCCACTCGCAATTGCTACCCCTGGTGGAGACTTGGCGAAGACCGTAATATCATCCCTACTGACAAAGCGTGAAGAGCTGGTTGACCCCCCTGGCAATGTCCCGACACACAATGTTGCCTACCTGCATGATGCCATGGCAATCCTGCATAGTGTAAATCCTTCAAATAACATGACATATGGTGACTTATCTGTTGTGATAATGAAGGTTGTCGTTAAAGACAAGCCAGCAGACTGTAGGATTGATCTGGTAGCTGCCATTTACCTAGATATATATTAATCTATCAAAAACCCAGAGCGAGAAGCTAGGTATCATGACCACATTTGCGACCATCAGCGACCACATTTGAGCAGCATCAGCAGCAGCTCTCAGCGTGTTGATCAACAATTCAAATCTCTTCTACACAGTTCCAGGTTTAAGAGTCCTTGATATTGTTCCTCGTTCACGAATGGATGCCAAATGTATATGCGGTGGACATCGGACGACACACATTGTATTTGACAAGTGGCGAAAGCTGTTATATAGTAACAGCAACCGGTGATCGAGTTCAATCAACATTAGTAGGAATACTCACAAGTACACAAGAAGAGGCTGACTGTCGTCTGATGGCGCATGTATCTCACGCAGAATTGGAATTGAACCCATCATAATTATATCCCCGGACACAGATGTAGCGGTCCTTGGCGTCGTCCATTCAGTTTTCTGGTATCAGCGCCATCTAAGCAAGAATACTGTTTCTGACCATGACGCAACACCGTAAGCGATGCGTCGATCTCACTAGAATAGGTCAGAAGTTGGGCATAGATGTCAGCAATGGGTTAATTGGGGCACACACTTTGACCGGATGTGACTCCGTTACTGGCGTTAGTGCATTCATTGGCCACGGAAAGACAACTGTCTTAAAACTGTTGCTTAACAATGAGACATTCTGCAATGCAATGCAGCAGCTTGGCTGTACATTTGATGTAACAGATACTCTTGTTTCCAGCTGTCAAACCGCTGTGTGTACGCTATATGGCTGTCCAAACCAAACCTGTGTTAATCACGTTCGATACATAATGTTTGGTAACAGAACTACCGATCGCAGTCGAATACCTACATGCGCCGATGTCTTAACTCAGCACATTAGCCGGGCAAACTACCAAGCAGAACTTTGGCGAAACATATTCCACCTCCACACGATCGTTGGTGGCAAGTGGATGAGCAACAGCTCACTATCAAGTGGATGACCATTGATTAAGCTCCACAGGTTTTCTGAAGTTAGTTAGCTGCGGGTGCCGGAAAACATGTGACCGTGGCAGCCGATGCAGCTGCCAGAACAATCTTGCGTGCACTTAAATGTGCAAGTATGACAGCGCAGTGAGTCTGAACCAACATAAAGATGATACGGTTTCAGACAATGAGGACTCTGATATTGAAAGAACTCTGTATGTGTTCCCTTGACACACACCACAGCAGGTGCAAAGCACTGTTGCAGATCAAAACTGTAAAATAGTTATTGTAGAAAATATGAACATGATATTCGGAAAATAATACTAAGCAGTAACATATTATACTGAAATATACTATTTATGCACATGCATTACAAAATACTACATACTAGTATATTACAATTTATTGATGATATGTATATTTATATTGTGAAATAGCGTCAGATTTAATTCTCATGTGACACATACTACACTTGTATAAAATGATCAATTCTGCTGAAGAACATTTTTTTCCGGAAGATAATTATGCTTGCGAAATGAAACATTATTCAAGGCATCCATATTTATTTTTATTTATCAAGTTAAACTTTCTACTCCATAGTACTATTTGCTGAATATAGTGTCGAGAACATTGTAACATGTACACACATAATGGTACACACATGTACACACATAATGTACACACATTGTTAACTTGTGCTGAAATATCATTATATATTGCAATGTCTTATGCCTGTTTGATAAGTATAAATCCTCTATACCGTCCGGAGGACTTTGAGTCATTTGATTATTTTCTTTGCCAAAAAATTGTACGCATTTCACATGGCGAATGGTAATTGACAAATATTAACATTAACACTTGAAGTGTATCACCATAAAACTAAAACTAGTGAATATATTGTTTTGATATGTGTGACCATATTACCATTTACATGTTATGTGCATTATTTTCAAACTATGGCAAATTTATATCCTGAATATGATATATTGAAATGCGAACAATCTTGGCAATTAAACATATGACATGACTGCCATTTTCAAATACTGCACCGATCCATCGAGGCATTGCGTATTTTTCAATCATATTAGATAATTCCCATCCATATAACTTTACCCATTCATTACACTTATTACAGACATAGTTATTTTACCAACTTAACTCGACCTATTTAGGAATCGTCATTATACGTACTAAAATACATTTTAAATGCCATCTGCATTTTTTCAATAAGCATACATGAATGCGAGTTTTTGAAGGCATATTTTCAATACTGGTTTGTTGTATCACAGCGGCCATGTTACGTATATGATTTCTAAAGGTAAAACACGTGACAACTTTTACGGCAAGGTTACAGACACAGGGAAGGGTGATTGTTTATATTGTACATCGGCATTCCAGGAAAGACGAACACCGTCGTTAAATTACCATTCAGCTCAATTTGGGACTGTAGAAAAGTAAGCACTCGCCTATCACATTTAATGTAGCACATTTATTGTATGGATTTATACCTCGTAACACACTGGAACAATAACAGATAACATGTAAATAAATAGGACATATCATGCACTGCAATAGAATCTGATCTAAGCTGAGCGCAAATATTGTAAGATCCCTTTTATTAGCTGGGAGCACATGTATGACCAGTGCAGAGCCTGGTCATGATATGTGGTTGTGACGGGAGAAATGGGGTTTATGGCATATAAGACCAGTGTAGTTCCTGATCAAGTAGCACACACATGTAGCCTGATAACGATATATAATCCTTGCTAGAAGCATAGTGGCAACAACAATAAGCCCCGTTTCTCAAGTCACAACCAAATACTAGCATCAACAAAACAATAGTGTTGTAGGTATACATGTATTCTGTTCACATGTTTTACACTGGATATATTTCAGTGATAGAAGAGATACCATTGGTTCAGTTTGCGTGTTTACTATCAACAGCTAAGGTAATTTAAGGCCGGACCTTACACAACCCTTACACCGCTATCTTAATTTCTTTTTCGTCTGCCGTTTATTTTCTATTTTCCATTGTTATCATCCAAAACATGCTTTTGACAGCACTTTAGAATAATTTACAACACGCTTTGACAGCACTTCAGAATCATTTCCATTGGAAATGATTCTGAAGTGCTGTCAAAACATGTTTTTATTGAGAAATAAGGCAAGATATAAAAGCAACAGCAGATGACAAATGTTGTGAGTAGCGGTCTGAGGGTTAAATATTTATCCAATGGTAGTATTGCTACTTCAGTGTTTGTTTAAATGCCATTTAACGACCTGCCAGCAGCTAAGGTAATTTTAGGCCTGGACAACCAGGTTGATTTATTTAACAGCCTGTCAACAGCTAATGTCATTTTAGGCTGGGTTAAAGGGGCCGAATCCAATCATTTCACCAGTATGGATTGATGGAAATTCCAAAATTATTTTTAATGGTATTTATCGACCTGTAAACAGCTGAGGTCAGTGGGGTCGAATCCAGTTCTTTCACCAGTACGGATTGAAGACAATCCAAAAATTTGAACTGAATATCATAAACAAGAAAATATCACCCGTCATCACACAAATACACAGAGTTTCCATAAACATATATATTATATATTCAGCCCAGAAATTAGAATAACCTGATCTGGTGCCATGTCCTTACCACACCATGAGTCACGTACCCACACCCCCTGAAAGTAATAGGATTAGCACTTATAATGGGCATAACCGTATACAACTCCCATGTGTTAACCAGAAAACCAAAAATGTACCCGAGGGCCATATCAGGTTTATTGAGATTCTGATAGGTCCGGTCTTCTGCCTGTGGTCATAACCGCTGAGCCATTCCAGTTTCTTCCATGTAAACAAGATTGTTTAACAAGTTCACAAACAAATAAAGAACGTGAAAAAAAAATGCCTCCCAGCTCCGGGGGCATTTAAACACAGAAACTACATGAATCATAACAAATATTTGTCGAGAACCAGCTCAGACGATTGTACTATTATGGTCATTAATAAATAGTGACATGTGAAATTACATAGAAATACAATATGTTATACAATGTTACAGTCATAAACAATTATGGTAGAAGTACTATGTTCAAGAAAATAATCTTATTACATAGATATACAGCAGATGAGTTTTGTTGAAAATTTCTTTTTGTGTGTGTGTGCGTGCGTGTGTGCATGTGTCTGCATGTGAGTTTGTTTGTTTTTTTGGGTTTAACAGCCTATCAACAGCTAAGGTCATTTAAGGCCGGGTCAATGGGTTTAGTACTTTAGTGTGTGTGTTTAATTCTACAACGTGCTTGTTTTATTAAGTAATTGTTCATAAAGTTCAACACACAGGTGAAATACTTGGAATTGTGACATAAAATAATGACCATTAAAAAATCCCATTACCTCACCAACCTGGTGTCATACTATATGCTACCTTATTTAGATAATGAAGCATATAGTGATAAACATGTACAGTCGAACCTCTCTACAACGGCCAGCCATGGGGAGACTGAAAACTGGCTGTTGAAGAGAGGTGGCTGTTGAAGAGAGGTATATCATGTAGAAATCAGAGCTACATTTAAGGTGCATATTTTTTCATTTCTTCGCCAAAACTGGCAAGTTGGAAGTGCTTTAGAATCGTCTCAATGAGACGATTCTAAAGCACTCCCAACTTGCCAGTTCTGATGAAGAATTAACGAAATCTCCCACAAAGTTTATCAAATTACGTACACTAACTGTGGTCGCAATTCATCACATTGCATTTTGAAATTTTGGCCGTTGTAGAGGTGGCTGTTGTAGAGAGGTGGCCGTTCGTGGAGGTTCGACTGTATAAACATGTATACCGATCCATCAAGTAGAGCTCTAGTTATTGTGTGGACAAGCTGTGTCCGCCTGCCCACCCCTGCCCGTACAAGGTGAATACATAATATGTCCCTGTTTTTTCAAACGAGTGTATAAAAAACTCTAGCCTATTTCACCAACATTGCAAAGTATACTTATCTAAATTTCCAACTTAAGGATAAATTTATTCATTTTTATTATACAGAATGTATTACATTATCACAGCCATTTTGGCTGTGATAATGTAATAAATTCAGTATAATTATTCTGCATACTTTTAATCATCAAAGATATGCAGTCGTTAGTTCTATATGAAATAATGCATTTCGGGAAAAATAAATAATTACTCCCTCAAAGTATACTTTGCTAGATAAATATACTTTGCAATTTTGATGAAATCGGCTACAGGTCTGTTCAGCATGCAAACTGCTATGTAAATTTGTAGTATCAATGTGATTGGTTTGCAGATGGCTAATTGATTGACTGATTGATTGAAAATTCAACACTGAAATTACAGTATCTTTCCACACCGAAATCCTGATATGGTGCAAGGTGTTCTTACCACACCAGAACATTTGGCCCCAGGATTTCAGTAAGAAATGTTTCACCATTAAGGGAGGAATAAATGTAGTCTATTAACCCTTAGACCGCTACTCACAACAATTGTCGTCTGCTGTTGCTTTTATATCTTGCCTTATTTCTCAATAAAAACATGTTTTGACAGCACTTCAGAATCATTTCCAATGGAAATGATTCTGAAGTGCTGTCAAAGCATGTTGTAAATTATTCTAAAGAGCTGTCAGCATGTTTTTGATGATAAAAATGGAAAATAGAAAATAAACAGCAGACGACAAAAAATTAAGATAGCGGTCTAAGGGTTAATCCTTTCACCCTTAATATATCTGACAGTGATTACTCCATGCTGATTGTTGTACTATTCCATTTTTAATAAGAGAAAAGGCGGTTATTGGTTTTCTTGAAATTTCGAAAATCATGACAAATACTGCACATCCTGCAAAACTGCCAATGTTGGCTTTATGGTCTATAGTTGAAAGAGTTAACTACCTTATGAAAATGAAAATACCTGTATTGAAAATTGCATATTGGCCAAACACATTTTGCAATGACAAGTCGATCCCATCCAAAAAGAAAGTCAAGGTAACATCACATTTATAACACAGGTCAATAATCGGTAGTGGATATGGTAAAATGTGCACAATTCACCTAGTTATGTTCAGAAACAAGCAAAATGGCCTTTAACCCTCACGTTTCGTCTGCTGTTTTTCAATTTTGCCTTAATTTTTAACAAAAACCTGTTTTGACAGTCGTCTCCAGTGCAGACGATTCTCATGCGCTGTCAAAACAGGTTTTTGTCAAGAAATATTGAAAATTAAACATTTCCAGCAGACGACAAAATTTAATTCAGCATAGCAAGGGTTAATGACGTTTTGCAGTTTTCATAGCTAGGTGAGTGTAATTTTATGACTGTTTGCTTGTTTCTAACCATTGTACACATTTTACCATCCCTAGCATGTGTTACTGATCTGCGATTTATAGCAGTGACTATTAGTTGAATATGGTGTACAAATAAAGTGCCTCTTGACCGAATACATGTAATACATATACGTGTAATATTTGAAGAGATGGTTGAACACAAAAGTTAACTTTGACGCTACATGACCAGCTAGTACACAGATGTGGCACAGGTTGAAGTAACGGACCGAGGTCTATTATAGGAATGAATGGCCTTTTTGTGGAATTTATCGGGGTATAAACTTGGAAAAGACGCGGGAATACTGGACGAAGGCCGGAAGGCCTCGTCCAGTATTCCCGCGACTTTTCCAAGTTTATATCCCCGATAAATTCCACATAAAGGCCATTCATTCCCTATAATTCCAGCATTTGAAATAAATTCATCAAGAAAATGTGTTTATTTTCCGTTTTCTTAATAATTATTTTAACTGCGCCTCACTGTTACGGAAAGTAGTTTGGCGTGAGAGTTTACTGGGATATAAACTTTGGACAGAGACTTGCTACGGACCAATCAAATGTTAGGGAATTGTGTAAATATTTTTGTCCTGGAATTATAAATACATTATATATGCCTAAAAGCATCAATAAATGAAGAAGAAAAACAATTTTTTTTTACTCCCTCCATAATTTTTTTTAGCTTATTTCTTTTCTTCATTTATTGATGCTTTTAGGCATATTTAATGTATTTATAGACCTCGGTCCGTTACTTCAACCTGTGAGATGTGGCTGTGACTGGAGATATTGTGCCTATGGGTTTCACAATCTGATCGAATATAGTTTCAGTCGGGCAATATGACACGATATCGACTTTGCAGCCTCTGGTGAATATAGATTCAGACGGGCAAGACGGCACCATATTGATGGTGTAGAATCACAATAACTTAAATTGTCATACCGCAGATAAGGGAATATAGCTTCAGACGGGCAATATGACACCATATTGACTTTGTAGAATCACAATAACATATTTGTCATACCGTAGATTATTTATATTTCTCCAGAATTTAGTTTTATAAGTGTGTGTTCAATGTCATAGAAATATGGCGCCAACGGCATGACGTCATGACGTTACAAATACTACCCGACGTCATCCAGACATAAACAAATAGAAACCATTAATAACATGGCAATTTCTGGACCAATTTTCAAAATCTAACTTTTGTTTTCTTAGTTATGTCATTACTAATCTCTACGACTATGTTTCGGAGGTGATTTCCAAAAGAAATTGTTTCGACTCGGCCTCGACCCGCCGCCATTTTTTATTCGAGCCATATTGTCAGGTACGGTAATATGGGCTCATAGTACCCGTCAAACTGACCAATCAAAACGCGAGAAAGTTATCTGTGGTATGACAAAGATTAATTGTTATCAGTCTACAGGAGTGTGCTGTGTGATCAGGAGCTACACTGGTCAAAAGTCCCATAAGCCCCATTTCTCCAGTCACAACCACATATACAAGTATGCTATCTCATTATTCTTCAAAATATAAATGCACAACAGTGAGCAATGACAGCTTATTGAGATGTTGACTAGTGTAGCTCTGGAGCAGCTAGAAGGCTCTTGCAGCTTGATATCAATCTGAAGCTTTCATGGTATCGATTCTACAATTTCTCGCCAACGTCAAGGTCTGTCGACAGTGTAGGCCCAGATCAGACTGTCAGGATGCAATCTGGTTTTGTAATTCTCTGGCAAAAAAATATAATAGTAAATGAAAATTGTTGTCTGCTGTGGTTTTATATTTTGCTTTCTTTCTCGATTTATAAAAACATCGTTTGACAGCACTTTAGAATCATTTCCATTGAAACGATTCTAAAGTGCAGTATCATTTCCATTGAAATGATTCTAAAGTGCAGTCAAACTATGTTTTTGACGACAAAAAATAAAAAATAATCACCAGACGACAAAATTTAATTCAGCAGTGTAAGGGTTAAACAAAGATTGGACTATCACATTTCTGGACAACAACTGCTTGTACATGTATGCTTGTTAGTGCAATATATCAGGTAACCTGCTGAGAAGAAGCTGACTGAGAACACCTGATAAACTTGATATCAAAATACATGAGCCTGGTATCCTGTGAAAACAGAAAATATCACAGTCTGCGTCGGTATACAATAGATTGATTGGCGTACACCAGCTGAAAACATGACTTGAGGCAGCTGATAAATTTGTGTAAATCCTAATAATTATGCACAGTAACACATAGGCACCTTTACCTTGTACATGAATGGCCTGTTTGCAGTTGATATTATTTATGAAAAGCATGCACACAAAAGGGATGAACATTGTGTCTAAGGGAGATAGCATCAAGTTCCCCACCCTACCACCATTAATTGGTTGGGGCATAAAAATAAGGTGGAACATGAAATGTTATGTCCATATAGAGGTACTTTGATATCCCGTAATAATATTCAGACACCATTTGTTTTGGGAAACCCCTATAAAACAGGGGTTTCCCAAAACTAACCGTAAATATTGGGACACTGCTTGCTGTGAGAAACCATATGTTAATGTGTGTTTCCCCACAATAAACTAGCTGTGTCCCAATATTTAGGGGTAATGCCGGGTTACGGATCAGGCTCGGCATAAATAATTCTTTCTGACTGTGTCCGATTTCGTTGCCAACTTGAGAACTGGGGTATCACAGCTGCTGCATTCTCTATTGTTGCTACAAGGAATTCATCCAATATTCTCTCTGTACACTCCGCTATAAACCTAATAAATGATCTCAGATCTCCCATATTGGCATCCTCCAATGTTTCATAATAGCGTAGACGCTCCTCCACTTTTATAGACACTGGCGGAAATCCGGCCTGCATTAGAATTAAATTCATCAACAAACGAGACGTTCGACCATTTCCATCATAAAATGGGTGAATTATCACTAACCTATAATGAGCTAAGGCAGCATATTCTACCGGATGTAATCTCAACACATCTTCAGAATTGAGCCACTCGACAAACTCTTTCATCAATACTGGCACTTCTTCTGGCGGTGCGGGTGTAAAGTCCCCGACAAACACCTGGGTATTGCGCAATCGCCCCCCTTCAACAGGGTCTACAAAACCTAGCACTCTTTTGTGTATATCTAAAATATCTTGAAGAGTTAATCGACCAACTTTTCCTAGTAAAGTATTATTCACAAAACTAAGAGCTCGATCTAAGCCTAAAACTTCCTGTTGTTCTATAAGAGATTTTCCACCTACAGCTATACCAGTTTCCACTATAGATCTTGTCTGGGATAGTGTTAATGTGTTTCCCTCAAGTGCATTAGTGTGATATATATGCTGGAAGTATGCTTCTTTCTTCTGTCTACGTAAACCAGGGTGACTATTGGGAACGTTGTATAATAAATCTAGCTTTTTATCAATGGCATTATACATTCGCTGGTCAATTTCTTCTACAATTGGCAATATTCGTTTCCGATTCACCAAAGCTTTTGTATGTTCGGGACATATCGTAAGAGCTTTTGTGTAAAGCTTTTCCGCTTTCATTAGATCTTGTTCGTGAAGCTCGAGAAACTCACCGAACGATGTGAGAATGTCGGCATGTAACGGGTCAAGTTTCAGGGCATGCTGGAATAGCTTCAGGGCTTTACCGTGCTTGTTCTGGGCCTCCATATCGAGGGCGAGATTCATGGCAGCTACCGCCTCCTTCTTCAAATCTGCAAGTAAGCAAAATTGTCAAACATGTGGATGTGACTCTAGAAATTGGGCTTATTGGATCTACATGTATTTGTCTGTCTGTCCGTCCGTCCCCGTCCGTCCCCGTCCGTCTGTCCGTCCGAGCAACCAAGGGTGTAGAAGGGGCCATGGGGCGGAGCCTAACACAAAAGAATCCTTTGATTTATTCTGTGTGGCCCCTTATTCTATTCATTACAAGGGGGCCATCTCTTTGATCTAGAACAATGGAAATGGCCCCTTCTTCACTATTGATGGGCAGTCCGTTCGTCCGTCCGAGCTTACAAATGGATACATATGTGGCTAGGAGAACAATAGGTTATGTAATATTCTACTGTTCCGTGATTTTATGTGGTTAAAAATGGGTTTATGTGGCTACAGAACAATAGGGATGAACAAAGAAAAAGGTTAGGTTAGTCACATAAGTATCCATTTGTAGGAACGTCCGTCCGTCCGTCCGTCTGTCTATCAATGACCTACCCTACCTATCTGTTTATACTACTTCACACCCTCACAGGTAATTTCCAGCAGGTCGCTCGAATATGGAATGGCGAACAGTACAGATCCTGATCAGTTTGTTTGTTTGTTTATTGGTGTTTAACGGCCTATCAACAGCTAAGGTCATGTAAGGCCGGGCAAACGGGTTCGATCCCGTTTTAACCTGCTGCATTGGGGGGAAAATTCCAAAATCAGAACGGAATATTTACATCGAGAAACAATATACTCAGCCCTGAAATTAGAATAACCTGACCTGGTGGCAGGTCCATACCACACCAAAGTCACTTGGCCCCTTCCCCTAAAACAGGAATACGAACATAAGGGGTATAATCAGATTCAACTGTCACATACAAAATGCCAAAGACGTATGTGAGGGCCAAACCAGGTCTCCAGTCGGAATTCCGGTAAGGATGAACCCCGATCATTAAAATACCCATCGCTTGCACCCACCTTCCACCCACAGATCCTGATCAGACTGATCTGGATCTACACTGGTCACAAAATATGGCAAACATGGCTGTGACTGGAGTAATGGGGCTTACAGTGGCGATGTTAGGTTCTTGCCAAGGAGGTGTGAAAAGGGAAAATGAATGGGTTTAATGACCCAGCAACAACTAAGGTCATGATATAGAGACGGGACCACAGTTTTAAAGTCTCATCAGACAGACCAGTGGGAAGGAAATACTATGAAAGTATTTTTTATGCCTAAGAAGAGGTTTGAACACAAAACTTTAATAGCACGTTGTGATATCACCCATTCGAATTGGTGATATCACCTATTCGAAAGGATGATACATGTATCACCAATTCAGAGTGAATGGGTGATATCACCCTTTCGAATAGGTGATGTCACCCATTCAAATCGGTGATATCAGGTATTCAAATCGATGATATCACTGATTGCAAACAAATACATGTAGATGATATCACCCATTCGAATGGATTATATCATCCTTTTGAATAGGGGAAATCACCAATTCGAATGGGTGATATCACAGTGATCACCCTTTCGAATAGGTGATATCACCCATTACTTTTTCATTGGTGACATCACCAATTCGAATACATAATATCACCGATATGAAAGGATGATATCACCAATTTGAAAGGATGATTTGCACTTATTCATTTCGAATGGGTGATATCACCCATTTGAATGGGTGATTTCATTTATTCGAATGGGTGATATCACCTTCGAATGGGTGATATCACAATCTGGATTGGAAGTCAGGTGTTCCAGCCCCTAGGCCACAACCCATCCCTGCCAAGTGGGGTGCGAATTGTGGATTGAGTTTGGAAATGTCATTATGGGGGTGGAGCATCATGAGCATCCTTCCCGGGGAAAAAATATATACATGTATAGATCTATTGATTTCTACATTCAATTTCCTTGATTATCGTTATTTTAAAGCCATACATTTGACATCACAGATGCCTTTTACTATTTCACTTGTCTTTAATATTTTCTGTATGATGTTCTTTTATGGTGGCCTTCTAGCTGAGATACCTGCTGTGTAATGTTTTTTTCATTATAACCATTCTCGGTGATATTGACCTCGAATTTTGCGGTCTAAAACTTGAAAGTATTTTAGAAAAAAAAAAACATAAACCAATGAGACAATTAAGTCTACATATTTTACCCTCACTCATCAGACCATGTTGCAAAACGCGAGGACAATATCACTGAGAATAGGCTTTTTTTTTATGATGACACTTGCTACTCCAGTGATTCACTGGCGAAAACCACAGACTCTAGGGCCCGTTTCACTAAACTTTGTAAGACTAAAATGTTCGTAAGTGCAAAATTATGATAGTCTGTAAATTTCACATGACCAATGTTTTCTTGTAAATAATTATTGGATTTACATTTAATGAGCATAGGCTGCCTATGCTCAATACATATAAATCCATCAATTGAAATTTCCAGACGATCCTAAATTGGCACTTATGAACATTTTAGTCGTACAAAGTTTAGTGAAACAGGCCCCAGGTATCTCAGTTAGAAGGAGTATATCCACCATGGGCACTGGTGTGGGACAAGAATATTCCACCCGAGCGTCAGAATATGTTGTCAGAAACGAGGCTTTGCCTATGGTGGATACTTTTTCTCGCCCCTATATAGAACGTATACCTGTATTTG
The DNA here is from genome assembly GCA_029237695.1 of Conchocele bisecta. Classification (NCBI taxonomy): domain Eukaryota; kingdom Metazoa; phylum Mollusca; class Bivalvia; order Lucinida; family Thyasiridae; genus Conchocele; species Conchocele bisecta. Next base: position 84,008,971 of record CM055273.1, read on the forward strand.
CGAATCTGAAAATATTGATCTGACCGAGAATAAGGCTAAACTTTTTATGCGCTGAATTTATGCGACTAAGTCACTTTTGACACATCCATCGTGTTCGCCATGTCAATTGGACGCTAATGCCAGTTCAGTGGATTGTTTACAAATTATTATCAAATTAATGTGCAATGTCATCACCATTCAGCCTGGTGACGCCATAAAGTATGTCGAACATTGCAGACATCATCAAAATTAAAATGACGTCATGACGCGATAATAAATATGTCAACAACCATTGAAAACAATAAACATCAACCATATTAATTATTTGACGGGGTAATTGTAATCTAGTTACAAACGGTAACTCTTGCAATCTACTCCCGTACCGTCTGTAGGCAGTTACGATTCCACTCATAGGATTCCTCTGCAGAATAGAGAATCAGATCTGATTCGCATGTGAGCAGTTAATTGTGAAAGAACTGAAATGAGTGTTAATATTATGAAAATAACATATTCAAGTAATTACCGGTATGACATAAATTTACATAAATGTGGATGACCTGACAAAAGTAAATTTAAGCTAGAATCAACAAATAACCCAGACAGTGGCAGCCAAATTCAACATGTAAAAGTCAAAGACAGGGTCCATTTTCTGTAAATGCAAAAAATAATTTTCTAACCCTTCTACAATGTTAACAAGAAACGAGGCAAAGCCACAAAGGCCAGGTTTTTTCCAAGCATGGACACTTGGATAACATAATTATACCCACTTTTTGTAGACTGGATGGCCGTGGCCTGCATGTCGCGCCTTGGGGCGAGGCATGGACACAAAAAAAAATAGATATAGTAGATGGAAAAACTTTAACGAAAATCTTTAACCGGACGTACGGACAGACGTATGCCAAAATGCAGACGATATCGCGCTTTCCGCAAGCGGTTGCGACAATGATGATAAACACCCATGTGAAGTATCAAGGTAATGGGTGAAGCAGTTGCAGAGATATAGTACAGGAAAAAACTTTAACAAATAAATTCAAATTAATTTGACCTTGACATTGCACACAGGGGCCGCACGGTTGGGGGTTAGAATTAAAATATGGACGATGATAAACACCCATGTGAAGTTTCAAGGTAATGGGCGAAGTAGTTGCAGAGATATAGTATAACGAAAAAGTTATAACCAAAAAATTTAACCAGACGTACGTTAAAAAGTTAATGTTGAAAATGGCTAAGTCAATTACGTAGAAATAATAGGTGAAAGTAAAAAAATGGTCACATGTTGGATAGTTGTATGTGGTAGGCACCCCTTGGTTATGAAACTGTGAAAGTTTGGTGGTCCTAGGTGGTACAGTACCAAAGAAATGGACTTAAACACGAAAATTTAACATTGTAAACGCGAAAACTTAACATTGAAAATGGCTAAGTCGACTGCGCGGAAAAAATGGATCAAGTTAAAAAATAAGAAATGAGGCAAAGCCACGAAGGCCAGGTTTTTTCCAAGCATAGACACTTGGATAACATAATTATACGCACTTTTTGTAGACTAGATGGCCGTGGCCTGCATGTCGCGCCTTGGGGCGAGGCATGGACACTAAAAAAATAGATATAGTAGATGGAAAAACTTTAACGAAAAAACTTTAACCGGACACACGGACAGACGTATGCCAAAATGCCGACGATATCGCGCTTTCCGTAAGCGGGTGCGACAATGATGATAAACACCCATGTGAAGTATCAAGGTATTGGGTGAAGCAGTTGCAGAGATATAGTACACAAACAAACTTTAACAAAAGTAATTTGACCTTGACATTGGGCACAGGGGCCGCACGGTTGGGGGGTAGAATGAAAATATGGATGATGATAAACACCCATGTGAAGTTCAAGGTAATGGGCGAAGCAGTTGCAGAGATATAGTATAACAAAAAAGTTTTAAGTAAAAAACTTTAACCAGACGTACGTTAAAAAGTTAACGTTGAAAATGGCTAAGTCAATTACGTAGAAATAATAGGTGAAGGTAAAAAAATGGTCACATGTTGGATAGTTGTATGTGGTAGGCCACCCCCCTTGGTTATGAAGCTGTGAAAGTTTGGTGGTCCTAGGTGGTACAGTACCAAAGAAATGGACTTAAACACGAAATAAAACTTAACCATTGTAAACGCGGAAAAACTTAACCATTGAAAATGGCCTAAGTCGACTCGGCAGCGGAAAAAAATTGGATCAAAGTTTAAACAAAAATAAAGGAAAACGAGGCAAAAGCCACGAAGGCCAGGTTTATCTTTTTTCAAGCATAGACACTTGGATAACATTAATTAATTATACCGCACTTTTTGTAGACTAGATGGCCGTGGCCTGCATGTCGCGCCTTGGGGCGAGGCATGACACTAAAAAAAATAGATATAATAGATGGAAAAACAATTTAACGAAAAAACTTTAACCGGGACACACGGACAGACGTATGCAAAATGCCGACGATATCGCGCTTTCCGTAAGCGGGTGCGACAATGAGATAAACCACCCACCCTGTGAAGTATCAAGTATTGGGTGAAGCAGTTGCAGAGATATAGTACACAAACAAACTTTAACAAAAGTAATTTGACCTTGACATTGGGCACAGGGGCCGCACGGTTGGGGGGGTAGAATGAAAATATGGATGATGATAAACACCCATGTGAAGTTTCAAGGTAATGGGCGAAGCAGTTGCAGAGATATAGTATAACAAAAAAGTTTTAAGTAAAAAACTTTAACCAGACGTACGTTAAAAAGTTAACGTTGAAAATGGCTAAGTCAATTACGTAGAAATAATAGGTGAAGGTAAAAAAATGGTCACATGTTGGATAGTTGTATGTGGTAGGCACCCCTTGGTTATGAAGCTGTGAAAGTTTGGTGGTCCTAGGTGGTACAGTACCAAAGAAATGGACTTAAACACGAAAACTTAACATTGTAAACGCAAAAACTTAACATTGAAAATGGCTAAGTCGACTGCGCGGAAAAAATGGATCAAGTTAAAAAATAAGAAACGAGGCAAAGCCACGAAGGCCAGGTTTTTTCCAAGCATAGACACTTGGATAACATAATTATACGCACTTTTTGTAGACTAGATGGCCGTGACCTGCATGTCGCGCCTTGGGGCGAGGCATGGACACTAAAAAAATAGATATAGTAGATGGAAAAACTTTAACGAAAAAACTTTAACCGGACACACGGACGTACGGACAGACGTATGCCAAAATGCCGACGATATCGCGCTTTCCGTAAGCGGGTGCGACAATGATGATAAACACCCATGTGAAGTATCAAGGTATTGGGTGAAGCAGTTGCAGAGATATAGTACACAAACAAACTTTAACAAAAGTAATTTGACCTTGACATTGGGCACAGGGGCCGCACGGTTGGGGGGTAGAATGAAAATATGGATGATGATAAACACCCATGTGAAGTTTCAAGGTAATGGGCGAAGCAGTTGCAGAGATATAGTATAACAAAAAAGTTTTAAGTAAAACACTTTAACCAGACGTACGTTAAAAAGTTAACGTTGAAAATGGCTAAGTCAATTACGTAGAAATAATAGGTGAAGGTAAAAATATGGTCACATGTTGGATAGTTGTATGTGGTAGGCACCCCTTGGTTATGAAGCTGTGAAAGTTTGGTGGTCCTAGGTGGTACAGTACCAAAGAAATGGACTTAAACACGAAAACTTAACATTGTAAACGCAAAAACTTAACATTGAAATAAAATGGCTAAGTCGACTGACTGCGGAAAAAAAGGGAAAAAATGGATCAAGTTAAAAAATAAGAAATGAGGCAAAGCCACGAAGGCCATTTTTTTTATTTTTTCCAAGCATAGACACTTGGATAACATAATTATACGCACTTTTTGTAGACTAGATGGCCGTGGCCTGCATGTCGCGTTCCTTGGGGCGAGGCAATGGACACTAAAAAAATAGATATAGTAGATGGAAAAACTTTAACGAAAAAACTTTAACCGGACACACGGACGTACGGACAGACGTATGCCAAAATGCCGACGATATCGCGCTTTCCGTAACAAGCGGGTGCGACAATGATGATAAACACCCATGTGAAGTATCAAGGTATGGGTGAAGCAGTTGCAGAGATATAGTAACAAACAAATTTAACAAAAGTAATTTGAACCTTGACACAAACAAACTTTAACAAAAGTAATTTGACCTTGACATTGGGCACAGGGGCCGCACGGTTTGGTAGGGTGAATGAAAATATGGATGATGATAAACACCCATGTGAAGTTTCAAGGTAATGGGCGAAGCAGTTGCAGAGATATAGTATAAACAAAAAAGTTTTAAGTAAAAAAACTTTAACCAGACGTAAGTTAAAAAGTTAACGTTGAAAATGGCTAGTCAATTACGTAGAAATAATAGGTGAAGGTAAAAAAAATGGTCACATGTTGGATAGTTGTATGTGGTAGGCACCCCTTGGTTATGAAGCTGTGAAAGTTTGGGTGGTCCTAGGTGGTACAGTACCAAAGAATGGACTTAAACACGAAAACTTAACATTGTAAACGCAAAAACTTAACATTGAAAATGGCTAAGTCGACTGCGCGGAAAAAATTGGGTCAAGTTAAAAAAAGTAACATGTTGGATAGTGATATGTGGTGGGCACCTCTTGATTATGAAGCTGTGAAGTTTGGTGGCCTAGGTGGTACAGTAACAAAGATGGACTCAAACACGAAAACTTAACATTGATTGTGGACACCGCCCGCCCGCCCGCCGCCCGCCTCCGCCGCCCTTCGCCAATCCAATAGCCTGGATTTTTTTTCAAAAAACCTGGCTAAAAAGTAACATGTTGGATAGTGATATGTGGTGGGCACCCCTTGATTATGAAGCTGTGAAAGTTTGGTGGTCCTAGGTGGTACAGTACCAAAGAAATGGACTTAAACACGAAAACTTAACATTGTAAACGCGAAAACTTAACATTGAAAATTACTAAGTCGACTGCGCGGAAAAAATGGGTCAAGTTAAAAACAAGAAACGAGGCAAAGCCACGAAGGCCAGGTTTTTTCCAAGCATGGACACTTGGATAACATAATTATACGCACTTTTTGTAGACTAGATGGCCGTGGCCTGCATGTCGCGCCTTGGGGCGAGGCATGGACACTAAACAAATAGACATAGTAGATGGAAAAACTTTAACAAAAAAATTTAACCGGACACACGGACGTACGGACGTATGCCAAAATGCCGACGACATCGTGCTTTCCGCAAGCGGGTGCGACAATGATGATAAACACCCATGTGAAGTTTCAAGGTAATGGGCGAAGCAGTTGCAGAGATATAGTATAACGAAAAAGCTGGCGCACGATTCACCCAAATCCTCCCCAAATCCTCATTTCCCCCAAATCCTCCCCAAATCCTCATGTAATGAATAAGTTATCCAATTGATATGTCTCACAACCTTTTAATATCGTTCTTAAGAAGTTATTGAACCCGATTTGAATACGTTTTTATGGTAAAAAGAGTCTTATTTCGAAGTTTTAATTTAACTTAGGCATTCTAGCAGCCAAGGGAGATCATCCAAAATAAATTATGAGATAAATGCAAGGGAGATAAATGAAACATGCAAGTTATTTACCATTCCAAATGTTTATTCATCTGTTTTTTTTATCTCAATCAATCAATAAATCGATCAATCAATCAAATTCAGCATATATAGCTTGAAAATATGACCACGTCCGTAAATGTCAAGTGTCTATGCAGTACGCGCCCGATATGCAGCAAATCGTCCCCAAATGTTCATATTTTAAAGCTATATATGTGCTGAGGTTGATTGATTGATCGATTGATTGATTGGTATAAAAACAGATGAATAGTATTATACACATTTGGAATGGTAAATAACTTGCATGTTTCAATTGACCAAAATGGGTCAAACAACATTTATCTCCCTTGCATTTATCTCATAATTTATTTTGGATGATCTCCCTTGGCTGCTAGAATGCCTAAGTTAAATTAAAACATCGAAATAAGACTCTTTTTACCATAAAAACGTATTCAAATCGGGTTCAATAACTTCTTAAGAACGATATTAAAAGGTTTTGAGACATATTAATTGGATAACTTATTCATTACATGAGGATTTGGGGAGGATTTGGGGGAAAATGAGGATTTGGGGAGGATTTGGGTGAATCGTGCGGCCCACGAAAAAGTTTGAAGCAAAAAAATTAACCAGTTGTAGATTAAAAAGTTAACGTTGAAATTACGTAGAAATAATAGGTGAAGGTAAAAAAATGGTCACATGTTGGATAGTTGTATGTGGTAGGCACCCCTAAAACACGAAAACTTAACATTGATTATGGACGCCGCCCGCACTTCGCCAATCCAATAGCCTGGATTTTTTAAAAAAAAACCTGGCTAAAAAAGTAACATGTTGGATAGTGATATGTGATGGGCACCCCTTGATTATGAAGCTGTGAAAGTTTGGTGGTCCTAGGTGGTACAGTAACAAAGAAATGGACTTAAACACGAAAACTTAACATTGATTGTGGACACCGCCCGCCCGCCGCCCGCCCGGCTTTCGCCAATCCAATAGCCTGGATTTTTTTTCAAAAAACCTGGCTAAAAAGTAACATGTTGGATAGTGATATGTGGTGGGCACCCCTTGATTATGAAGCTGTGAAAGTTTGGTGGTCCTAGGTGGTACAGTAACAAAGAAATGGACTGAAAGACGAAAACTTTTACACATTGATTGTGGACGCCGCCCGCCGCCCGTCCGCCGCCCGGCTTTCGCCAATCCAATAGCCTGGATTTTTTTTCAACAAAACCTGGCTAAAAAGGGAGTCAGTAACATACTCCACTACAGCCCTTAATTTGGAACCACTGTTTTTATCCCTTTTTAATCTCACTTTGATCTAATCGATCTCTTAACCTATATAACACTATCACCTGTACATTCCACTCCACTACTTTCTTACTTTTGCACTCTCCCTTTTTACTAACTGCTCTGACGCGCAGGCCTGCCCATAATCTCTGCGAGGGGGTGTGGCAGTATCAATAGCTAGATAGATTAGATATATGTTGCCCAATTGACGAAGCGGAACATCCTGAATTCCCGCAAAATAACGACCTCACAAATAACCTGTATTATACCTGAGTTTATAGGGACTGTCTTTTGTCTTGATCGCTTGATAATTGATGTTTCAGGCGTTTGTCTTAAATTCAGTGACTCAGAAACTGCAAGTTGTTTTCCATTGAACAGAGACTGGGGTAGGTACAAAAATGGTAAATATGAAATCAGATATGCCACTGTCATGCTAGAAATCAGCAACAGAATAAAAAAAGTTGTGTGTGGCATTTTGTGTTCCCAAAATCGACTGATAATCGCTTCAATTCGCGGTGAAATTTGGATGACAGCTGTCAAACTACTTTTGATTTCCGACATGTTCCTCGTCTGAATGTCAAGGTCGAACAAAATCCGGAAGTACATTTGGCTTATTTCGATTGGTTCGTGCAAATCATGAATCGGAAAACTCTGTTTTATTCGCTAAAAAAAATCAAAGATGTCTGCGCCCATGATAATCGACACGAGCTGAGAATTTCCTTTAGTTTATAGCGTTTACCTGTATTGACATACCGCTATGGCACTATTTTCTGTTAATAGGTAATTAATGTTTACTTAGTGATCGAAATGTCCAACAGATCACACGTCAAATGCAACTACAACTGTTCCTTCCATAATTTAAAAATGGATCATGGCTTCATGCATCAAAATTGCATCATTTGCATAAAACGGGCCCCAGTCAAATCGGACCATGTGGAAAAATGGTAGCAATCAACCTATTGTGTCATATAATATTATATGTTTGTGTCATATAATATTATATGTACACTATCTATCTTCCTGATCGTCAAACACCTGCTGGGGACCTAGACTTTGTTTCTTGTTAACTGACAAGGCTGTAATACTAATAGGTTAAGCACTACCAATGATTTTCCCCAATATCTCGTCGTAAGACGTAACCCCATAACAATATTCAAGGGAATTAATTCTACTCGTTCCGTAAATTGCTATATACTCTACATATTTCAGACACCATTTATTTAATAATTAAGAATATATATACTAAAGACAAGTGTCTTAGGGCGGTCGGTGGGCAAATACAGTATTTGGAACAGTATAATTACAAGTTACTGTTCGCAACTATTATAGGGAGTAAAATAAATAAAGAAAGTGATATTTTTGTGTTTGTTAAAATAGATAAAAACAGAGTCATATTTTTATCCCAATCGATGATAGTGTAAATTGATGGACCCACACATTAATGCCTCTATGACGGATAGAATCAAAAACCTTTCCTATCATCAGGATCAATGGTAGTCAGAACCTCATTGACCCAAGCATGTTACATGCTAGTGGAGCAATACTTTGTGTAGCGAAGCTATTAACTCCTACTTTTGCTTATTCCTGACAAAACTGGGTTTGTTGCCTTTGCAACCAGTGTAGGTCAACCTTCGTAATGTGATCTGTACATTCTTATCATTATCTTCCCTGGATTAATATTGGTTTGCGTCGGTGCAGTGTGATCACAATCTACACTGGTAATGATAAAATAGTCCCAGTTTTGTCAGATAGTTGTCCATTTTTTTTCAGATACCTTGGTGATAGTGGTGAAGATGTTGACAGAAAGGCTCGTGCTGCTAACATTCTTGAAAAACTTCAAGCTGAAGCCAAAGCCAGGAAATTAAGCAAACGTTTAACAGTATTATCCGTTGATACTGGAAGACAGTCTGAGGAGTCGACACTGGTGAAGGATTCGCCAAAGTCTGTTCAGACAGTTGTGAAAAAGACATATCAGAAAACAGGGAAATTAATAAAAGAAGTGACAGAGGCGAATTTGGAAGAGAAAGACAAGACTGCAGTGCAGAAGGACACAGAACCCGAGGTGAAACATAAACTTAAGAAATACATAACAAGTGAAGATGATGCAGAAAAACGGAAAAGTCGTAAGCATAAACTTTCAGATGAAAAATCTGAATCAAATATTCTTAGTCAATTACATACTGGTGAATCTGAAGATGATGGTGTCAAATTTCCAAAGAAAAGGAGAAAATCTGAGTTAAAGCTAACAGATGACAATGAAAGTATTGTTCAACTTGAACAGAGAGATAAGAAGAAACATAAAAATGAAAAGAAAAGAAAATCAAATAAAATGGAAGTTTCTGAAGACAAACTTGGTACCGATGACAATGACATGACAACGGACAACTCAATTAAAAGCAAGCATCTGACTGATAATGATGACTTGGATGTTGAAATGGCGAACGACCAGCCAGATAAGGATGAGGCTGCAGACCTTGAACAATTGACGTTAGGCAAGACAACTGACATTGGCGGTTTCACAGTGATTGGGAGTATGAAGCCAGCTAAGGTGGAAAAGGTGAGAATAACTATATTTGTGTGGCTTGGGTCACATTTCAGCATTATTAACAACAGTTAGTATAGATTTTGATTGTCTTACACACTTACATATTTCTATTTAATAGAATCTAATCTTTTTTGATGATGACACTCTTGCTACTCCAGTGATTCACTGGCGAAAACCACAGACTCTAGGGGCCGTTTCACTAAACTTTGTACAACTAAAATGTTTGTAAGTGCAAACTTATGATACTCTGTAAATTTCACATTAGCAATGTTTTCTTGTAAACAATTATTGGATTTACATTTATCAAGAGCAGCCTATGCTCAATAAATGTAAATCCATCAATTGAAATTTCCAGACGATCCTGAATTTGCACTTATGTACATTTTAGTCGTTCGAAGTTTAGTGAAACTGCCCCGTGATCAGACTATGTGATGCTGAGGCTGATCCGTAGCCTATTTCACCAAAATTGCAAAGTATACTTATCTTGCTAAGTACACTATGAGGGAGCAATTTTGAATTTAAGGATAAATTTATTAATTTTTAGCCAGGTTTTTATTAAAAAAATCCAGGCTATTGGATTGGCGAAAGCCGGGGGGGCGGGCGGTGGGCGGGCGGGCGGCGTCCACAATCAATGTTAAGTTTTCGTGTTTGAATCCATTTCTTTGTTACTGTACCACCTAGGACCACCAAACTTTCACAGCTTCATAATCAAGGGGTGCCCACCACATATCACTATCCAACATGTTACTTTTTTTTTAACTTGACCCATTTTTTCCGCGCAATCGACTTAGCCATTTTCAATGTTAAGTTTTCGCGTTTTCAATGTTAAGTTTTCGTGTTTAAGTCCATTTCTTTGGTACTGTACCACCTAGGACCACCAAACTTTCACAGCTTCATAATCAAGGGGTGCCCACCACATATCACTATCCAACATGTTACTTTTTTTTTAACTTGACCCATTTTTTCCGCGCAATCGACTTAGCCATTTTCAATGTTAAGTTTTCGCGTTTTCAATGTTAAGTTTTCGTGTTTTAAGTCCATTTCTTTGGTACTGTACCACCTAGGACCACCAAACTTTCACAGCTTCATAATCAAGGGGTGCCCACCACATATCACTATCCAACATGTTACTTTTTTTTTAACTTGACCCATTTTTTCCGCGCAATCGACTTAGCCATTTTCAATGTTAAGTTTTCGCGTTTTCAATGTTAAGTTTTCGTGTTTAAGTCCATTTCTTTGGTACTGTAGCACCTAGGACCACCAAACTTTCACAGCTTCATAATCAAGGGATGCCCACCACATATCACTATCCAACATGTTACTTTTTTTTAACTTGACCCATTTTTTCCGCGCAGTCGACTTAGCCATTTTTAATGTTAACTTTTCGCGTTTACAATGTTAAGTTTTCGTGTTTAAGTCCATTTCTTTGGTACTGTACCACCTAGGACCACCAAACTTTCACAGCTTCATAACCAAGGGGTGCCTACCACATACAACTATCCAACATGTGATCATTTTTTTACCTTCACCTATTATTTCTACGTAATTGACTTAGCCATTTTCAACGTTAACTTTTTAACATACGTCTGGTTAAATTTTTTGATTAAAACTTTTTTGTTATACTATATCTCTGCAACTGCTTCGCCCATTACCTTGAAACTTCACATGGGTGTTTATCATCGACCATATTTTCACTCTAACCCCCAACCGTGCGGCCCCTGTGCGCAATGTCAAGGTCAAATTACTTTGAATTTATTTGTTAAAGTTTTTTTGTGTACTATATCTCTGCAACTGCTTCACCTGGGTGTTTATCATCATTGTCGCAACCGCTTGCGGAAAGCGCGATATCGTCGGCATTTTGGCATACGTCCGTACGTCCGTGTGTCCGGTTAAAGTTTTTTCGTTAAAGTTTTTCCATCTACTATATCTATTTTTTTAGTGTCCATGCCTCGCCCCAAGGCGCGACATGCAGGCCACGGCCATCTAGTCTACAAAAAGTGGGTATAATTATGTTATCCAAGTGTCCATGCTTGGAAAAAACCTGGCCTTCGTGGCTTTGCCTCGTTTCTTGTTAATATAGTGAATTTATTACATGAAATAATGCATTTCAGGAAAAAGAAATGATTACTCCCTCAATGTACACTTTGCTAGATAAGTATACTTTGTAATTTTGGTGAAATAGGCTACTGGCTTACGTTGGTTGCAAACGATCTGCAGGCTAAATGTAGCTCACACTGGATTATACTGGTAGATGGAAAATTGTTCAGACCCTGCTCAGACTGCACATTCTCAGGATGCACAGTCTGGTCTAGGTCTTCGCTAATCAAGATTCAATCTAGGATTTCAACATTTAGGGCCACGGGCCCATCCCTATTTAAACAATGGGGCCACCCCGACTCAAACTAAGCCATCCATTTTAGCACACTAAAATATACAGCCTCTTTGATGAAAAATTATCTATATTGTTAAATTTTCACTATAAATTGGGATTTTCCATCACAAATTTTTCTATTAACCCATTTCATGCCAAAGATAAGTGATTTGTTTTTACTACATATACTTTTGCTTGTCGAGACGGTTAAACTGAGTGGTAACTACATATACTTGTTGAGACGGTTAAACTGAGTGGTAACTACATATATTTTTGCTTGTCGAGACGGTTGAACTGAGTGGTAACTATCTGTACATTTGCTTGTCGAGATGGTTCAACTGAGTGGTAACTACATATACTTTTGCTCGTCAAGACGGTTCAACTGAGTGGTAACTACATATACATTTGCTCGTCGAGACGGTTCAACTGAGTGGTAACTACATATACTTTTGCTCGTCAAGACGGGTCAACTGAGTGGTAACTACATTGAGTGGTAACAAGTTACTAACAAGTTAACAACAGATACCTTCATTGAGTAATAAAGCAAATACACCTGATATATGTAGAAAAGAAAATATTGGTAAATTTTGATGCCTCTGAATCAGTATCCGGTCTGAAAAGGGTTTAAATGATTTTGAATTTTTCAGAGATGTTTTGATAATATGATCATGTGCGTAGCGATTTTTACTTTTTAATTTGATTTTTTCAGAATCTAGTAAGAAAAAACGGCTCCTAGGAATTCAACACCTGGAGTTATCAGAGCTCCAGCTGTGTATTTGCGTAAATACCCAAATAAAATTGCCAAAAAAAACCAATTGAAATCAGAAGTAGCGAGTATTAAAAAGCAATAACAATTTTGTGGTACCTTTATCATGCTGCAGAGAACAATAAACAGACCACAAATATAGCATATTTTTTCTTATTTTCCATGAAAACACATCTTGGTATCCAAGGAGACAATTCTAATGAAATGCCAAGATATGTTTTCATTTTGAAGCAAACTAATTCAATAAGTGCTGTCTGTTAGTAGTGTGATTTTATTTTACCCAATTAAAATTTTGAAATACCCAATTGCTTCAGAAATGCTGGAGTGAAAATACTCAATTACTAATTCCTTATCTGGAGCCCTGAGTTATGGTAGATTAACCCCTGCAATATGCCACCTGACATGTGTTAATCTGTGACATGTGTTGTAGGTGAAGCGAGTGTTGCCGGACTGGCTGGCCAACCCGAGTGTGATCTCCGCTGACCTCACCACTGACCACCTCCCAGTGACAGACCTGCCCGGTCTCAACCCGAGTCTCGTACAGAAACTCCAGGCAAATAACATCACTCAGTTCTTCCCAGGTGAGTGGCCGGGAAATATGGTACCCATAGCTCCAGTAGCCTATTTCTATTTCTCCTGCAAAATTGCAAAATATACTTATCTTGCAAAATACACTTTGAGGGAGAAATTTTCAATTTAAGGATAAATTTATTAATTTTTATTGTCTCGCCCGCGAAAGCGGAAAACGAGACATATGTTTTGCTTTTCCGGCGTCGGTGGCAGCGTCGGTGGCGGCGTCATCATTCCATGTTAAGTTTTCGTGTTACGGTCATTACTTCAACACCTTATCAGCTACAGTCATCAAACTTTATACATACCTTTACTATGATATGTAGATGAATATAGGACTATTCTCGGGGTCAAGGCCCCAGGGTCAAGGTCAAGGCGGAACAAGGCGAGACATTTGATTCCGCGGAATTCTTGTTATACTGAATTTACTACATTATCACAGCCATTCATTTTGGCTGTGATAATGTAATAAATGCAATATAATAATTCTGCATACTTTTAATCATGAAATATAATTATCCAGTTGTTAGTTCTATATGAAATAATGCATTTTGGGAAAAGTAAATGATTACTCCCTCAAAGTACACTTTGCTAAATAAGTATGCTTTGCAATTTTGGTGAAATACTACTGAAAAGCATTTTGTCCAAAGTGTATCACAGTTGCTGCAATCAGTGCCAGTTTTAACATGTGGCATGTCAAAAAATGCACCTTTTCATGACAAGATGTCGCTCAGCTCTTCTTAGAGCTACCGGTATTGCTTAAATGTACATGCTCACTCAGTAGGCAAACAATGTTCTTTATAGGAATTAAATAAGTGTATGTAATAATTGTGTCACTATTCCACCAGTTCTAAACACTGCTAGTGCCCGCTACATGTATACAGATATCAGGCTATTTTCATATGCATGAGGCATGATATTTTTTAATTATTTATACTAATTAAATGCGTCACCGGAACAATAATATTTTCGACAGATTATAAAGTATGATTATTACACATTAAAACATAAATACAGAGAATATATAGTTATGTCCGTTAACAGTTTAAGGAAACTCGGTTATCGCCCTTGATATCAGTGGGAAAAAAATATCTAATATAAAATGTATAATAATGCCAATCAATACGTGGGGTAATGGTGAATGAATGTTTAATTTGCCAGAAAATGTCTCCGATGATGTCTCTGTTATAAAGAACATAGATGAAAAATTCATTTAAAGGTACATGCCCACTCTGCAGAGTGGGCATGTACCTTTAAATGAATTTTTCATCTATAACCAACTACTAGACGAAAATGTGTGTATGCAGTTTCTTATAGATGCTAGTGAAATTAATTTAAATATAATAAATCAGTAACCATCCATTGCAAAGTAGCTACCGGTGGTATTGCAAACGCTAGTTTATATTTTTCAATGTTACAAACATTTTTTTAACAATCTCCAATTTTTTTCCAGGTGACTAATACGTACAATTGGGTTCAGATAGACGATACAAATCTACAATTAAATCAAGTTTTTTTCCGAATCTGTTTCATCACCTTATCTAAGATCATGTGCCTTTAATGCATTGATTGACATAGACATGTAAAACATGTGCTTATACATCTTCCTGAGCTTGTTACCCGAATCATATCCAATATCAGACAGTTTGCAGAGCAGGGATTCCGCTGGCGATCGCCACTTTCGCAATTGGCGATAAAAATAAACAATTGGCGATAACAAATTAAAATTTTCCTCTTTTTTTTCTCTTTTTTTTTTTGAAGTGGCGATTTTTTTATTTTCCCCAGCTGAATCCCTGCCAGAGCTCCAGATAAGCTTTGTGTCTAAAGCGTACTACACCCCCTGATTTCAAAATCATTGCGTATTTTACTTTTACAAATGGATTATTGATTTATGTCATTACTAAATAGGGAACAAATGATAACAAAAATATCAAATTTAAACATTCACTTATTTGAGCTGCAAAAAGCAAACACTGTAAATTCACTTAGTTGAGCTGCAAAAAGTAATGCTTTTTGCAGCTCAACTAAGTGAATTTTCAACTTTATGACAGTATTTTCACTACTCAATTTGAAAATCAATGTGTATTTTCACATTGCCGTGCGTATTGTGTACTCCCACTTTTGATAATCAATGCGTATTCAGCTAAAATAATTGCGTAAAATACCCCAATACGCACCTTATCTGGAGCTTGAGTTTGGTTGGTCGTGATGTCTCTACCAATCATACATCCTGAGTTTGAGCATGAGAATGGAGTACATGTGCGTGCTCTGAACATTTTACAGGAGAATCTTGTTTTATCAAGATCACTCGGATGTCTCAGAACCTCGATATAAGCATGGGTTCCTTATAGCCCAGCTCCAGATAAGCTGCGTATTTGCTTAAATACCCAATTAAAATTGCCAAAAACTCAATTGAAATCAGAAGTAGTGAGTATCAAAAAGCAATAAAACATTTGTGGAACCTTTATCATGCTGCAGAAAACAATAAACCGACCACAAATATAGCATATTTTTCCATGAAAACACATCTTGGTATTTCATTAGAATTGTCTCCAAGGAGACAATTCTTATGAAATGCCAAGACATGTTTTCATTTAGTAGCACCCTATTCAATAATTGCTGTCTGCTGATGTGTAAACAGTAGTGTGATTTTATTTTACCCAATTAAAATTTTGAAATACCCAATTGCTTCAGAAATGATGGAGTGACAATACTCAATTACTAATTCCTTATCTGGAGCTAGTATCCATTTGACTGTACTCCGAGGACACCAGCAGTTCACAGTATGAACCATCACCAATGTGTGCTACATTTTGTAATTCTGTGTATTGAAAGATCCCTGGGTGTGTACAGGGATCCTCCATATTATCGGACAAAAATGGCAGTATTTTTACGATATTTTTCTTAAAATAGCAGCTACGGGCATATAATTTTCACAGAACAATCCTCGGTTCTTGATTTCTCAGCGCATGTAAACTATTTATCAAAATGTGCCATCGTTCTCACTTAAAATTGGGTCAGATCATCAGTCGTAAGATTGCGCCAAAATTAACATCGACAATCAGTTATCCAGACAAACGTAAACGATAATAGTATTATAGCTTCTATTCACATTGAAATCATAAGTTGATCGCCTGTAAACCTGTGTAAACAGCATTGTGTAGTTCTGCAGAAAAATCAGTCGCCCTTCGCTTCTTGGAAAAAAACATATTTATAGAATTCATTGTATTTATAGAACAACTCGGCAATGACGTAATGGGCGCGCGACGTTTGACGTTGTAAACAACTTGTGGACAGAGTTGGGGAATGTTTTGAGCAAATTTTATTAAAATGTTTACCTTGGCGATATATTCTTCACACTGGCATGGAAACAGCAAGCAGATGTGTGACTTGTATGTATTTGTTACAATATCGGATCAAAAGAATGCGCTTAATTAACATGTATTTTCATTTGTCCGATAAACTGATTGTCTGGATAACTGGTATGACCCCTGTTGACCGTTATCACTCAACATCATTCACTTGAAACATAATACCGTAGGATATATTTTTATTGAATTAGTGAGTACCAGTACCCATTAATTTGTTGATTATTATCATTCGGTAATTACATACGCAACATTCACTCTAGTCTTCAATTTGTTTGTGTTAATTGTCCACATTTAACAATTTGTAAATTAGTGATTGACATGCAACAATGCAAACACGGTTGATGCGAGACTAAATGTGTTTGTCAAATTACCGACTGGACAAAATAACCACCATAGTTATTTCCGAGTTCGCAATACTGAGATTCCACTGTATTTAATCCCTGACTCTGGTTTTCAGTGCAACAACAGGTGATCCCAGCGCTACTGGAGTCTGCCCGGTCTGGTTTCCTGGTGGGGCGGGGCGGGTACCGGCCCAGTGACATATGTGTCTCCGCCCCTACAGGCAGTGGCAAAACCCTCGCTTTTGTCTTACCCATTGTACAGGTGAGTTATCCTCAGGCAGGCAAAATTCAAGGGTCAAAATGGGAGAACTCTGCTAATTGTATCCCCCGGACTCCGTCGGGGGATACTATGGATTTGACAGCGCGCAGCGTCCGCGTCCGCGTCCGCCGCAGACACTTCTTGTCCGGAGCATAACTCGAACACCCTTTGGAATATTTTCATGAAACTTCACACATGCATAGACCACGACCCGAAGGTGTGTCGCGCACAAGAATGACAACTCTTGCATAGCTAATTTTTTAGTTATCTCCATTTTTTGTTTCTTGCACTGATTTCGTGTCCGGAGCATAACTCCACCACCCTTTGGAATATTTTCATGAAACTTCACACATGCATAGACCACGACCCGAAGGTGTGTCGCGCACAAGAATGACAACTCTTGCATAGCTAATTTTTGAGTTATCTCCCTTTTTTGTTTCGCGCACTGATTGACCATAACTCGACCACCCTTTGGAATATTTTTATGAAACTAACACATTGAATTAGACCACAAACCGAAGGTGTGTCGTGCAAAAGAATGACAACTCTTGCATAGCTAATTTTTGAGTTATCTCCCTTTTTTGTTTTGCGCACTCTACAAACTGGACAATAATGCATGAAGATCTGTTTTCTCGTCTGCTCTGTACACCTTTTCTCGTGTGCTCTGTACACCTTACCTGTAGAGAGAACAATAGAAACTGGGAGAACCATGGGCTAGCATGTGCAGATGTCCAGTGCTTGACCACTGCTGACCAGGTAATTTATACAGGTAAATTACTACATTGGGTACTGTGTTGAAAATATTGTGGCATTATGTGGACCTGTGCAGATATATGTAGATAAATATAGGACTATTAAAAAAAAATCTGGTCTCCAATAGCAAGCATTATTATTTAAAAAAAAAAAAATTAATTTTTTTTTATTTTTTTTTTCATTTTTTTTTTTTTTTTCAATTTTTGTCTAGTAGCATAAGGTCGTAAGTGCTATATACAGACTATTCACATGTGCATGTGCTAGCATGTGCAACTGACCACTGACCACTTACAGGTAATTTATACAGGTAAATGATTATATTACATTTCCGTAAACTGTGTTGAAAATATTGTGGCATTATGTGGACCTGTGCAGATATATGTAGATAAATATAGGACTATTAAAAAAAAATCTGGGCTCCTGTAGCAAGCATTATTATTTTTAATTTTTAAACTTTTTTTCCATTTTTTTTTTTCATTTTTTTTTTCAAATTCTTTTTCAATTTTTGTCTAGTAGCATAAGGTCGTAAGTGCTATATACAGACTATTATCATATAATAAAACAATTATTGACTTGTGAGCCAGAAATATAATCTGATATTCTATGGTTCACTAGTCAATAATTGTATAATATGTTCGGGCCAGTGAAAATTGCTTTCGGGCCCAGACTCGAGGTCAAGGCGGGACAAGGCGAGGCATCTGATTCCGCGGAATTCTTGTTTATTTATCTCCCTTTGTTGTTTCATGCTCTGATTATAACTCGAACACCCTTTGGAATATTTTTATGCCCCACCACGATAGTGGAGGGGGCATTTAGTGTTACCCTTGTCCGTCCGTCCGTCCGCACACACAAATGGGTACTTGTTGTAAGCGTACGGGGATCTTATTGGGTAGGGTTAGGATAGTGTTGGGTACACTTGTTGGGTATTTTTATACAGTAAAAACCCAACAAGTATTCATTCGTAGGAACGTGCGTCCCGTCCGTCCGTCACAAAACTTTAACACTCGGGTAAATGTCTCATAATTTCTTCATCCTTCGACCGATCTGCTTCATATTTCATATACGCATTGCTCTAATGGTCCTCTACCGCCCTGTGCCAAATCCACGTTCGTTCTGCCCCCGTCAAGCCCAGGGTCAAGGTCACATACTTAGTGCTTCAAAAACATTAACGCTTGGGTAAATATCTTATACTGTCTGTTTTCTTTCATGGATCATCTTCATATTTCATATACGCATTGCTCTAATGGTCCTCTACCGCCCTGTGCCAAATCCACGTTCGTCCTGCCCCACCAATCCCAGGGTCAAGGTTCCATACTTGGTGCTTCAAAAACTTTAACGCTCGGGTAAATATCTTATAATTTTTATTTCCATTCACGGATCAACTTCATATTTCATATACGCGTTGCTCTAATGGTCGTCTACCGCCCTGTGCCAAATCCACGTTCGTCCTGCCCCGCCAAGCCCAGGGTCAAGGTCACATACTTTGTGCTTCAAAAACTTTAACGCTCGGGTAAATATCTTATAATTTCTGTTTTCTTTCATGGATCATCTTCATATTTCATATACGCATTGCTCTAATGGTCCTCTACTGCCCTGTGCCAAATCCACGTTCGTCCTGCCCCCACCAATCCCAGGGTCAAGGTCACATACTTGGTGCTTCAAAAACTTTAATGCTCAGGTAAATATCTTATAATTTTTCTTTCCATTCACGGATCAACTTCATATTTCATATATGCGTTGCTCTAATGGTCCTCTACCGCCCTGTGCTTCAAAAACTTTAACGCTCGGGTAAATATCTTATAATTTCTGTTTTCTTTCACGGATCAGCTTCATATTTCATATATGCATTGCTCTAATGGTCCTCTACCGCCCTGTGCCAAATCCACGTTTGTCCTGCCCGCCAAGCCCAGGGTCAAGGTCACATACTTGGTGCTTCAAAAACTTTAACGCTCAGGTAAAAGAAAATTTTGACTTGCAATTTGGCCTCATTTATTATCAAAGCGATATGTGGGACATCTGTGTTCTATGAACACATTTTCTAGGTATTAAACTTCACACATGCATAGAAGACGACCCAAAGGTGTGTCGCACGTAAGAATGACAACTCTTGCGTCGTTAATTTCTTAGTTATCTCCCTTTGTTGTTTCGTGCACTGATTTCGTGTCTGGAGCATAACTCGAACACCCTTTGGAATATTTTCACGAAACTTCACACATGCATAGACCACGACCCTAAAGGTGTGTCCCGCAAGAATGACAACTCTTGCATCACTAATTCTTTAGTTATCTCCCTTTGTTTTTCCGTCACTGATTTTGTCTCAGGAGCATAACTCGAACACCCTTTTTTCAAACTACTTGTGTATCTGGGGAGGGGGATACACATGCGCTTGTCGACAAGCGTCCATTTCTAGTTATTTTTTATTTTTCAACTTTATTTTTCAAATTTTTTTAAATTATTTTTTTTACATTCTTTTTCAATTTTTTAACTGACCACTAACTTATTACAGGTAATTTATACAGCTGAATTATTACATTTACCTAAACTGTGTTGACAATATTATGGCAGTATGTGGACCTGTGCAGATATATGTAGATAAATATAGGACTATTAAAAAAAATTCTCGGCTCCAGTAGCAAGCATTATTTTTTTTATTTACATTCTATATTACATTTCCGTCAACTGTGTTGAAAATATTGTGGCATTATGTGCACCTGTGCAGATATATGTACATAAATATAGGACTATTAACAAATAATTCTGCGCTCCAGTAGCTTCAAACATGTATAGACCCTAAAGGTGTGTCGCGCAAGAATGACAACTCTTGCATCACTAATTGTTTAGTTATCTCCCTTTGTCCGTCACCGATTTTGTCTCCGGAGCATAACTCGATCACCCTTTTTTCAAACTACTTGTGTATCTGGGGAGGGGGATACACATGCGCTTGTCGACAAGCGTCCATTTCTAGTTTTTATGTGTGAACTATTATTATGCCCCCTGTCTCGGTAGATTGGAAGGTTATAGTGTTTAGTATACATGTCTGTTTGTGTGTGAGGCCATTGGAGTTTTCATTAGAATTTTCAATCTTCCACCGGGGCATTAATGTGTTGACACCACATTTCCTTGTTTTGCTATGTTTTACATAGGAAAATTGATACCTGTATTGCAAATTCCAAGTCAAAAGCAGTCATTTAAAAAATCAAGCTCTACACTTTGTACGTGTCAATAGTGAATAATCTGTTAGCAGACAGTTTAACCATATTGCCAGGCCGAATCAGACTAAAACTTGCTAAGTTGGCTATACGACAATCGTTAATTGCAAAGTATACTTATCTAGAAAAGTATACTTTCAGGGAGAAATTTTCAATTTAAGGATAAATTTATTAATTTTTATTATACTGAATTTATTATATTATCACAAGGCTGTGATAATGCAATAATTTCAGTATAATAATTCTGCATACTTTTAATCATCAACTATATGCAGTCATTAGGTCTATATGAAATAATGCATTACGTGGAAAATAAATGATTACTCCCTCAAAGTAGACTTTGCTAGGTAAGTATACTTTGCAATGTTGGTGAAATAGGCTACAGATAGATAGATAGATAGATATTCTTTATTTATAGAGGGTGACTCGGTTGATCGGAACCAATCTTCCCCGAGGCCCTCTTAAGAAGTGCATATACATGTACATACATAAATATACAATACATATTGAAATGATTACATGTTGTATGCATACGTGAATTTAACTTGAAGGAATAATAATGATGAGCCATAACGAAAAGTGGTACATGTGTCCCGACAGTCCCATATCATACTGCGCATCGACACAGCTTGAACTGGGTTTAACACGTTTATTTCTCAGTGATAGTTTCAGTTTTTGCTATAAGACGCTAAAATTCGTTCTCGTGCGCCTGATATAGGTTACACGGGTCGCTAAGCTCCACAAGACCAATTGTATCATGGCAAAATCAACACGCGGTCATTGTAAACTGTATACCATACATCGTAATTTCGTGATTAGTGACGCTGGCGGGGGCTGGGCACAATTAACAAAGTTTGAATATTAATTGATAAATACCCGCCCTACTTCAGCCGCTATCGACCCTTCATCCAGTTAAGACAATTACGGGAAAATGTATTTAACGACGTGGAACGTCTTATGTCAATTGGAATACTATTCCAGATTAGCGCGCCTGAGTATGAAAAGCTGTTTTTAAAGAGATTACTTTTAGGTTTGGGAACTTCGTAATTCATATCTGTTTCAGACCTTAATACCATACTCCTATTTTGTAAGTGATTAGTGCGCATTTCAAATAATTCACATAAATATTGGGGGGCCATTTTATTAGTTATTTTGTACATAGTTTTCGCTTTTTGGAGAAATACGCTTTCGTCAAAGGTCAAAATGTTGAGTAATTCTAATGAGTTTTGCAAATCAATATATTCGTTTCCCAGAATGATTTTACATGCTCGCCGTTGAAGTTTGGTTATTTATGTACATATTTCGATTTGACGATTTTTCCCCATACTATTGCAATATGTGAAATGTGGCTGAATATAGGCCTTATAGAATAATATTCGATGCTCAGTAGATAAATAAGGTCTGATTTGATATAATAGCCAGAGATATGATGAAATCTTTTTTGAGATACCGTTAAATTGGTCATTCCACTGGAGATTTTCATCTACATGTATACCCAAAATTTTATTATTACCCGGTAGTGATATCGAGGCTTACATTGTCATATTTGAGTTCAATCATTTTGTCTCGCAAACATGTTCGTTTTTGTGAACTTGTTATTAACATGATTTTGGTTTTTCCTTTATTAAGCATCATGCCGTTAGCCTCACACCATAATTCTAAACTGTCAAGTGCTTGTTGTAAACGGTGTTTTAAGTCCCCTACAGTTGATTGCATGTCATAAATTGTTGTATCATCTGCATACAGATCGGTTCCTGTTACGTGTTGACGGAGAATAAGTGGCAAATCATTTATAAACAAAAGAAAAAGTTTTGGTCCAAGAATTGACCCCTGGGGTACTCCACAGTTGATAGGTAGAGATTCAGATGTTTCTCCATTTACAGAAAACAAGTTGTTGCCTTTGTTCCAGGTATGATTTGAACCAACCCAGGCTTACGTTACTGCACTTGTATAGTCTAAGTTTATCCAGGAGAATTTTGTGATCAACAAGATCGAAGGCTTTACGAAAGTCGACTAAAATACACCCTACTAATTTACCCCGATTTATTGCTTGTAGAAAGTTTTCAAGAAGAACAATTAACGCTGATTCTGTCGAGTGACCTGTACGAAATCCACTCTGGGTTTGATGCAATAGTTTAAACGTTGTTAAATATTCCATAAAATGTTTCTGAACCCATTTTTCAATTAATTTTGAAAGCGTCGGCAAAATTGATATCGGACGATAATTATTCACTTCGTCTTTTGCACCGCTTTTATACAGAGGATGTACTTTTGCTTGTTTCCATGCACTGGGGAAGATCGAACTAGTGAAACTCACATTTACTACATATGTAATACTTTTCGAGATAGCGGTGGCAGATAATTTTAACAATCGTGGCCCTATTAAATCAGTCCAGTAGATTTTGATATATCTAATGATGTTAAATACCTTTTTACAAATATTTCATTAATCAAAGGAATGTTAAAATTATAATTTTGCGGTGTATGTTCGTTTACGAAATTTTTAATATGATCAATATTTGATTCTGGAATGGGACCTTTAAGATTAGATGCTATAGTGGAAAAATATTCGTTAAAAATATTCGCCATATGTGTATTTTCTGTGCATAGCTGACCAGTTAGACTGTTTATACCTAATAACTGTTCCGATTTACCATCATGTTTTGATGCACCAAATTCTTTGAATAATTTCCAGATAGTACGAGGGTCATCCTTGCCTTCTTCAATTTTAGATTTATACGAATCCGTTTTAGATTTTTCTATTAAAGCTGATACTTTATTTCGTAATAATTTGTATTGTTCATAATTACCGTTAATTTTACACTTATTTCTATCTTTTATGCAATCTAAAATTTCGGATGATAGCCAATCAGGTTGTATTTTAGTTTTAATCCTGTGTGTCCGCAAAGGAGCGTGAGTGTTAACCACGTTAACAAACAGTGTCGTCCATGCGTCAAGAATGTCATCAATATGATTAAAATAATGTACAGTTTCCATTCAACGGCGTTTAAATCATTTACAAATGCTATTTCATCAAAAATGCTTAAATGATCTATACTTGATTTCATGATGCGCGTGTTTTCTAGGTATGTAATTTAGCTTCCGATTACAGAAAATTGCACGGTGGTCACTGATATTTAATTCTTTAACACTAATTTGCGAAATATGTTCTTCATGGGTTACGTAGATGTGATCAATTAACGTGCGTGAGATATCTGTTACACGAGTAGCCTCACTAATTAACTGGCTAAGGCCCAACGCGTGAATGTAATTTGACCATTCTCTATTAGTGGTATCGCATAACAAGTTTTTATTTACATCTCCTAATAAAATTATTTCCTTTCCTACTTTCATTGTATTGTCCATTAATTGTTCAAACCTGTCAGTCCATTCTACTTTGGAGTGCGGGGGTCTGTATAAACATCCTACTAAAAATGACTTGCTTTTTTCGGGAGTAATTTCCAGCCAGATACATGATAT
Source organism: Conchocele bisecta (assembly GCA_029237695.1). Classification (NCBI taxonomy): domain Eukaryota; kingdom Metazoa; phylum Mollusca; class Bivalvia; order Lucinida; family Thyasiridae; genus Conchocele; species Conchocele bisecta. The sequence goes on from CM055273.1 coordinate 84,033,463, forward strand.
ATTAAACATTTCTAAGTCATCCCTACGCTTTACAATTACACCATCACGAACATAGACCATTAACCCCCCACCTGCATTGTCAATATTGTCTTTACGAAACGGAGTTTGAAATCCGTCTATCTTAAATAAACCTGTAGTTTTGTGATATTTCAGTTTAGTCTCACTTAAGCCGAAAATATGCAGATTTTCATTTTCGTTTGATTTTAACATATATTTCAATTCTTCAAATTTGCTAAGATTCCGCGCACATATACCCTGTATATTTAAATAACCAATGTTAAACCCTTTCTTGCTTAAATTTAGATTAACTACATTTGTGGAGGATTCATTTTCCTTGTTGTTTTGCATATACGATGGCGAGCGTAATGTATTTGTAGAAACATTATCACATATATTGTTACCGCATGTTTTGACATGTCGCGTAATTTCACAAACGTTCATATGCTGTGCTGAATTACCACCTGATTGACAATCATTGGTAATTGTAGCCGTGTCTAATTCATTTAGTTCGATATTGTCCAGGGCAGTGTAGCCTATATATACTTTATTGCAGGTGCACCTAATTTCATTACACACGGAGCACATTTCATGTAATTGAGCAAATCTATTATGTAATGTTATGTGTCCGTCTGCATTCCACGACATGGCATTAATGCCTAAATGCTACCTATTTGGACAGTCTGCAATTTTGTGACCAGCTAAACGACAATAGTAACACAAGCCGGCCCTCACATTGTTCCCATGTCCATTTTGTCGTGAACCACGGTTCGTGTTGTTTCGACTAACGTCTTGGTGATCACGAGTTCCTCTGGCTCGTCTGTCGTCAGACCCTCGTTGGTGGCGCACGAAAACACAGGCTGCACATTGATGCAGCCTAATCAATGTTTACACTATTTGCCTTTCAATGGTGAACGATGTGTTTGCAAACAATGTAACATATTATTGAGCAGAATTATGGTAAACAGGCATTATCGGCTTTGCGAATAGCATTGACCCAGACCTGGTGGCCGTTTCACTAAATTTTGTACGACTAAAATGTTCGTAAGTACAAACTTATGATAGTCTATTAATTTCACTTTAACAATGTATTCTTGTAAACAATTATTGGATTTAAATTTATTGAGCATAGGCTGCATATGCAAAAACATTTTAGTCATACAAAGTTTAGTGAAACGGCCCCCAGCCACCTGATTGAGTTAAAAGTGCTTAATCCTCAACTGATCGAGTTAACCCTTTGAACCCGAAATCCCGCTATAGCGGTTTATGCAAACAGTGCAGATCCAGATGAGCCAGAGCCGTCTCATCAGGATCTGCACTTTTTGAAAGTAATTTTAATATTTCTTAGAACAAAAACACCCCCTTTTCATAAATGGACGAATCTGAAAATCATTTTGTGACCATTGGATTGGTCGGAACATTAGCATATCACAGTCCATTCCAGTTCCTTAGGGTTGAAAGGGTTAAATGTCCTTAGTCCTCAACCTGAAATATGATATTTGATGACACAGGGGTTATTATGTCTCCGTAGTCCCTGAACGCCAGAGTAACGTGTGAGGTTCGAGCCCTGGTTGTGTTGCCTGTACGTGACCTCGCTACCCAGGTGTTCAAGGTGTTCCAAACCTACTGTCACGGCACAGGTTTGAAGGTAATATATAGGAAATGCCAGGATAATGTCTTTATCATTGATATAATGCTTATCAATCAAGGCTAGGAAATGCTTAATAGGAATTCTGAGGTTCAAATTCCTTCCGTTTCCGATCCAAGACTGATTAGCATGATATCAGAAGACACTAGCGTTTATCAGTTAGTAATTCCAGCACAAAAATATTTACACAATTCCCTAACATTTGATTGGTCCGTAGCAAGTCTCTGTCCAAAATTTATATCCCAGTAAACTCCCACGCCGAACTACTTTCCGTAACCGTGAGGCGCAGTTAAAATAATTCTTAAGAAAACAGAAAATAAACACATTTTCTTAATTAATTTATTTCAAATGCTGGAATTATAAGGAATGAATGGCCTTTTTGTGGAATTTATCGGGGATATAAACTTTGAAAAGTCGCAGGAATACTGGACGAGGCCTTCCGGCCTTCGTCCAGTATTCCCGCGACTTTTCCAAGTTTATACCCCGATAAATTCCACAAAAAGGCCATTCATTCCTATAGTGTTTACTGCCAGAGGATGGGCAAATACATGTTTTCTGTTGAAAATAATGTTTACATTGTGTTGTTACACTGATTTCATTCGGTAAAATCATCATGTGACACCGTTCGACCAACAAACTTCAGCAAAAGGAGTTGTGTCTCTTATACATGTGTGTGCATATATTCAATTCAGGATATGACAATTAGTTATCAGTCAAAGTGTCTTTGGTGAATGTATAGCAAGTTAACTGATAAATACATGTATAATGGGGGTTGTAAGTGAATATACACTTTGTATTTGGGATTAATTGATACATTTTGTTGTAATATTTATTTATCAATATCTGCTGATCAGGATATTATTTCAGTGCTGGGGGGATATTATAATTTCAGTGCTAAACATGCAACATGCTCCAGATAAGCTGCATATTTGCTTAAATACCCAATTAAAATTTCCAAAAACCCGATTGAAATCAGAAGTAGCGAGTATCAAAAAGCAATGCAAATTGTGTGGTACCTTTATCATGCTGCAGAAAACAAACAGACCACAAATAAAGCATATTTTTCTTATTTTCCATGAAAACACATCTTGGTATTTCTCCAAGGAGACAATTCTCATGAAATGCCAAGGCATGTTTTCATTTTGAAGCAAACAATTCAATAATTGCTGTCTGTTAATGTGTGAACAGTAGTGTGATTTTATTTTATCCAATTAAAATTTGTAAATACCCAATTGCTTCAGAAATGATGAAGTGACAATACTCAATTACTAATTCCTTATCTGGAGCCCGATGCAATATTTCCATATACAGGTACATGTACATTATAAAAAATAGCCAATTAAGCCATCAATGATTACTATTGTAGGTTGGTTTACTGACGGGCATCAAAACATTTCGAGTAGAACAACAGTCTCTCGTGAAGAAGCGGTAAGTTTCTATCTCTGGCTCCTGTGGTGGTTGGTTGGGATGCGATGCCCAATTAAAATTCCGCTGGGGGAAATAAAAAAAATTGCCACTTCAAAAAAAAATTATTATTTTTTCGCCAATTGCGAAAGTGGCGATCGCCAGCGGAATCCCTGGGTAATGTAATGATTGGAATTAATTCTTACCGGTGTCCCAAACGGAGACCTGGTTTGGCCCTCGGGTACGTCTTTTGTATGTGATGGTTTAATCTGGTTATACCCATTGTATGAGTAATACGATTACTCCTATTCCTATATTTATAGGGAAGGGGCCAAGTGACTGGTGTGGTATGTACCTGGTTCCAGGTCAGGTTATTCTAATTTCATGGCTGAATATATATTTATTTTGATGTAAATATTCCGTTCTGATTTTTTGATTTTCTCTCGAATGCAGCAGGTTATATGCGGGATCGAACCCGTTTGCGCGACTGTAAATGACCTTGGCTGTTGATAGGCCATTAAACACCAATAAATCAAATCAGATCATCCTTACCAGAATCCCGACCAGAGACCTCGCCCACGGGTACGTCTTTGGCATTGATTTATTTGAGACTTTAATGTACACAGTTTAATGAAGCGGGCCCCTGATGTATATCATATGCGATTGGCTGTAAAATGGGTTTATTGTCTTTGCCTATGGCCTTAGTGATAGCGGATCAGGTGTTAGACTGGCCACAAATGCCCTAAGTCCTATTTCATTTTTCCAAGGCACGCATTAGACATTAAAATGATGGAAAATTGTTGCCTGCTATTGTTTTGAGCTTTGATCTTATTATTTCTCAGCACATTAGAATCATTTCCATGATTCTGACTCGTATCTAATGAAATTCAAATTCTTGACATTTACAAGGATAAATAAAGGAAAATATAATGAAAAATTGTGGTCTTCTATTTTTATAACCCACAAGTTTCCCAGCAGGCAAAGAGTTAATAATATTATGTTGCAGCTTCATGAATCCGGCCTATGATACACTACTTACCGGGAGCAACATTCTCTGTTTCAGCCTGCGTGGCTACCAGAGCATGTTTGACATCGTGGTTGCCACGCCTGGTCGCCTCGTGGACCACATCAACCGAACTGAAGGCTTTTCCCTCAATCACCTCAGGTTTCTTGTGAGTACACCTTCATTATCTCCCTTGATAATGGCTTGAATATTTGGTTAGACTATCTCCCCTTGGCAATATGTTGTATGATGGCGAGCAATGATCTAAGTTTGGCATGTTGTTGGGTTTGATTATCTCCCCTGACAATGGCTTGGTAGATGGCATCTTCCAAGCCATTGCCAGGGGAGTTAAGAATTGTCAGGGAAGATAATGGGAGATAATGAAAATGATCGAAGACTCCCATGGCATTATTTTGATTACCTCCCCTGTTTAGTAGTATACTGGACAATTAATGATCTAGCAGCCAAATATCTCTTCTATCTGTTTACTTGTTAGTGATGTAGTTTATGCATTAATTCTCTCCCCTTGTGATGACTGATGATGGACAAATAATGACATAAAACTGATTGACGTCTGATATCCTCAAAAATGAACTCTTGTGAAAGGTATACAATTGTTGTCCGTGTCTATGTGTTGATCTAGGAATTGTCATGGGAGATAATCAATGGATAAAACTTATTCACGTCTTATAAACATTATAATAATTATGTTCTGACAGGTTTATTATTGTTGTTCAAGCCTATATGTATACAGACTGACTGATAATATAATGTTTGTTGTATCAGGCATTGACCTGATATGAATATCCAGGTTATGACAAATTGAAAACTATCGTTTTATTTGTCGAATGGCGTCACATGGCATTATTGAATGACGTCAGTGTCATGACATCACTGAAACAAGTCAGCGCGCTTTTCAATGAAACACACATCATAATTGCTCATTATTTAGCCTAAAACGTAACCTGATATATAGAATATCAGTTATCAGGCTCGGATTGGAAACGGTAGGAATTCCTCGGTGAGCCGCGGAACTACTACGCGTTTCCTAGCCGAGCCTGATAAACTTGATGTCAAAAGACACTAGCCTGGCATTCTCTATCTGTCCATGACCAGGTGATAGACGAGGCTGACCGGATGGTGGACGAAATCAAGCAGGACTGGCTCACCCACGTAGAGTCTGCTGTGTGGGTCGGGTCCCGGCACCGCCCTGGCCCCCTCACCGCCCGCAGGTAACTACCTGGTCATACATTTGCCACGTGCTTCGACAAAGAACCTTATGGCATTGGTTGACACTACTGTCTGTTCCACGTTTTGCTGCCGAAAAACTTTTGGCTATTAAACACATTAAATCTAAAAAAATATTTAAAAGTAAGTACCTTTTCATCAATAACAAAAAAGTCACCCTCCCCAAAAAAATTGATTGCATGAAATTCCATCAAATATTGATTTTATTGCGAAAAAACGATTTTCCTATGGGAATTTAACATGGGGGATAAAAATAGATTTTTTTTTAACTATTTTTTTATTTGTGGACCGATTTTCAAAATGTAACTTGTTTTCTTAATTACATCATTTTCAATCTATCTCGCCAGGTTTCGGAGTCAATTTGACTCCCCATGTTAAATTCCCATAGAAAATAGTTTTTTTGCAATAAAATCAATATTTGATGTAATTTCAGCAAATATTTTTTTTTTGGTAGGGTAACTTTTTTATTATTGATGAAAAAGTACTTTCTTTTAAATGTTTTTTAGATTTAATGTGTTTAATAGCCAAACGTTCGTCGGAAGCAAAACGTGGAACAGACAGTAAATGATGCTCTTCTGTGTTATGTCTATTATTTTTGCCGACTTACAGTCATGCTGCTTTAGTGAGTGAATGGTGAACAATAAAAGGCCAGATTCAGACTGCGCGAAACCCCTGAAGCAGACACTTGTAGACAGTTCACAAGGTGTATGGTTTAGAGGGGTGCCACTGTATATTAATTTGTTTCTGAGGGGGCCGGTGTAAATAGTAAACAGTTTAACCTGTTCAATGATATTGTCACAATCCTCGTCCGGGCTACTAACCAGTACACTGGCAATGTCATACTCTTTGATTAATTCAATTGTTAGGAGTAAATCATTTTATTTTACAACTTTTGCCCACTTTCAAGTTTAACAAGACATAAATAAATGTTGTGTTTCAGGTTTCCAGACTGACCCAATATCTATCTTGCGACCATATCTGACCTTTCTGTTCCATTTTGCGCGTGCGTAAAAATAAGCACGGGGAATATGTTTATATAAACACATAGAAAAGGTTGAAAACTAGATATACATGCATGTCTGACACAATTCACAATGTATTTTGCTTCGGAAAATTCAAAAAAAATCCTGGCTGACCGATCCAATTGTTTTTCAACATTTTTCTATGCCTTTGTGAATATAGTGGTAGCATTTATCAGGCAAATAGCTGCAGATTTACTAAGTCTGGTCAATCTTGATTCAACAACTATTTATCTCAACATGTGATATTGTCCCATGGTAGTATATTGTTATAGCGTTTTATTCTTTCTTTCAGCTGTGACGACATACAAATGCCTGTAAGTGAACTGTTTATTACTCTACGCAATAACTATTGATCTTTTATGCCCCAGGGGGCCGTTTCACTATTAAACTTCCTACAATTAAAGTGTTTGTAAGTGCAAATTTAGGATCGTCTGGAAATTTCAATTGATGGATTTACATTTATTGAGCATAGGCTGCATTTGCAGCCTATGCTCAATAAATGTAAATCCAATAATTGTTTACACGAAAATATTGTTAATGTGAAATGAACAGACTATCATAGTGAAACTGCCCCTGGTCTCAGTAGAGACGGGAGGCATATAGTGTTTGAACTGTGTGTCCATCCATGTGTGTGTCCATGGGTCCCCGTTCGGGGAATTTGTGTGCTGACAGACCAGGTTTTCTACTCTGGCAACCTGTTTTACAAAATTTACAATATTTTCCGTAAATGACGTCAAAGGTTTACAAAATAATCAGAGTACATGCGGAATTATGAATTATATTCCACATGTACTCTGTAAATTTTGTCAACTTTTGACTCTATTTATGAAAAATATTGTAAATTTTGTAAACGTATTTAATTAAATTACGCAGATGTCCGAAGGTACAAAATCACAAAGCGTGTCTCATATGGATCTAAAGCTCTTAGGACTTGGAATTACAGAAACCGTGTGAACCTCGGACTGAACCATGATCACAGTTAGGCCATACCATATCTTTTCTATGCTAAGCGTCCACCCAGTTGACCAAAACCTACCTACGTATCCGGTAAAAACAAACAAGGCCTTGAAAAAAAGAGAAGTTAAATGTATGATAAAAACTTCCTCAACCCTTTACAGGGTTTACAAAGTTTTTAGCATAAATTTTAATTTTAGCCAGCAGACTTTGGAAAAAAAAGACGTATTTACCATTATTAAATTTATTTAGTGTACATTCATGAACATATTTAACACTTGGACAAGTGTTTGTTTTTTACATAACCACTTTCAAAACCTACCCTCATGCTTAACAGAAAGAACTTGCTATTGCCTGGTATATGTGGTCCTGGCTAGAGAAATGAGGCTTATGGCATTGCTGGCCAGTCTAGATACTGAGCGTTTGATTATTTGACTTACAACAGTAATTTGTTTCACAAGTGCTACCATTCACCGCCTACATGTCGGTGTCAATAGATCTGAACAAGTCCACCAAAACTTCCTCAGAATCTGCTGTGAATGTGAACTTTGTTGTCAAATTTGGTTTTGCACTTACAAACTTCTTAGTCGTACAAAGTTTAGTGACACTGGTTCCAGGGGTCTATACGACCTGTTGCTCCCTTGCTATAAGTAATTATGTAAGCGACGTGAAATATTAATTTCTGTTTGTAATTTTCACTGATTATTACAACGGGATGCAGCACATTGATTTTCATTGTGTTTCTGTTTCTATAGTTACAGAAGCTTCTATACTCGGCAACGTTATCACAGAACCCAGAAAAACTCCAACAGCTGAATCTGTTTCAACCAAAACTGTTTACGTCAGTTGTCAACGCAACACGATCTGTAAGAAACACAACGCAGCATAAAGCGGCACAAGAACAGAGTGATCAAGTGATGGAGACTACTCAAGGTTGGTGTGTCAGAAACAAAGCGTAAATGAAGTACCATAATAACGTTAAGTATTCTGACAAAAAGGGGTTTCCCAATACATATCAGTATCCTATTTCACCAACACTGCAAAGTATACTTTGAGGGAGTAATCATTATTTTTCCCGAAATGCATTATTTCATCTAGAACTACCGACTGCATATATTTGATGATCAAAAGTATGCAGAATTATTATACTGAATTTATTACATTATCACAGCCAAAATGGCTGTGATAATGTAATAAATTCAGTATCATAAAAATTAATAAATTTATCTTAAAATTTATACCGTGGTCGAGGGGTAACACCATCGGACTGCCACTCTGGCGACCCAGGTTCGATTCAGCGTTCAGTTCCATGGCGTCAGTATTTCTGAGATACTTTGTATTTCCTGCTCTACTAGTCCTTTCGAATGGGGACTTTAAGAGGCGGTCCCGTGTATCAGACGTGAAGGAGAGTCTGGGCACGTTAAAGAACCAGAGGGGACTATTCTAATATCCACCTTCTTCCTTTCTCCCCTTTTTGGGAGACGACATTCAAGGTCATCGAGCCAGTGCCGTCATTAACCCTTACAATGCTGAATTAATTTGTGTCGTCTGCTGAATATTTTTAGCTCACCTGAGCAAAGCTCATGTGAGCTATTGTTATGGCAAAGTGTCCGTCGTCCGTCCGTCCGTGAACATTTTCAATCATCTTCTCCCGAATTGCTGAGCGGATGTTGGTCAAACTTTACAGGGATGATATATGGGTGATGCCATTTCAGATTTGTTAAAATGAAGGTCATCGACAATCCAAGATGGCCACCGTGGAAAAGTAGGTCAAATTCTTAAAAAATCTTCTCCTCACGAACCGCCTGGCCGATTTTGACGAAACTTTGTATGAATGATTGATAGTTAACGCTGTTTCAGATTTGTTCATATGGTGGCCCCTGGGTCAAAAATGGGCGTGGCCCGACGGGTCAAATATGGGTCCAATTATATTTTTGCCCGAATATGGTCATATAATATATCAAATCAAAGGTATCGACTAGTCGATCACTCTGGAGCATTTTTTGTCTAAATCAGATGATTTTGTCATCCAAGATGGCCACCGAAAGGTAAAAAAGTTGTTCTTTTACTAAAGATTTCAAACGTATTCTTCTTGCGAACTGCTTGGCCGATATTGGCCAAACTTAACTGTAATGGTCTGTGGGTGAAGCCTGTCCATTTTTGTTAAAATGGAGGTCATCACCAAATCCATGATGTCCGCCGTTGAAAGTGTCAAATTGTCAAAAAATCTTCTTCTCACAAACCTCCAGGCCGATTTCGACGAAACTTGGTGTGAATGATTGATAGTTAACGCTGTTTCAGATTTGTTCATATGGTGGGCCCTGGGTCAAAAATGGGCGTGGCCCGAGGGGTCAACTAGGGGTCAAATTATATTTTTGCCCGAATATGGTCATATAATATATCAAATCAAAGGTATCGACTAGTCGATCACTGAGCATTTTTTGTCTAAATCAGATGATTTTGTCATCCAAGATGGCCACCGAAAGGTAAAAAAGTTGTTCTTTTACTAAAGATTTCAAACGTATTCTTCTTGTGAACTGCTTGGCCGATATTGGCCAAACTTAACTGTAATGGTCTGTGGGTGAAGCCTGTCCATTTTTGTTAAAATGGAGGTCATCACCAAATCCAAGATGTCCGCCGTTGAAAAGTAGGTCAAATTGTCAAAAAATCTTCTTCTCACAAACCTCCAGGCCGATTTCGACGAAACTTGGTGTGAATGATTGATAGTTAACGCTGTTTCAGATTTGTTCATATGGTGGCCCCTGGGTCAAAAATGGGCGTGGCCCGAGGGGTCAACTAGGGGTCAAATTATATTTTTGACCGAATATGGTCATATAATATATCCAATCCAAGGTATCGACTAGTCGATCACTCTGGAGCATTTTTTGTCTAAATCAGATGATTACGTCATCCAAGATGGCCACCGAAAGGTAAAAAAGTTGTTCTTTTACTAAAGATTTCAAAGGACTTCTTGTGAACTGCTTGGCCGATATTGACCAAACTTAACTGTAATGGTCTGTGGGTGAAGCCTGTCCATTTTTGTTAAAATGGAGGTCATCACCAAATCCATGATGTCCGCCGTTGAAAAGTAGGTCAAATTGTCAAAAAATCTTCTTCTCACAAACCGCCAGGCCAATTTCGACGAAACTTGGTGTGAATGATTGATAGTTAACGCTGTTTCAGATTTGTTCATATGGTGGCCCCTGGGTCAAAAATGGGCGTGGCCCGAGGGGTCAACTAGGGGTCAAATTATATTTTTGACCGAATATGGTCATATAATATATCCAATCCAAGGTATCGACTAGTCGATCACTCTGGAGCATTTTTTGTCTAAATCAGATGATTTTGTCATCCAAGATGGCCACCGAAAGGTAAAAAAGTTGTTCTTTTACTAAAGATTTCAAACGTATTCTTCTTGTGAACTGCTTGGCCGATATTGGCCAAACTTAACTGTAATGGTCTGTGGGTGAAGCCTGTCCATTTTTGTTAAAATGGAGGTCATCACCAAATCCAAGATGTCCGCCGTTGAAAAGTAGGTCAAATTGTCAAAAAATCTTCTTCTCACAAACCTCCAGGCCGATTTCGACGAAACTTGGTGTGAATGATTGATAGTTAACGCTGTTTCAGATTTGTTCATATGGTGGCCCCTGGGTCAAAAATGGGCGTGGCCCGAGGGGTCAACTAGGGGTCAAATTATATTTTTGACCGAATATGGTCATATAATATATCCAATCCAAGGTATCGACGAGACGATCACTCTGGAGCATATTTTGCCAAAATCAGATGATTACGTCATCCAAGATGGCCACCGACAGGTCAAAAGGTTGTTCTTTTACTAAAGATTTCAAAGGACTTCTTCTTGTGAACTGCTTGGCCGATATTGACCAAACTTAACTGAAATGGTTTGTTGGTGAAGCCTGTTCATTTTTGTCAAAATGGAGGTCATCACCAAATCCAAGATGTCCGCCGTTGAAAAGTAGGTCAAATTGTCAAAAAATCTTCTTCTCACAAACCTCCAGGCCGATTTCGACGAAACTTTGTGTGAATGATCGATAGTTAACGCTGATTCAGATTTGTTCATATGGTGGCACATTCGCAATATATGTTAGATCAGAAGGTACCAACAAATTCTGTGGAACATTTGAAGTTTTAAGTGAAGAGTCTTTGTGAAATCAAGATAACCACTATGGAGGCTTTTAGGTGAGCGATACAGGCCCATTTGGGCCTCTTGTTTATTTTTCTCATCTAAAACTTGGTATTATCAGCAGACGACTATTTTCGGTTCCCAAGCATCCAAGCATTTACATTTACAAAAAATGGTATCTAAATACATTGCTATTGTGATAAACCAGTACAGCCATACTGACGCTGAATATTGGGATATTCTTCGTTGTGGTAACCATATATTTATATGTTTCCCCAGAATCAATTTGTGTCCGAATATTTAGGGTTATCACGGGTATATACAGATGGGATAGCGTTTACCATTTCTGCCGATTGCCAAGATAGACTTAGACCGCTATTCACGACAATTGTCGTCTGCTGTTGCTTTCATATCTTGCCTTATTTCTCAATAAAAACAAGTTTTGACAGCACTGCAGAATCATTTCCATTGGAAATGATTCTAAAGTGCTGTCAAAGCATGTTGTAAATCATTCCACTACATGTATGAGCATCAGAGCCCCACTACGGTTTGCCATTTCTTTGTAGATACGGAGGTACCAACATCCCCTGTGAAAGGAGACTTTGTTGGCAAGTACACAACACCCGCAGGTTTAACGGTATGTATTTGTTATTTGTGTCTGTGACTGGAGAAATGGGGCTGTAATATGGGATTTGTGATCAGTGTAGTTCCTGATCAAATAACACACTCCCGCAGCACTTCCTACATAGCCTGAACATGATGTTTGTTAGAAACATGCCTCTAACACCTGACTTCTAATCCAGAGTTTGTAGGTTCAAACCTCGCCCGAGGCATCAACAAATAATTTCATAGTATTTCCATCCCACTGGTCTGGCGGAAGAGACTTTAAACTGTTGTCCGGTCTCTATATTACCTTTAAGCTGTTTCTGGGACGTTAAACCCATTCACTTTCTTTTTTTTTTAAGAATGAAGCGATTAAAACATATTACTTTATTTCTAATCATCTACCCACACATTCTATTCAGTGACCAGCTGGCTATGTGGGAATTATGGTCATACTTGAGCTTTATTGAATTTCAGTTTCCGCAAAAATCACGCAAATTTCTAAGAAGAAAAAAAAACAGTAAATTATAAAATTTTAGTATCATTGTATTCCAAGTATGATGACTTTGGGCTTTGGAATTGTGGATATAAAAATGTACGGAATGCACAGACAAGTATGGTACGCTATTGATATCCCTAAACAAGAGCATGGATGGTCCGTGTATGGATATGACGTTGGGCTTCAATACTAGAGATTGTGAGTTCAATTCTCACCCTAAGCATGACAAATACTTACATAGTACTTCCATCTCACTGGTCTGTCCAATAAGACTGTGTGGTCCCGTCTCTATATGACCGTAACTGTTGCTGGGAAGTTACACCCATTTACTTCATATCCAGGAGCACTACATCGAGACTACAGTGGAACAGAAGCCCCTGATCGTACTCCACCTTCTACACGAACTCAAGTTCCGCCATGTCCTCTGTTTCACCAACTCTATAGAGGCCACACACAGGTATGACAAACTGGCCTCAACCTTGTTCCATATAACAATGTTTGCACCTGTAACCCACCTTGTTATTATGCATCATTCAAAGTGGGTGATAAAATGTGGCCTTTTTAGAGGTGAATAATAGTGACAAATGCTGCAGATCCTGATGAGACGGCTCGTTACGAGCCGTCTCATCTGGATCTACAGTGTTTGCCCATCTTGGCTTTTTGGCCTGTTGAAAAGGAATATAAACCAGGGTGGATAATACACGCTTTATAATACAGCGGCAGTTCTCTAAACCAGAGACCCTGTGTGGTCCCCATGGTGTACTGGTCAACAATGTAATGCGAGACTGGCAAAATCCGCCAAACTTGCGTGATGATGTCGCGGATGTAGCTCTAAGGGATTTTTCACGTTCGGTAACCTATTTACAAGACTGATCTGTACCTCAGCGAGACGAGGAATTCCTACACATTTCCTAGCCTTGCCAGATATACTTGATTTCAAAAACCAGCCTGCGACCCGTTTTATTAAATTTCTTGTGATAAAAGTGTACATCATTAGATGTGAACATATTCACAAAAACTGTTGCAACATCTGCTGTCGGTGTAATTGTTATTTTAAAATTAAATTTTGCACTTACAAGCTTCTTAGTCTTACGAAGTTTAGTGAAACGGACCTGGGGCCAGTTTCACTAAACTTCGTACGACTAATATGTTCGTAAGTGCAAATTTACAATCGTCTGAAAATTTCAATTTATGGATTTACATTTATTGAGCATAGGCTGCTGCAGCCTATGGTCAATAAATGTAAATCCAATAATTGTTTGCAAGAAAACAGTGTTAATGTGAAATTTGTGACTATCATAATTTTGCACTTACACACATTTTAGTCGTACAAAGTTTAGTGAAACGGCCCCTGATCTGTATCTCCCATTTACAGACTATACTGGGTGATCAAGCTGGTGGGAGGTATCTCCGTGAAGGAGTTTTCGTCTCGTCGCAGTGCCGCACAGAGGGATAAACTCCTGCAGCAGTTCACGGCTGGCAAGATCGACATGTACGTGTGGTAGATTCTGTCACTGAGAAATGGAGCTTTATGGCATTTACAACAAGTAGACTCCAGGGCATGTCTGGTCTAAATATGATGTTTTACTTATTGTGAACAATTAATGATTAATGTATTTGATAATGGTGTAAGAGTATCAATACGAGATTTATTGAGACAAAATGCTGTGTTTTCATTTGTCGAGAAACTAGGGCAAACAATTAGTGTTGAACAAAGACAAAAAAAATGAATTGTAAATTTGAATTTTCTTAACTTTTGCTGTTATTTATGTGTCCTGTTCAACATGGATTTGAACTGTAACCACCGACAAATTAGCATATTTCCATATAATTATTCATTAATTTTATGTGTGAGACATGTTCACAAATTTTTACCGAAAATTGAAAGAACCAGACAATACTAATATGTGGCTGTGACTGGGGCTTATGCGATTTGTGACCAGTGTAGCTCCTGATCAAACATCACACTCCTGTAGCCTCATAATGATCTGTAGTTCTTGTTCAAATAAAGAAGCATGACAGACATTTCATTGATGGAATGGTGAACAGTGCAGATCCTGATCAGACTGTGCGGATGCATAGGCTGATCTGGATCTACACTGGTCGCTAAACCCATAATCCTCATTTCTCCAGTCACAGCCAGCTATGAGATGCAACCATTTAATTTTGTACCGAAGAAGATGCGTGATTTTCCATGAACAAATATTTACAGAAACCGTGATATTTTCTGTCGATAAGTCCAGGGCTTTCATTAATAGGAATTGGACCCCTAAATTTCTCGCTGAAAATGACACAAACATTCCGGAAAATGGTAGGTTTCCTTCTTTGTCTTGAAATAATTCCTGGAAATCAATATTAATGAAAGCACTGTTATGAGATCGAAAGTTGATGACATTTTCGTACCAAATTCAGAATTCTATTCTGCATTTGCTCTGAACATTTCGGTAAACTTTCTACATCATTTACGGGAAATATCATAAATCTTTTTCACGAGATATCGCACATGTTCTTCAGTGTTCTTAGGAACAAAATCTCATGGCTTGTCTCATATGTACAATAGGTAGAACTATGTAGGTGTCCAGTCATACATATACACATACTATGTGTATATGTATGACTGGACACCTACGTCATACGATTGGTGACATTGGGCTAAGGCGTTTGCAACCAGCATAGACCCAGACCACATTTGTCAGAGGCTGTTTACCAGTCAGTCGACGATGCACCATGCTTCTATCAAACAGTATAGATCCTTGTCTGGTTGCAGGAGTGTGCTAGCAGATCAATAGTTCGACTGTCCACAAATGCCATAATTCCTACCAGTTTGTTACATATGGGCCACGAGTTTGGAAAATACTTTGTGACTATAGTAAAACCACTATTAAACAAGCCTGTGTTTTTGATCTTGTTTGCTGTTTGATTGTTAACCCTTAGAATGCGTGAAACTAAATTGTCATCTTGTGTTGTTTTAGATTTTGTCTTCTTTCTCAATAAAAACATGGATTGACAGAACTTTGGAATCATTTCCATCAGAAATGATTCTAAAGTGCTGTCAAACCATGTTTTCACAGAGAAAAATGGAAAATAAACGGTCAACAACAAAATCTAACTCGGCATTATAAGGGTTAAATGTCCATTATTCATACAGTAAGCAATGTGTATGGTTACATGCTGGATGAGCGTAGCCACTGATCAGGATCAACGCTGGTCAGAAATGAAACCACCTCAGCCCTGTCAGATCACAGCCCATATTTTTGTCTCCATCCAGAATTATCTGTTCGGATGCGATGGCGCGAGGAATGGACATCAACAATGTGAAGTACGTGATATCGTATGACCCGCCTCCGTTTATCAAGACGTACGTACACAGGATAGGGCGGACTGCACGTGCCGGCAAGGAAGGCTCTGCTATATCCCTGCTGCAGAAAAAAGAGGTTTGTATACCAGTAGCCTATTTCATCAACATTGCAAAGTATACTTTACTAGTAAAGTATACTTTGAGGGAGTAATCATTTATTTTTCCTGAAATGCATTATTTCATATAGAACTAACAAATGCATATATTTCATGATTAAAAGTATGCAGAATTATTATACTGAATTTATTACATTATCACAGCCATTAAATGGCTGTGATAATGTAATAAATTCAGTATAATAAAAATTAATAAATTTAAAAAAAAAATGAAAATTTCTCCCTCAAAGTATACTTTGCTACTAAAGTATACTTTGCAATGTTGATGAAATAGGCTACAGAGGGTAGCTGGCGTGGCTCATGGACCCGTCGGTCTTGGTTAAAGTGGCCGCATCTCAGATGGTGCCACCCGAGAAGCATTTCACAAAAACAGTAGATATATCAATGGATATTGTATGAATGCAGTCGCAACTTGTTCCTGGACATACACATGCATTTGTCGGCTAATTAAAGCATTTGCATGTCAGTGTTCGATGTCGTAAATATTTTGTTCAGAAATTTCCATGCTAAATTTAATATTAGCCGTATTGCGTTATCTATGTAAACAAATTTTTATTGAGGTATGAACTTTTAAAAGTCTACTATATTGTTGGACATTGCAAAGTTTATATCTCCGATCTGGTCTTTCAGATGAGACTTGAAACGGAAATCCTGTCTCTATTTGACCTGATATGTGGTCAGTCCAGCCTCGTTTCTTATGAAATCAGTAAACTTGTTCAGTACATATATAGCCCCGTGCAGGCACCGGGGCGGGATCAACTGATCCTGAGAATAGTGCTGCAGTAGCCATTGCTTGTCGTAAAAGGCGACTAAACTGGCTTAACGATTGTGTTCATACTTTCCGGAACCCACTATACCGGATTTGGCCCTCATGTACATTTTTGGCTTTCTTGTATGTGAGAGTTGAGTCAGGCTATGCCCCATATATAAAAGTAAGATTAGCGCTAATCCTATTACTTTTATGGGCTGGGATAAATGATGCTGGTGTGGCGAGGGCCTGGCACCATATCAGGTTGTTCTAATTTCGGGACTGAATATATATTTTGATTGTAAATATTGAGTTCTGAAGTTGGGATTTACCCCCCTCGGACAGGTGGATACGGGACACGACCCCGTTGACCCGTCTGCGTGTAGACTCCCTGAGGCTTGTACCTCTATGTCAGAAAAGCGGACATTAAACCCTATTCACTCACTCACTCACTCACTCAATACATATATATATTATCCCATTTCAGTCTAAGGATACGATACTTTTTGTTGAAAACATCTCATTATTTTGTTTATTTCTCCACAAAGGTGTATGTTGTTACCACTCATTTGAACCATCTCGCTGAGACGGTTCAAACGAGTGGTAACAACATAGACTTTCGAGATGAAATTTGAAAATAGGGATTTTTTTATCAATAGTTCTAGTTGGGGTACATAGTCAGCCCCGTGTCCATCTGTCTGTCCGACACCTGACTTGCAATCCGGAGGCTGTGGATGCATTAGGCATCAAACAATACTTGGGTGGGTGGTTGGTTGGGCGAACGTGAAGGCGTAAATTAACCGTAGCGGTTCCTCCTTATTGGAATCACGATTTGCCTGGTTTGGCCCTCAGGTACGTTTTTTATCTTTGGCTCTGTTGTTACCTGGGAGTTGAATTGGGTTATTGCCCATTATAAAATTATTACTGATCCTACTGCTTTTGGGAGGGGGCCAAGTTATTCTGGTGTGGCGAGGACCTGGCATCAGATCGGGATTATTCTGATTTCAGGGCTGAATGTATATCTTTTTATTGTAAATATTCAGTTCTGATTTTGGGATTTCTCCCCATTTGTACATGTACTTGAACATGTACTTGTACATGTAATATATGGAATTTAGTACTACACCCATTGACCCGGCCTTAAATGACCTTAGCTGTTGTTAGGCCGTTAAACCCCAACAAACAATACTTGTATAGTATTTCCATCCCACTGGTCTTTCGCATGAAATCTAAAATCGATGTCCCGTCCCTAAATGACCATAGTTGTTGCTAGCACATTAACCCTTTCAACCCTAATAAACTGGAATGGACTGTGATATGCTAATGTTCCGACCAATCCAATAGTCACAAAATGATTTTCAGATTCGTCCATTTATGAAAAGGGGGTGTTTTTGTTCTAAGAAATATGAAAATTACTTGCAAAAAGTGCAGATCCTGATGAGACGGCTCGTTACGAGCCGGCTCATCTGGATCTGCACTGTTTGCATAAACCGCTATAGCGGGCTTTCGGGTTCAAAGGATTAAGCCCATTTTCTTTCACTCATTTTGTTACCAAATGTTCTGTCTCTGCCATTGCCAGTTCTACCACTTCAAGAAGATGGTGCGGGAAGCGGGCAAGACCAACGCCCAGGCCATGAAGGTGTATAAACAAAATCTGAAGGCCCTCATCCCACAGTTCACGGCCGCCCTGAAACAACTGCCCGACAAGCTCAAGGTAACAGCTTAACCCTTTCAACCCTAAACTGGAATGGACCATGCTATGCTATTTTAACGACCAATGCAATTGTCACAAAAACACTTTCGGACTAGTTCATTTATAAGATGGGGGTGTTTGTATTTCTAAAAAATATGAACATTTCTTGCAAAAAGTGCCGATCCTTACGAGATGGCTCGTTATGACATGGCTTCACATGGCTTGGCTGTGACATCGGTCTAAGAATTTTCTTCTCACATTAACGTGATTCCCTAAAGCAGCAACTTCCCACCCACATGTACACATCATTAAGTGTGAACACATCCACAAAAAGATTTGCCAATCAGATGTGTGTGCATTTCAATTTTGCACTTACAAACTTCTTATACAAATGTTAACCCTTTCACCCCTAAATAAAATAATTTTTAGACTAGTCCATTTATGAAAAGAGGGTGTCTTTTTTCTTCTAAAAAAATATGAAAATCACTTGCAAAAAGTGCAGATCCTGACGAGACGACTCATCTGGAGCTACACCTTTTACAAGCATCGCTGCACAGGGATACAGTGTTGAAAGGGTTAATGAAAGCCCCCTATGATCTGACCAATATTTCCACATTTTCAGGAAGAAAAGAAGAGGACAAGCCTGAACTCATCCAGCAGTGGGAAACGAAAAAGATGACACTTTTCTCTGAATGGCGTTTGAAATAAAAAAAAAGATATTATATATGGCAGTTTGTCGTATTAATGTTTTTTCCATTCCTGTATTGTATAAGTACACAACACAACAGCCTGCATTAATCTTGCACAGATGTTGACGTTACTGAACATCTATTGGCAATCTCAACTCGCAATCCAGCAGTTGATTGGCTGAGCCTGAGCTGTAACACAGTTCAGGCTCAGCCAATCAAGCTGCTTGATGTCGAGCGCAATATTCAAGTACACGTATTTTGAAAATAAAAATAAATTCAAATACATGTATTGGCAAGATTAGCGCAGGCGGTGATGTAACTGCAAATGTAACATAGGAATGAATGGCCTTTTTGTTGAATTTATCGGGGTATAAACAAGCAAAAGTCGCGGGAATACTGGACGAAGGCCGGAAGGCCTCGTCCAGTATTCCCGCGACTTTTCCAAGTTTATATCCCCGATAAATTCAACAAAAAGGCCATTCATTCCTTATAATTCCAGCATTTGAAATAAATTCATCAAGAAAATGTGTTTATTTTTCGTTTTCTTAAGAATTATTTTAACTGCGCCTGACGGTTACGGAAAGTAGTTCGGCATTGGAGTTTACTGGGATATCAATTTTGGACAGAGACTTGCTACGGACCAATCAAATGTTAGGGAATTATGTAAATATTTTTGTGCTGGAATTATCATACTTTACATAGAATGATCTTATACGTGGCTGTGACTCGAGAAATGTGTCTTATGGGTTTTGTGACCAGTGTAGCTCGTGATCAAATCGCACACTCCGGTAGCCTGATGGAATGGTGAACAGTGCAGATCCTGATCAAACTGTGCGGATGCACAGGCTGATCTGGATCTACACTGGTCACAAAATCCATTAGCCCCATTTCTCCAGTCACAGCCACACATGAGTGATGATGTCATGTGATACGAGGGTGTACCAGAAAGTTGGAGAACTAATTCTATGTAAAGATAACTACGGGTTCCTCACTCAAAACTAGCATATACCGTATATAGAATAACATCCGTGTGACCGGTTAATTTGAGTATTACTATGATGACGTCATAATGTTCTTGTCATGCGACTTTGCAACATTTTATACAAATTCAATGAATGAAGTATCATGAATGTATGCCAAGCGATATACGACGTACGGTCTGGACAACGACCTTTAAACCCAACAAGGTGAATATTTTGTCGGGGAGGCGACTCCAAAAGTACAAAAGCAATGGTTGTCTTTCTTGCACATGACACATCTGTATGTAATGTGCATGTATACATGTGTAAAGTATCATGAAGATATGCCAAGCGGTTTCCAATTTACAGACTTAAAACAAACAAGGTGAACATTTGTGTGTCACACGGATGGATGGACAGGGGTAAAACATAATTTCCCCCACCAATAAATTGTGGGGGCATAAAAACAATTTTCTATGGGAATTTAACAAACGGCGGTAAACCATAATACGTTCTGTTCTCACATTTTTCAAACGGTCGCATAAAAGGTACTTGCATTTAATATTTTTAGGATTTAACATGTTTAACCCTTTCACCCCTAAGTAACTGCAATGGGTTTTTATATGTTAATTTCTGGACCAATCATTGTCAATAAATGATTTTACGACTACCGGTAGTCCATTTATGAACATGGGGTGTTTTTGTTCTCAAAAATGTGAACATTACTTGCAAAAAGTGCAGATCCTGATGAGACGGCTCGTCACTAGCCTGCTCATCAGGATCTACACTATTTGCCAATACCACTATACAGGCTTATCGTATTGAAAGGGTTAAGCAGCCAAAAGTAGTTCAGCATAAAAATGCGGAACAGACATTATTATCTTTATTTAACCCTTAGACCGCTCACAACAATTATCGTCTGCTGTTGCTTTTATATCTTGCCTTATTTCTCAATACAAACATGGTTGGACAGCACTTCAGAATCATTTCAATTAACTTCAGAATCATTTCCATTACTTCAGAATCATTTCCAATGGAAATGATTCTGAAGTGCCGTCAAATCATGTTGTAAATTATTCTAAAGTGCTGTCAAAGCATGTTTTTGATGATAAAAATAGAAAATAAACAGACAACAAAAAAAATAAGATAGCGGTCTAAGGGTTAATACACTGTTTTATTGTTGAGCCCGCTTGCAAAAAGCGAGACATAGTGATCACAATGACGTCCGGGTGTCTGTGCGTCCGTCTGAAATCTGCGTTAAAGTTTTGAAATACCTTATATCTCTGCAGTCCTAAGTCACATCGACTTGAATCTTCATATGCTTATTAGTCATGATCCATATATTCATGCTGTGTCCCACTCGTGCGGCCCCTGTGCCCAAGGTCAAATGACTTCGAAGTATGGGTTCCGAAATCTGCGTCAAAGTTTTTAAATACCTTATATCTCTGCAGTCCTAAGTCACATTGACTTGAAACTTCATACATGTATACTTATTAGTCATCATCCATATATTCATGCTGTATCCCACTCATACGGCCCCTGTGCCCAAGGTCAAGGGACTTAGAAGTTTGCGTTCCGAAATCTGCGTTAAAGTTTTTAAATACCTTATATCTCTGCAGTCCTAAGTCACATTGACTTGAAACTTCATATGCTTATTAGTCATCATCCATATATTCATTCTGTGTCGCACTCATGCGGCCCCTATGCCCCTATGTCAAGGTCAAATGGCTTAGAAGTTTGCATTAAAGTTTCTGTCAAAATTTGCGTTACAGTTTTCACATACCTACCTACTAATGTATCTCTGTAACCGTAAGTCAGATTTGCTTGAAACTTTGTATGCTTATTGGGCATCAAACTTCAAATAAATACACTCCGAGACCATCAAATGCCTCGGCGGGCTCGACATGCGGGCTGCGGCCATCCTCGTTACTCTTGTGTTATTACACTGTGAAAGTCTAATTCATTAAATACACAAAAATGATGGGTAACAAAGAAGTGTCGGACAGGAGTAAAGTTTTCAGTTTTATTGCAACAAACAGTAAACAATCCAAGTTGCTATATTTAAATGTTACAGACAAGTAAAGCATGAACACAGTAAACAAATAACGGGCATGACTAATTACCGGATTGAGCAAAAAATAAGCGATGAAAAACACTCTTAAATTCAAACCTATGGACTTGTTAACAACATAGTGGCTGGATATATGCACAGGTTGAAGTAACGGACCGAGGTCTATAAATACATTAAATATACCTAAAAGCATCAATAAATGAAGAAAAAAAATAAGCTAAAACTAGAAAATGTGTTCATAGAACACGGATGCCCCACATATCGCTTTGATAATAAATGAGGTCAAATTTACCCGAGCGTTAAAGTTTCGCGACGGACGGACGGGACGGACGGACAAGGGTAACACTAAATGCCCCCTCCACTATCGTGGTGGGGCATAAACATTTTGTTTACCTCCTCCATATACTCCATATTATGGAGTAGTATATGGGGGGGGGGGGTAAAAAAAATTTGTTTAGCTTTTTTTTCTCTTCATTTATTGATGCTTTTAGGCATATTTAATGTATTTATAGACCTCGATCCGTTACTTCAACCTGTGGATATAAATGGCATACGTGGCCAGTCTCGATCCTGATATAGTATCACAATCGTAGTCTGATCAGAAGATATTTTTCTTACATGCATTAATTGTTTTTTCGCTGCCCAAATGGCGAACAGTGTAGACCCAGAGCTCCAGGTGAGGTGCATATTTATGCACTTATTTTAGCAGAATATGCACTGATTTTCAAATTGAGTAGTGAAAATACTGTAATAAAGTTGAAATTGACTTAGTGGAGCTGCAAAAAGCAAACACTGTTTGACACTGTTTTTTGCAGCTCAACTAATGTGAATTTTTAAATGTGTTTTATATGTTTTCATCATTTGTTCCTTATTTAATAAAGAAAAAAAAATACATTTGTAAAAGTAAAATACGCATTCAATTTGAAATCTGTGGGTATAATACGTTTTAGATACAAAACTTATGTGGAGCTCTGTATACCTTCATCCGCCTGCACAGACACGCCACATTTCTCTCAACACGGCTACAATACACGGCTACAATTGTTAATTGCACAAGTGGTGTAATCAGGGTATGGCAGCATGTGGTTTCCAATGACGTTTTCCGACGTGACGTAATCTTTGACGTCTTTGTTTACATCAGATTTGCTTTGAAATCTTCCAAACAAATACAGTGGAACCTCTCTAAACCGAACCAGGGTGTCCGGTTTAGAGAGGCTCCACTGAGAAATATGTATATAACTATTTCAAGACACGTGTGGGTGCTTTACGATCATGAACAGACATACATTATATTCGGAGATAACGGACACAAAATTCAGCACAACTAACTTGTCTCTGTGTTCGGTTTAGAGAGGTTCGACTATAGATGGAAAAAGTGCACCAAAGACAACGAGTTACATGTTTTATGGTTGCACTAAAAGTTCTTTACAAAACCTCGTAATTTTCACGTAGAATAAAGTACCGTTTATATCTGACATTCACATGCTCTAGAATTTTATTTAC
Organism: Conchocele bisecta; assembly: GCA_029237695.1. NCBI lineage: Eukaryota > Metazoa > Mollusca > Bivalvia > Lucinida > Thyasiridae > Conchocele > Conchocele bisecta. Next base: position 84,057,122 of record CM055273.1, read on the forward strand.
AATGACCGTAAACGATTCTTTGTTTAAACCGACAAAGTTATGAGATTAAAACAAACTGATCAATAAATGGCAAACAGTTTTGCAATCGCTGCACAATATGTCACAAAGATCTGTCTGTCTGTTAGAAATGTATTAAAGAAAGTCTATTGTAGACATATCTAAATACATGATGTCGCTCTGTTCGGGAACCACGTGATCCCAGACCCAGGTAATGCTACACATGAACAAATGGAGAACACAGCACTGCCCTCCCAAGTCAAACTGCAGTATCTGTTAAACTGCAGTATCTGCACTATGATGCTATGCTGACCCTGTGCAATCATCCCAAGTCAAACTGCAGTATCTTAAACTGCAGTATCTGCACTACGATGCTATGCTGACCCTGTGCAATCATCCCCACACAGGGTCAGCAAAGCATCATAGTGCAGATACTGCAGTTTAACAGATAAGGTACTGCAGTTTGACTTGGGAGGGCAGAGCAGACATCACGGCAAAGTACACGCAACAATGCTCATATGTCGCTGAGACTAGCGCAATGGCATCTAAGGATATTCAAACTACTGATCTTCTAGTGCACTCACAAATCCCTATAAGGATCAAAACTATAAGTTAGAAGCATTACAGATGGATTTTTATTGACTGGATGGCGAACAGTGGAGGCCCTGATCAGACTGCAGATGCACAGGCTGATCTGGATCTACACTGGTCGCAAAACATATAAGCACAATTTCTCCAGTGACAGCCACAAATAAGTTAAATCTAGCAAGTGATGCACAGGTGAATAGACATAATCATATAATTAGGTGATCAAACATGGAAAGGGTAACTTTTCTAAGAATAAATTCCAGGCAATGACCAATGTCAGAATAGGCATACGGTAGATTTCAACAAACAAAACAATAGGTCATCAAAATGACGAACCATCTTACATGTACCATTGCAGATGGCCCGTAAATGTATCTATAGTTACTGATGACTATATTATCTTATCACATGTATCAGATTGATCAGTCAAATGACTGCAATGCTCCAGATAAGGAATTAATAATTGAGTATTGTCACTCCATCATTTCTTGAGCAATTGGGTATTTCAAAATTTTAATTGGGTAAAATAAAATCACACTACTGTTTACACATCAACAGACAGCAATTATTGAATAGTTTGCTTCGAAATGAAACACGTCTTGGCAGTTCATTAGAATTGTCTCCTTGGAGACAATTCTAATGCAATACCAAGTTGTGTTTTCTTAGAAAATAAGAAAAATATGCTATATTTGTGGTCTGTATATTGTTATATGCAGCATGAAAAATGTACCATAAAATGTGTATTGCTTTTTGATACTCGCTACTTCTGATTTCAATTGAATTTTTGGCAATTTTAATTGGGTATTTAAGCAAATACGCAGCTTATCTGGAGCTCTGTGACTGATACTTATTTAGACCTTGGCTGGCTGGCAATTGGACCTCCGAACATATGAGACGGGCCAGGTTTTTGTACCCAAGAAGATGCACGATTTATCATGAAAAATATTTATAAAAACTGATATGTTTCATAATTGACATCAAAAGTTGACAGAATCAGATCCCAAAATCAGAATGGAATATTTACATCAAGAAAAAATATATGCAGCCCTAATTTAATAGAACAACCTGACCTGGTGCCAGGTCCATACCACACCAAAGTCACTTGGCCCCTTCCCCTAAAATAGGATTACGAATAATCGTAATACTCACATAAGGGGTATAACCAGATTCAACTGTCGCATACAAAATGCCAAAAAACGTATGTGAGGGCCAAACCAGGTCTCAATTCGGAATTCCGGTAAGGATGAACCCCGATCATTAAATTACCCATCACGGGCTCCCAACCTGCCACCCACTACACATTTGTTCTGACAAGTTTCGTCAACTTTCGATGTCAATTACAGCGAATATATAGTAAATCCTGTTAATCATGTTCATGAACAATTGCACATCTTATACAATGTAAGGTACACATGGCTCGTCTCCTGTGCCCTGTGTAAACCTTATGTGCGGCTGTAGCTGGAGCTTTTCACATTATTCACCCAGTACAGGGATTCCGCTGGCGATCGCCACTTTCACAATTGGCGATAAAAATAAACAATTGGCGATAAAAAATTACAATTTTCGAAGAAAAAAAAAATATATATTTTTTTTTTTTTTGAAGTGGCAATTTTTTTATTTTCCCCAGCGGAATCCCTGCCAGTCTGATCAGGGTCTGCCCTGCTCCACACAAATTTGTTGGTAAAACACATGGGTGGCTGTGACTGGAGAAATGGGGCTTATGGAGTTTATGACCAGTCAGTGTATATCCAGATGAGCCACCATTATAAAAGTAGTAAGATTACTACTGATCTTACTGCTTTTGGGAGGGGGCTAAGTGATTCTGGTGTGGCGAGGACCTGGCATCAGATCAGGATAATTCTGATTTCAAGGCTGAATATATAGTTCTTTTATTGTAGATATTTAGTTAGTTCTGATTTTGGGATTCCCCCCCCCCCATTTGTACATGTACTTGAACATGTACTTGTGCAGGTAATATATGGGATTTAGTACTAAACCCATTGATCCAGCTACAGGAGTGTGCTATTTAATCAAGAGCTACACTAGTTGTACATCCCATAAGCCCCATTTCTCCAGTCACAGCCACATTTAACACAGTATTATCGATAAACGTAGGGTGTCCTGCAAACAACGACTATACTGTCTACATACCAACGCTCATCAAAATGTAGTAATGACTGTTATAAGGTCATGGTGGAAATACAAACATTCCAAATATGTTACCCCTTACACCGCTATCTTACTTTTTTTGTCGTCTGCTGTTTATTTTCCATTTTTATCATCAAAAACATGATTTGACAGCACTTTAGAATAATTTACAACATGCTTTGACAGCATTTTAGAATAATTTACAACATGCTTTGACAGCACTTCAGAATCATTTCCATTGGAAATGATTCTGAAGTGCTGTCAAACCATGTTTTTATTGAGAAATAAGGCAAGATATAAAAGCAACAGCAGACGAAAATTGTTGTGAGTAGCGAGCGGTCTAAGGGTTAGAACACAGTGTCACGGCATTGCATATATTAAACAAGCTCACTTTATAATTGCAATAAATATAATACATATACATAATAAACAAATATACCAAAACATGTACATTACATGTAACTAGAGCAAGTGAGCAGGGGCTCACGGATACCCACCGGCCGCCAAACAAAAACTTTAATGCATTTCAAAATTATGTCTTGCGGACGGACAGGCGAAAACTATATACCCATTGCCATACATTGTAAGCAGGGGTACTGATAATAATGGATTCACATGCACAAAGTTTTAAATGTAGTGTAAATAAGAATACAGTACAGTAAAACATGGCCAAAATATGCTTGTTTGGCATATTTGGGCCTCGCTTTTACAGTATCGGCAATATACATGTATCTCACCCAACCATCACCAGATATAGCTCCCAGTTTGGGCTTGTACATGAAGCCCAATATCCGGTTCGTTCCAACATGCGTATGAAAATGATTACCGTACCAATGTCCAATTTTATATATCACATGACCCCTTTTGAGCCCCCACTCAACCCCCCCCCCCCTCCCCCCTCTCCAAAAAAAAAATAACTAGACATTATGTTTGTAAAACATGGATATGACCCCATGGCATACTGGAGTCTAACTAGAGATTGTGTGTAAAAAATAAATGTTACAAACTGTTTGACGTAAGCAAATGGCTAAGTGTTTCAGCAGCATTTTGAAGGTCACAACGATCAAGGTCATGCCATTGGTGGTGAGATTGAGTCACACATGTTCAGATGAATGAACTGTCCAAATATTGAAGCAATCCTTCAAGTAATATTGAAGATATTACATGACGGAGAAACTCTTACAAACTTTCCGACATAACAAATGGTTACAAAAGTGTTTAAGCGACATTTCGAAAGTGACAAAGGTCATGTTTATGGTGGCATGAGTGTGTGACAAATGTTCAGGGGCCCGTTTCACTAAACATCCTACGACTAAAATGTTCGTAAGTGCAAATTTAAGATCGTCTGTAAATTTCAATTTATAAATTTACATTTATTGAGCATAGGCTGCATATACAGCCTATGCTCAATAAATGTAAATCCAATAATTATTTACAAGAAAACATGGTTAATGTGAAATTTACAGACTATCATAATTTTGCACTTACAAACATTTTAGTCGTAGGAAGTTTAGTGAAACGGTCCCCAGGTGATTCAAGTGTCCAAGTATCGAAGATATTAAATGTTGGAGATACTCTTACAAACTTTTTGACGTAAATGTACACATACGGAACCTCAAGAGTAACGCAATATGCCCGCTGCTATCGCATAGGGGGCATAAAAACACATTTGTAGATATGTTCTCTTGCATATTCACTCAGTACGAGTAGAACCTAATGATGGAAGTTAGCCTACATGTACGTGTGTGGGAGAATGGCGAAAGGTGTAGGCCCTGATCAGCCTATGCAGAGGTTCATAAAACTCAAACCATATAGAAAGAATATGAGACAATATCTAGCACATGATTATAATGAGGAATAAAGAATTACTACTACAGAATAACCCTATATGAAGTATGAACAACTTGAAATAATTTTAGATTTAAAAACTATATGCTGTAACCACTCATTTAAACCGTCTCACATAAGCGGTTCAAATGAGTGCTAACAACATATAGTTCCGTGAGTAATTAGGAGAATTATTATTTTTTTGCATGGAAAATTGCGTAGCCTCAGAATGTAATGGGTTATTGCACATGTTTATTTCTGACTGAAGTGACTCGCCTGGGCGTAGCATTGCTTCAATGCCTCCTGACAATTGTTGCCATATTTCTATTTAAAACTATATTCTAGGTTGGTGCTGCTGGTAGCCGCAGTAACCATTTAGCTATAAAAATAACCATTTGGCTACTAATATTTCAGAAAATGACATTTTGGCTACTAATAATTTCAGAAATTATTTGAAAAAGTACTAATGTTTTTACGAATATTGGAGCAAATGTAAAATAGTATTGTCTTTTTTAATTTTATCGGTCCATTTTGGCTACTGACTTCAAAATGCTAACACCGACCTACCGGTAGTACATGTATATTGGTACCGGTAGTACATGTATATTGGTACCGGTAGTACCTAATGGTATTTTTGGTACCGGTTGGATGGAACATTGTATATTGGTACCGGTAGGTTCCAAGTTAACTTATTGGGTACCGGTAGCACAGATATATTGGTTACGGTTGAGGTAACCTGGTATAATGGTAAACGGTGTACATTGGTATTTGTACGTAATAGGGGGGTCATGTTATTTGGTACCGGGTAGTAACATGTATTGGTACCGGTAGTACATGTATATTTGTACTTGGTAGTACATTGTTATTGGTACCGGTAGCTCAAAATCCCCTGCGCTCCGCTCTTGGGTACCGGTCAGTACATGTATATTGGTAAATGGTCCAGTACAATGTATATTGTACGGTGAGTATGTACGTATTGGTACCGGTTAGTACAGTATATTGGTACTGGTAGTACATGTATATTTGGTTCGGGTAGACATGTATAATTGTACGGGTAGGTATGTAATATTGGTACTGGTAGTACATGTTATTGGTACCCGGAAGACAATGGTATAATGTACTGGTTAGTAACAGTTAATATTGGTACCGGTTTTTAGTACATTGGTATATTGTACTGGTACCTACAAAGTATATTGGTACTGGTTGTAGACATGTATTGGTAGGTATACATGTATATTGGTACGTAGTACATGTATATTGGTACGTGATGGTATATGTATCGGTAGTACATGTTATGTACTGTAGGTACTATATTGGTACGGAGTTGTATATTGGACTGGTAGTACTGTATTGGTACGTAGGTACATGTATATTGGTACGGTAGTGTATGGTATATGTTATAGGTACAGTATATTGGTACCGGTAGTACATATATGGTAGGTAGGTACATGGTATATGTATGGTAGTACATGTATATTGGTAGGATACGTACATGTATATGTATATTCATTCGGCTTATATTTAATGGTGGGAATTGGCTCGAACACCTTCCATACCCGGAACCTAGATTATATGTCGTAATCACTCATTTAAACTCGGTGAGACGGTTTAATTGAGTGGTAACAACATATAATCAAGTTCCGTGCATAATTGATATAATTATTTTTTGCATAAAACATTAAATAGCCTCAGATTGCAATGGGTTATTGCACGTATTCATTTCTGACTGAAGTGACTCGCCTGCACGGCGTAGCATTGCTTCAACGCCTCCTGACAATCGTTGTAGTCGCGCCAGGGTCGGCACACAAACCTGTTCATCAACTTCAGATGCGTCTCCAGCGTGGGAATAAATCCGTTGAGATTGCCGCTTGTATCGGTGAGCACCTGTTGTATAGTCGCGCGATACAGATCATCAGACTTGGCCAGTAGCACCATTTTCTGGGAGATGTCTTGCAGTTTCTTGCACGATGAGCAGATTGCGTGCGTGGGCTGCCGCTCCTCGGGTATGAACACCGGTCCACAGCAAGCTTCACACTGGAACACCGGGATCTCAGATGGGGTGTCGAAGTAGAGGGGGGCGTCGTCGACACACGCCAAGCATAGGCACGTGAAGTAGTACTGCGACACAAGTTTCTTCCTGCGCGCCGTACACGGTGTGATCGCATGTAGAGCACCGTAGTTATCCAGGACCTCCGCACCCTTCGGTATTCCACGGATTGCGCGAACCACACAGACGTCCCCGTAGCTGTGTCGCACGACGTTCGGATCACACGCGTGGTTGATGAGACTCAAGACTGGATAAATCGCAGACCCAATTTCCACGGTAACGGACTCGGCCATGTTTGTGTGTTTCAAGGCAAGTTCGGATACTTCATGTGCATTGCATGGTAGCATCTGTAGATGGCGCAGCATGTGTGTTCCAACGATAAATTTACCCCCAGCCAGCACACTGGTATCAACTTGACTACCATGAAAGAATGGTGTTTTCTCGAGACATTTCAGCAAAAAGATGGCTTCCAGAGTATACTTCAGTCTGTTCTCCACCTTCCTATCTTCCGAATGGTTTATTAAATGGTACACAGTCTTATAATCCCCCGAGTCATAATCCCCGTCTTCATTAAGGCCCGGCATAGCTTGCTCGCTGTCTGACTCTCCCCACTCACTGGTGAAGTCCTTAAAGTAATCATATCCTGCTTTCAGCACCATGCGAAGTGTCAAATGTCCGAGACTGATGTCGGTGTCTCTCACTGTAGACAATATATCACATTCCACCTTGTGATAGCTCTCCCACGCCAGTTTCTGGCATCTTTCACTACAAAAGACAACTTCACTGCAGGCTGCACAAGCATGAGGGGCAATAACTCTGTTACAGCAATGATGGCAATGTGAATAACTAAAATCAGGCAGTAGGGTGGATGTGTATGGGTTTTCTACAATTAGCAGCTCTCCTATATCAACATCTCTTGTCGCCACCAGCCCACGGCCGTGATCCTTCGTTACAAACACACTCACTGCCTCGGATAAATTACCAACCATCGGGTTGGTTTTCTTTCCTAGTACGGGAATGGGGCAGTGGAACTGATTCTTTATCACCAGTTTATCACTGGATGTTGACTTTACCACCTTGTCGCACTGCCACACTTGCTTGTCAAACTCGTTTATAATATTATTCCTTTTCTCCTGCTCCAAGCCTGCCAGCTTTAAGCCTAATTTTGCTCCTTCGAACGACAGCTTGGCTTCATCCTTACAGTGTAGCTGGTAGTAACACTTGCCTTGTCGCTCCAATAGTTTGTACTTTAGACGTGTAGGATAACCAGCCTTAAATGCAGCTTCAATATCCATAAGGCACAGCTGGTAGTGTTTCATGTGAAACAAAACGGCAGACCTATTGGCGAGAGCTAAGGCCAACACGGACGCTTCATTGTCATTCGTAGATCCTTGCAGCGTACTGTCTATTAATGGAGCCTTAATCACGGCCCTGTTATACAGATCTAACGCCTTCTGATTATACCTCTTCTGAAATACTTTATTTCCATGGTTTCGAAGACTCACCAATTCCTCCGCTGATTTTCCTTTCTTGGTCAGTTCGACCTTTATTATGGCATGGACTTCAGCAAGGTCATACACACATCGAAGTCGGTCCTCATCTGTGGAACACTCGCCAAACTTTGTCAGAAATTTGTCGAGAGATCTCGTAGAACTCAACTTTTCTTTCAGATTCTCGTACCAACCTGTGTAAGTATTAAGATCTACCATAAATAACACTTTCATCTCAGTAACTTTCATAGTCATTTCCATGTTACCTGTAGCCTGTTTCACCAACATTGCAAAGTATACTTACCTTGCTGAGTACACTTTGAAGGAGAAATTTAATTTAAGAATAAATTTATTCATTTTTATTATACTGAATTTATTACATTATCACAGCCAAAATGGCTGTGATAACGTAATAAATTCAGTATAATAATTCTGTATACTTTTAATCATCAAATCTATGCAGTCGTTAGTTCTATATGAAATAATGGATTTTGGGGAAAAATAAATGATTACTCCCTCAAAGAAAACTTAGCTAGATAAGTATGCTTTGCAATTTTGGTGAAATCGGCTACAGAAGTAACTGTGTAAATGTATTCCACAAATCAAAAGAGAAAATTGCATAAACGTCGCAGTTCCCGATGGTATAGCTTTTCATGTGCTCGCCTACCTAGAGCTACATACATGTATGTATAGTTATATACTGATTGAAAACATTAGGATAGAGGTTTAGAGTATTGAAAGGGGGAAGCAGCCAAACTAATACTCCAAAATCATCACACAGTAATTACATTGCATTTCTTTGTGAACAGGGATCAGTTTACAGGGCGAAGTGGGCGAAATTCTCTCCCTAAATTGTCTGACTTCTCCCTATTTTTCAATTTTTTAATGAAAACTTCTCCTTATTTTCAAGGGCTAGCTTGAACCCTGGTGAATGTAGATTTATCCCACTGGTTGTATCTGATATGCACTGATAATTAACCTGAAAATGATCTGAATTCACTGAGATCTGGCATATCCATGTGGCAATGACCCTAGTTGCCAGCTACTAGTTGCATGCATTAATTAACTCTGCGAAACTCCCATACCGTCCATATCATAGTTATGGTGCCATTCATAGCATTCCCCCTGCAGAGTACGAGTCTAATCTGATTCGCACTTTAACCATTAACTATCAGGCCTGTACACATCCACCACAGACGGACCTCGGCGGATGAAGGGGGTGCGTACGCACCCATCGCACCCCTTCTGCGTACATGCCTGAACTACGACATATTTTTCAACTGAACACAACTCAACACAAACTTATAATTCTGAATTTATCCTTGTAGAATATCAAAGGAAATAAAATTTCGACTTTTTAGAAACTAGGCTCCAACTAAAAACTAGACAAGAGTTGTCAGAGGACAACGAAGCGCGCCCGGTGGCAGCAAAGGAAACGAGGGCACATTTGAACGTGGATTTGCCACAGCGCAGTAGAGGGCCCTTGGAGCAATGCGTGTGTGAAATATGAAGCAAATCCAAGCAAGGAAACAGAAAATATAGGCCATTATTTACCCGAGCGACTGAGCGTTAAGGTTTCGAGATGCACAAAGTATGTGACCTTGACCCTGGACTTAGAAGGGGCGGCACGGACGTGGATTTGCCACAGCGCAGTAGAGGACCCTTGGAGCAATGCGTGTGTGAAATATGAAGCAAGTCCAAGCAAGGAAACAGAAAATATAGGCCATTATCATTTTTGAAGACAGACGGACGGGGCGGACACCTACGACGCCGAGGGTATACCATAAGCACGGCTTCCTTCGGAAGGCGCGCTAAAAATGTGTTCATATAACACGGATGCCCCAAAATTCTAAGTCCAAAAGGGGAGATAATCCATGACTCATGGGTCGAATCAAAAATCAAAATAAACTGCGCATCTAATCATCATAAAGAAGCTACATATCAAGTTTCAGGTCTGTAGCTAATACGGTTTAACAGTTTTATTAGTTACAAGGTTGGTGACGGACAAGGGTAACACTAAATGACCCCTCCACTATCGTGGTGGGGCATAAAACGTAGAGAAAATCTAATTAAGCTGTCTCAGGTTGACAACTCTGCGGATGGCACAGGAGTTACTCAAGGTGCATGATCACGTGGTTACAACAACAACAATGTCGCCCACTCCAAAGAAAGTATTATTTGATATTTTCCTTAATATGCAGTTCGGATTTTGATGAAATATGGCGCAGCAAACACATCTTCATGAGCTGCATTTGGTGGTCTATGGAGCTTGGCACAGACTTATGTCGTTTTTGCGAAGAATCGATTTCCGTGTCAGAGACACGGAAATCGATTCTTCGCAAAAATGACAGAAGTTTGGACGAAAATAAAGAGACCACCAAATGCAGCTTAACAAGACGCCATATTACATCAAAATCTGTTATGTAATAAGGACACTATACAAGAATGCGTACTTTGAATCGGTACTTGTTGTTGTTGTTAGTACCACGTGATCATGCACCTTGTTACTGTTGCAACTAATATTTACCTATACTTTTTGATGTATCTGGCTTCTGTGGAGCATTGGTACGTTGTGTGGCCATTATACACTGCAGACCCTGTTCTCAACAGCAGCTACCTCTGAAACAGTCATTATTTATTAAACAAACATAAACAGATGAATTAATGGTTTTAACCCTTTCAACATTACAGACGGCTTTCCCAATGTTTGCAAACAGTGTAGATCCACAATGATCCACCTGAAAAAAAAAATTTTCCGACAGATTATAAAGTATGATCATTGCACATCAAAAAATAAATACAGAGAATAAATAGTAATGTCCATTAACATTTTAAGGAAACACGGTTATCGCCCCTGATATCAGTGTGGAAATTTACGTCTGATATAAAATGTATAATAATGCCAATCAATACGTGTTGTAATGATGAATGAATGTTTATTTTTGCCAGAAAATGTCATCTACAGAATATACAAAACTATCTGTCTCCCTATATTATAACCTACTGAGTGGGCATGTACCTTTAACAATATGTGGCCTCATAGAAACTCCAATCATTATCAGTGCATAAAATTCAAATATCGTGAACATTGTACAAGTGCGGAAGTCTGAAAGAGGGATGTTTATTGGTATAAAATTATTTATAAAAGTATATGTACATGAATACACTGTTAAATTCATGTTGTTGGCAACATGTATCACATCGACAGCACGGTAGCGTAAGTGGGATGGACATATTAATTCTGGCCTCATTTATTAACACCAATAGCAATACTCTTTTTCATGATGCCTAAATGCATGTAAGTGGTGTGGTGAGTGGGGTGGGTTGTGTTGGGCGAGTGGTAGGAATAAAATGGATGTGGGAGATGTGGTTCAGAATAAAGAGGTGCTACGTTTCCATAAGAATAGTACAAACAATAAAGCAGCACGACATATCAACAACTGAAAGGTGGGGCGGTATTGTTATTCCCCTTGCCAATATGCAGGAGGGGGTAGAGCATTACAGTCTGTTCCACATTTTGCTGCCGACATACTTTTGGCTGTTAATTACCAGTAAATGAATAAAACATTGGGTAGCGGGTCAAAAAGGCCCACTTACCAGGACGGCCCGGGTCAAAAAGGCCCAGTTTCAAAAGGTATACCAAAAAGGCCCAGTTTTAGGGGGGTCAGAACGGCCCACTTTATTTATGTGCTATACAACGGGAGAATATACAATTTTGAAAGAACAAGATGGAAGAATATTTTGTTGATTGCGGGTATGGTTTCTTTCGTGCATTATTATTATGTGTTAAACATTGTTAGGTATTAACAAAATTAATACCTAACATGTAACTAATAATGGAGTGTAATTGCAAGTTCGTGTGAATCATGTGTGATTGATCAGCTAATTCACGGTAATTTTACCGCGTGTGCCGGTAACTTAATTGATCTGTTGTGAAGTGGCTTCGGATTTGGGATACCACATCTTTAATCACGTCTACAAAAGAAGTTAATCAGACGATACCGCCAATTACTGAAAGCCAGTTGTCAAAATATGTTTGATGTATTTTCATTATGAAAGGTGATAATGTTAGTTTTTGTTGTGCAATATTATTTGTTTATCGCCGGAATTTATTGAGTAAAAGATTGAGGGCATATATATCCACAGAAAACTCTCATACGGTCTCTCAGTGTTCATTTAGCGTATGCTTCTGGATACATAGATATTTGCGGCTGATTTATTCTGCGTCAGTATTGTTCATATATATATAATTTGTGTTGTTCCATTTATTATACACCTCCGGAGAGTGGAAGACCTCGCGGTTTCTGCAGGGTGTCGGCGACCTGTACACCATGCGGTGTTAGATATATGTTTATGATTATGACTTTGTTATGACTGATAATTGTTACCTTTATTTGTTTATGATTTTGTTTTGTTATTTGTTTTGTTATTCGTTAAATATTTGTTATTGATTTTCGTTCATGACAATTTGTTAATTAGTTATATGTTAATTATATGTTGTTATTGATTAAGAGGCTCGACATACCATAACTTACCTTACGACATGTAAAAGTTTCACTGTAAATCAGTTTAATTTATAGACGAAGATTTCAGAGTAAATGCAGAAATTAATTATATTTAATTACTCGTTTACGCTGGTTTCGTCAAATTCGGACATAAATTATGATCCTATCACTATTATTCTTAAAAATTGACGGCGAATTTTCTAAAATCATGTTCTAAAGTACGAAATCGCATGCCGCGTCTCATTTGTTAATGTTTACATGTGTATATATTCATTAAACAATAAAACAATAAAATAATATATTCCTTCGACTTTCATTTCATAACGTCCTACTTAAAACTGGGCCTTTTTGACCCGGGCCGTCCTGGTAAGTGGGCCTTTTTGACCCGGGCCGTCCTGGTCAGTGGGCCGTTCTGGTACTGGGCCGTTTTGGTTTTGGGCCGTTCTGACCCGGATTCAAAACATTGTATGCGTCTATGCATTGACAAGTGATGAACTGCCTACAGTCTATGAACAGCAATATTGATATTTATAAGAAGACTACTTAATAGCGGGAGTGATAATTAATAATGTGCGATTTATTACCAAATGCTACATATATATCTGTATAATATGTAAACTGTTACTAAAGATGGTGTACATGACTATGTTTGGTTCCGAAGTAAGAAAACAAGACATTTTTATGAAGTAATTAAGGATATTTATGTATTTATATGCGCACCCTCATAAACCTACAAGCGAGTGCTCTCATTAGTGACAAATATACAAGAAGAGTAACCAAATTAACCAATCAATACTACATGTGTGTCAACTGTATGTAGCCTGAAGGCGTAGAAGATTGAAGAACTGCATGAGCATGGAATTTTCTCGACTTAATATGTAAATGAGATAATTACGGTAACCGACAAACGCATATCCAGTGATATATCTCAAGCGATTTTGTGAAATGCTTATTTGGAGGTACCATCTTAAACAAAGTACCTTTAAAATGTCTAGACAATCAAACACCTTTTAAACGCCGTAAGGTGTGACAACTTTCTAATCCCCAGTAAAAATGTAGATACACAGTTCTTCTATTATAATGCCATTGTTGTTGTTGTGTAATAGGGAAGTTACATTGTTTACTTTTCGAAGAACCGTCTAATTAGACATACATGTAGTTTAATATTAGTCTTTAATTTGGTGTTAGATTGTCTATTTTGTGTACATGAATATAGTAATATACAGGTCCGCGATGGAGAACTGGAATACGCTGGACAGCTAAAATTAGCCACAATCGCCGAAACCCTGTTGCCTTTCTATTAGTTGCGAAGGTAACTTGCAATCTACTCCCGTACCGTCTGTAGGTCTGCCTACAGACTGTACGGGAGTAGATTGCAAGTTACCGCTCGCAACCACCTTTCTATATCAGTGAGCAGACGAACCCGTTTGTGATGTAGCTGTTGGATAAATATTCTGCTGGCACACTCAGCGCAATCTTCTGGAGTTTCAAGTCCATGAGGGATCAAGAAAGATATAGTCTTTGTTATTTTTCCGATTATATAACTCTAATTATAATGATACATTTCGTCACACTGCATTACAAAAGAATTACGACGGAGTAGTCTTTCCAAATGTGTGTTTGAAGCATTCTTTGTATACTTTATACTGAATCGAGTGTGATCTAAGAATTTTGCTAATACGCACTTTATTAGGTAAGTAACTAAGTTTATCGTAATATTTTTGTGTAATTATCATAGGTTACCATAAGTCAACTTCTGGAAGTAGGCTATCCTCAGCCTCTGACTCCAGCTCTTCGTTATTATTACTGTCGCGTCCGGTTGCGATTTGCTCATTATAATTATACAAAATTTCTTGATTTTTCCAAAATTTGTCCATACGTCTCTCAAAGGAGGATACTGAATTTGCACTGATAACACTGTTCGGGAGAGAATTCCATGTGTCTATCACTCTGTGAGTAAACAAGTATTTTCTAATATTTAGTCGTGCATATTGTAGAATTGTCTGTCAATAACAATATAGTGAAGTATGAACGTCTACGCCCTGCAGGACATTTCTATATTTTAGTGTGTGAAGTGTAAATGCTATTGCACAAAATTTTACTATGTAGCGAGGTGTAGCGATATAGTGCAACCCATTGCCTATAAACATGATTAAGCGGAAAACGTGCAGCTATCGTTGTTAAGAGTCTCAGGTTTGGATGTCATGTTTCGGATTATTCGTAGGAATTGTTCTCTTTCCAGTATGAAGGTGCTACATTCCGCCAAGAAATGTAATCTGGTCGCCCGGCCTTTAATGGTTTTAAGACTTTAATGACCATGCGGTTATCTCCCCTGTGGTTCTTGGCTCATGCCAATTCAGTAATTGATGTACTGTATTCTTTCTTTAACAACATATTTCACACCTAATATAAACTTCTCAAACTACCTGTAAAGCTTTAAGTGTCTCCGTTAAACCAAACGAAGATAATTAGACTTCAAAATGTTTGCTTCAAACAAAATGTACATCGACTGATGTTGTAACGCCTACGGTCTAAATTCTTTCCGTTCTTTCCAGCTGCTGCAGCAACTATCAAGTTTCACCGGAAATAAGGCAGAGTTATCGTTATTGTAAACGGATAAGTATATATCGCGGAACTTTCGTCCGCCTTGAGTGACGGTGACCGTATTAATTCAGTAGGTAGAACGTCGGACTGCACCTCCAACCGCTGCGAATGGCCGATTCTGCAAGACAACTTCGTGCTAGCCTAGTCAATATCGGATGGGGACTTAACTAGTTGGTCCCACCAAAGTCATCGAGCCAGTGTCGTCGTTAAATCAAAGCATTTACGTCGCCTTTAGTGCACTTTCGCAGAATGTAGCACTGGCTGTAGCTTGGTGGGGAATCTATATATATATATATAGATATATATATATATATATAAATATATATATATAAGTAATACCATATGTTTTCTATGTCTATGGTAATAAATCTCTGGCTTGGTGTACTAATTACTGGTGACTAAAATGCTATGTCTCTATATCGTGGTTTGCTTCTTTTCTTTTTTTATTGATTACAATAACTCAAATGGGCAATGGAAGCAGAAGACGAAAACGAAGGAATATAAATCTTATATTAGGCGAAAGCATTCCATGTGATAGACGCAAACTAAAATATAAATGGTGAACCTAACGGCTTAGAAGACAAAGCTGTTTGAACCAATACTACACCATCAATGGAGGCCCGAATCAGTTCACCTAGCTTTGTGTTCCGAAATTGACTACAGCGTCAACTACCAAAACCAACGAGAAGACCAATAATCTTCTCACGCCGCTTTAAGGCGAAATAATAAGACAATAGCAACAAAAAGATACTACCTTGAGCGGCTGCCACGTCTCTAACATCAACCTCAAGCACGGTGATGTCCGTACAGGGTATAGGTATGGTAAGCAAGACAACAATGCATATGGCCCTGTAGCACAAACAAATTGATACATGTACATACTGTGCAAGAAAATAAACAATAAAAAGTCTAAATAAAAAAATATATATATAATTTTGAAGGGCGAGAGAAACTGAACATAAGACATCGGGAGGGTGGGACACAAAATGTAATAGATGTGGTCGCTATCACGGAATATCAAGCTGTGATTGAAACAGCCGGACGCCGAAAATTGTGCGTAACAAGTCCGCAACAAAGCAAAACAATTTTTTAAACAGCCAATCAAAAGGACGTATTACCCATAACAACGCAACAATCAAAACAACCACAATGTTGGGGCTAACCATTGAAATAAGCTTTATAAAAACTAAAAGGAATTATTAAATAACCAATAATCCAGAGCTGCATTAGATAAATGACAAATAAGTGAATACAATAATTAAGGCGCCTTCTTTGACGGAATTCCATGTTCTAAAAATAGCACAAGACTCACATACCGGAAAACACCGGATATTAAAGAGAGCATCCGCGCATAGTAATTAATATTTTTTAAAATTAAAAAATTTCCAATATCACATTTCTTTTTGCTTTACTGTGCTATTAACGGGAGGGATCTAACGGGAGCGATCTGGCTATTTGGCTATCTCTATAATTACCGGTGACTTAGCCAGTTGATAAGTGTGTGGTTCTCGATGTTTCTAACGAACACGTCAGGGACCTGTTTCACTACACTTCGTAAGACTAAGACGTTCGTAAGTGCCAAACTAAAACTGGCAACAAAGTTCACATTAGCTGCCAATTTTGGGAAATATATGGTGGATTTATTCAGATTTGATGACCCCTACATCAGGGATACATCCTCGTCCCAGCCTACATGTAGGTGGATGGTGGTAGCATTAGATAATAACATATAATGTTACACAGGGGCACCGGAAGCATCATAAGATTGGTCCGGCGAATCTACTGGATGTCTCCGGTATCCACTAGGGCTGGAACGAGTACTCGGATACCCGGGTCCCGGGTAGGGTAACGCTCCTACCCGGGTACAAAATCGTTACCCGTTACCCGCGGGTAATTTGCACATAACATTAAGTTCTTTAAACATTCATTTATATGGGTTTTATAAACGATCTCTTACCTGCCAGGCTGCATATCATTGTTCCCCCACCTCGGTAAGTTAACTCCAGGTCGCACAGATTGCATTTTGTTTTTTGTTTTTCTTGAGTTAATAGTCCAATAATTATATAGTTATTTTTTTCAAAGTAATACAATTTTCGTTAACAAGCTAATTTTTTTCGGAATAAATTCCAGAAAAATATACTGAACAACACCAAAAAAAGTTCCCGGGTTTTCAGCCGGTGCTTCCAAAATGGCCGCCAAAATGGTCGCCAAATCATGCATTTTACTGTTATATATTGAAAAAAAATATAAAAAATATATTTTCCATATATTGAAAGATATAAAATATTTCATTGAGGAACTTATTAAATAAAGCTACTTTTTGAGTAACATTGTTTCAAGATGGATGGTAAAATGGCCGCCAATATGGCAGCCAAATCACACATTTTACTGATTAATATGGAAACAAATATGAAAAAGGTTATCCATATGCTGAAAAAATATATAATATTACGTGGAGGAATTTATCAAATAATGCTATTTTCTGACTAACGTTTTCTTCAAGATAGATGGTAAATATGGCCCTCAAAATGGCCGCCAAATTATATGTATTAGATTTTATATGTATATCTATTTCTTTAACACCGTTAATAAAATATGCTGAAGATCGTACGACATATCCCCGTATTTCCCATCGGAACTGTCTAAAATATTCCTTCAAAATGGCCGCCAAGATGGCCACCAAATAGTGTTTTTATGACTATATATATATTTAAATAGCTTGTACAAATATATTTCATGTAGTAGTATTCATTTATTATAGTGACACATGTGAACAAGCATACATATATATTCATTTACATAACAGATGTTATCGTAAGGCATACATGTATATCATATGCTGTTCAGCACCCAGCCATATGTTGACTTACGAGTCACTTCTTTGAATATAATAAATAATGACAACCGGTTGTATTAGGTTATTGAACTCATTTCATACACATGCATGGTATAATGACCCTTTCCCATCTCAATATTTAAGTGCGCATGTCCTGCCCGCCCATGTGAACCATCCCGATTGGACGGTTCACTGAACGTTCACCACATGAACAAGAGATGGGGCAAGACAATAAGGTCTGCATGTGGTATGAAATGAGGTCATACAATGAGTGTATACTGACTGATACATCGAACTTTGACTATTTTACCACATTTTGGGTAGTGTGTTGTTGACGACAGACGGCTTCCCAGAATATGTTGACAGCGAACGCACAAGGACTTTGTATGCATCACTGCTTTACAGTAACCATGATCACGATAAGGTTGTGGATGAAAAGTCTGTGCAACAAATTACTGACAGGATTTCAGAACTGTGTGACACTGCATCTAGCAGTAATCGAACAGGCAAACTTTGGATTCAGTACCATCAACAGGTATCGATCATTCGTATGTTCATACGGGCCGAGAGGACGGGTGACTGACTACTCCATCTATACTGTATTCGACGGATGCTGCCACATTTCCATGCAGCGGGACATCTAGCATATGCCAAGTCAGCTCATCTGTATGGCCAACAAATGGAGAAGCTTGATAACCTAATGTCAACGGATGAGTACAAGCAGTACAAATAGAAGGGTTATTTCACAATACGGCGAACGGACAAGTTTTGGAATGGCGTGTTTACAGATCAAACGATTGAGCAGTTCCTTATGCGACAACTCAATACATCTGGTGGCATGACACGGGTAATTACTGATAGTACATTGACAAAATGGGTCCACGCACTCCCCCGATGTGTCCCAATTTGTGATGCACTGGAGAAGTTCACTGATGTGCAAACGGGAACGTCAGAACAGCAGAAAAATCTACGGCCATCCAATCAAATCAAGGACACCGCGGATCTCTGTCGCTTTACTGAATGGATGGAAGCTCATCCGCCCTTTGCTGATCGATATTCGAACGTATTGATGAACGTTGCCACTGGGATTGTAGTGGATGCGACAGTTAACTGCAACTCCGCTGTCCAGATAGGTCAGCAGGCGATGGCGAACATGACAGGAAAGACATTCGTCGACGTCACTCTACGTCGCAAGGATAAGGTGAAATCACTAGCTGCCATGAGAAACACCGTAAATGTGCATGGTGACGATGTCGTAGTAAATCCGGATATGCTTTTCAATCGGATAACATGCATTCTCAACACAAGTTCGGAGCTTGATACGTTTCAACAGTATGAGTTGGCTCCACAACCCCCATCGCTCTTATTAGATGGTCAGATGCGAAAAACAACAAAGAATGCACTGGGAACAATGTTGGAGTCCTTGGTTGTCGGCCAAAAGACGATTCCTGAAGATGCCGTTTTCGTGTTAGATGGAGGTCATCTGCTACACTCAGTAGTTTGACCACAGCCAACAACATATCTGGATGTGTGCGATTGTTACACAACATACGTTCTTCAGCACAGCAAACAGGGAACAGGGAACAACGGTAGTATTCGACGGATATGACGGAGTTATGTCAACCAAGTTAGTAGAGCAGAACCGCCAAGCGAAAATCTGCTCATCTGAAAACATCCTGGTGTCACCAAATTTGCCGACCACCACAACACAAAACGCATTCCTTGCAAACAGCATCAACAAAACGTCTTATTCACACATTGACACCAATTCTGCAAAATGCAGGTGTGAATGTAAAACAAGCTGAGTCAGATGCGGACACTCTGATTGTGGAAACAGCCATTGAAGAATCAACCATGAGCCATACCCCAGAGATAGTTGTTGGCACCGACACCGATCTATTAGTCATGCTTGTGGCTCGGTCAACTTCTTCACAGCAACTTTATATGCTATGCCAGGGTAAACAACCAACACTCTTCAGCATTGCAGAACTGCAGGATGCACTGGGGCCCCTAGCAAAGCACTTGCTATTCATACATGCAGTAACAGGTTGTGACACAACGTCTGCGCTGTACAATCAGGGAAAGCGAAAAGCGTTGAAGATTTCACGTGCCACTAGTGAATTGCATATTCACATGGATGTGTTCAATCGGGTCTCCAGTACCCACGAACAAGTTGCTATTGCAGACGAACGATTTCTTCTTGCATTGTACGGTGCTGAGAAGTTAACATCATTAAACAAGTATCGCCACGTAGCGTACAAACGAGGTGTAGCGATGCCATCACTCAGTGGTAGTTTCCGACTATCCAGCCAGCCACCAACAAGTGCTGCAGCTCGTCAACATTCTTACCGCGTGTACCTGCAAGTCCAAGAATGGATGGGAAAGTTGTCCCAATCGACTGGGGTTGGCAATCGAATGACCAAGGTCTTATTCCGATCCCTACTGATCAGCCCGTAGCACCACATAAGTTGATAAACTTTGTAACCTGTGCCTGCAAGTCCGGCTGTGGAAAGGCATGCGGCTGCAGGAATGTCTGTATGGTGTGCTCCGACATGTCTACCAATTGCATGGGTGCATGCTTCAATGCACCGGACATAAAATTTGCTGAAGGCACACTAGCGGTCAACTGAGTAAATTGGCTGAACCCAGTAAGCAAACGACGTTGTGCCACTGTCATTTCAGCGCACACGGAAGTGTATGAACATGTACTGTAACGATAAATTAGTCAATCGCATATATGTACTTAACTTTAACAGAACTTATTATTAGAATTGGCCAATGTTTTAATTTGGTGGTCCTACTTAGTTCATTGGTGACCCGTTCAGTAAAGTATTCTCAATCACGTGTTTATGTAAAACAGAATCAATTTGGCGGCCATCTTGTCTACCACCCTGATAGTACGTACTATTTATGAATACTCCCGAAATATGTAATCGCATACCCGGGACTTGCTAACTGCGTAATTTTCCGAATACATATCTATACGTGTCACAATTATTTATTAAGAAAAAAGACACAATATATATATATGGCGACCATATTGTCCGCCATATTCAAGCCAACTGCGCCAAAACATCCGAACCTTAATTTTGGCTCATTGTAGTAGGCCTATGTTATATTTCTGCCATACATGACAGACAAGTAGAATAAGAAACTCACGTGCTATTTTCATGTCCCTTTTATCAACGCATTAGGGAAACGTACATTTTCGCATGTTTCTCTAATAATTGCTACGAAAGCATGTCTGACGCAGAAAAACTTACATTAATGATGAGTAAACCAGATACTATTAGGAAAACATGCACATTTCTAGAAGAAGCTATGAATAAACGAGCAACTGCCATGTACATATAATTGGGTCGTTTGCTGAATTACATGTACTGGTTTCTATTTCTATGTAAATATAATTGTTTCACCATATGACCAGTATGGACCGGATCATTCAACGAGTACTCGTAGTATGATCGGAGTATATACTGGCCAACATTCAAATAATGATGTTAAAGATCAATGACGAGCAGTGAGGATGCTGGCTGCCCGTGTATGTTTACGGGCCTGCCCGTATTCACACTACCCATCATTGTGGTAAAGTAGTCAAAGTTCGATGTATCAGTCAGTATACACTCATTTTATTACCTCATTTCATACCACATGCAGACCTTATTGTCTTGCCCCATCTCTTGTTCATGTGGTGAACGTTCGGTGAACCGTCCAATCGGGATAGTTCACATGGGCGGGCAGGACATGCGCACTTATATTGAGATGGGAAAGGGCCGTTATACCATGCATGTGTTATGAAATGGGTTCATTAACCTAATACAACGGGTTGTCATTATTTATTATATTCAAAGAAGTGGCTCGTAAGTCAACATATGGCTGGGTGCTGAACAGCATATCATATACATGTATGCCTTACGATAACATCTGTTATGTAAATGAATATATATGTATGCTTGTTCACATGTGTCACGATAATAAATGAATACTACTACATGAAATATATTTGTACAAGCTATTTAAATATATATATATATATATAGTCATAAAAACACTATTTGGTGGCCATCTTGGCGGCCATTTTGAAGGAATATTTTAGACAGTTCCGATGGGAAATACGGGGATATGTCGTATGATCTTCAGAATATTTTATTAACGGTGTTAATGAAATAGATATACATATACCATCTAATACATATAATTTGGCGGCCATTTTGAGGGCCTTATTTACCATCCATCTTGAAGAAAACGTTAGTCAGAAAATAGCATTATTTGATAAATTCCTCCGCGTTATATTATATATTTTTTCAGCATAATTATGGATAACCTTTTTCATAATTTTTCCATATTAATCAGTAAAATGTGTGATTTGGCGGCCATATTGGCGGCCATTTTACCATCCATCTTGAAAAAATGTTATTCAAAATGTAGCTTTATTTAATAAGTTCCTCAGTGAAATATTTTATATTTTTCAATATATGGAAAACATTTTTTATATTTTTTTTCAATATATAACAGTAAAATGCATGATTTGGCGACAATTTTGGCGGCCATTTTTGGAAGCACCGGCTGAAAACCCGGGGATTTTTTTGGTGTTGTTCAGTATATTTTTCTGGAATCTATACCGAAAAAATTAGCTTGTTAACGAAAATTTCCTTGCCAAATTCTAAAATGCCTGGACTATAAAGAAAAGTATTGCCAAACTTGGCTTTTGTTTGTGTTACTGGCCATAATGATGTCCGGAGGTCATGGGACAAAGGGAACACAACTCTAATGGAAGTAGTATGTATTTTATTCCAAGGGAAATAATTAAACACCGGGTACTCGGGTACTCGCGGGTAATAGGCTCCCGAGCACCCGGGTCCAAAATGACTACCCGTCCCGGCTCTAGTATCCACACAAAGTGTATGTTGTTGCCACTCAGTTGAACCGTCTCGCCGAGACGGTTCAACTGAGTGGCAACAATATACACTTTTGATGAGAAATGAGAAAAATTGCCGAAAAATATTTACATTCCGTTTTTTTTGTACATGAATTACAAATATGTTAAAATTATTGATCCGGCAGTCGCCGGACCTGCCGGACCTGTTCCAACGCCCCTGATGTAAAGTATAAATATAAAAAAAAATCGTACAAACATCTTTTGTCGTACGAAGTTTAATGAAACGGAAGCCATATTCTTAACTGTGGGTGTTGTTAGCTCATCAAGAACAACGCTGGTCAAAAAGTGAAGATTGTTTTGTTGTGATGCATTGATCAGATAATGCCCAGTATACATCTATATAATGACATCTCATATGTGGCTGTGACTGGAGAAATGGGGCTTATGGGTTGTGTAACCAGTGTAGATCCATATCAGCATGTACACCCGCCATGCTTCTAACACGCAATATAGATCGTTATCAGGCTACATAAGTATGCTATTCGATCAGGAGCTACACTGGCTACAACTAGCATATGCCCCATTTCTCAAGTCACAGCCACATATAATGGAATTCTAAAATCAGTTTAAAGATGTACCGTGTCCAACAAATTGAATATTTTAGAGCGTTTAATATTCATGAACATATGGAATATAAATAATACTTAGCGCACGGCTCGTCCGAGCACACGACTCGTCCGAGCACACGACTCGTCCGCCTGTACGAGGAGATAATCAGTGAGCTTTAACGGATTATCGACCGTCCTGGCGGGCAACGGTGCCCTATGGTTTTCATCCCACCAAAATAACCGTACTGTAGCTGGTTGTGACAATAACACAGGGCCAAAACTGGGAATATGGTAGTTGCGAACGGTATAACTATTGCAATCTACTCCCGTACCGTACGGTACGGGAGTAGAATGCAAGAGTTACCGTTTGCAACTAGGAATATGGATGGTGTTGGATAATTGGCAATTGTGAACTAATAGCTGGAATAAATCTATGCAATCTAAGCATGGTCTACACTGGTTGTGTATAGGTAATTCCTATTTTTTCTAACACATAATACCGCATAGATCCTAATCAGGCTGGACGTGTGTGTAAATTTAATTAGCTCATGAAAATTAATGCGGACCAAAGCATGAAAAACACTTTATACAGCATTCTTAATGGATCAAACGTCGACTGCAACTCCAAGACTTCTTAAATATATCTTGTAATTATTGGACACGCCTATATTCTTATATACAACTAATGCTGCCCCCATATACTCAGAAACCTAAAATCATCGATACTGAAACACTTTAAAAACGCAACAAGGCGGTAGACTCGGTATTGGACACGCCTATGTGATTATCCATGTGACCGCAGTGTATCACGTGACTTTGATGTATAAAATCTGGGTTATTTGGATAGATAATTAATCGCTATTTATCCTCAAAATAAAATATTTTAATTTGCCAAATTATGCCGTATACCTGTAAATAAATAACGTGTTATATATGGATATATATCGGTATATATATGAGAAAGCAGATGCCCCGTTTTCGACACTGGCATGAATATCTCTTGGTTTATTGTGGTTAAAACTCTATGCATATCTAGGGTACGGGAACATTACTTGTCCTATTGCAACCGCAAGTGTTTAAACAGATGGTCAGTATGTTGGTGTCATATGGGTATTTTGGTGGATTTTGGTAGATTTTGGTGGATATCGTTGTCTTTGTGTCATTTACATAGTTTTATGCAACTAGTATAACATTACATTACATTACACACGACACAAATCGTTAATTACCTACACATTCACCGTTCCAAACATTCCGGCCCCTTTATACTGTCAAAGTTTCTGTACTTCTATACGTGTAATTCGCGGGAGGTGACGTAAATTGTATGTTGGTAAAATGCACCCAAACCACCAGGGGTGCGTTTCACTAAAATTCGTACGACTAAAATGTCCGTAAGTGTAAATTTAGGATCGTCTGTAAATTTCAATCAATGGATTTACATTTATTGAGCATAGGCTGCATATGCAGCCTATGCTCAATAAATGCAAATCCAATAATTGTTTACAAGAAAACATTGTTAATGTGAAATTTACAGACTATCATAATTTTGCACTTATGAACATTTTAGTCGTAAGAAGTTTAGTGAAACGGGCCCCAGATATACCGAAATAACACACAAAACACCGAGATAAGAAACGTTCTTCAGATCCTTTGATGGCCACACGCCTGCGCAGTGCAACATGTGCATATTGCTCACTAATGGAGTGCCATCTTACCCGTTCCTTCAAGTTGCTGCCTAAAAGCATCTGTCTGGCTCTTATCGCCTGGAGAAATGGGGCTTATCGATTTTCGGACCAGCATAGATCCAAATCAGCCTGTGCATCCGCTTAAATCCGCATTCGCCATTCCATCAATGAATCATCCGTCATGCTTCTAACACGCAACATGTATCGTTATCAGGTTACAGGAGTGTGCTACTTGATCAGGAGCTACACTGGTCATAAATTCCAGTCACAGATTATTTGTAGAGTTCAATATTGTTTATAACTTCCCCACCGTTTTAAAGAAATGCATTTATATTCTTTATACAGAAAATGAGTTCATGATTTTTACACAGCTGGATAAAGCGTGGCAGGTATGGTAAACAGGTTAAAAAATATGTTTAGAAACCATCAGAAAATAAGAGAAATAAAAATTGGCATGAAAACAAAAAATCGCCTCTACAGTAATGGTTTTTATCCCGTCAACACAGTACGTATGTTCCGTAAAACACGGTGCCGTGAAACATTTTTGATATCCTGTCAATACGACCTAATCACTGCGTATGAATATGTGCGGTGGCTGGGGTTATAATTTTGCATTTTACAGCCACTTGTAGGTGTTTATTATATTATTAATAGTAGGTTATTGCCGTGAATGGGAAAAAATATCTGGCGCGGCACGGAAACAGGATGTGCTCGGCAGAGCCTCGCCCATCAGTTTCCTGAGTCTTGCCAGATATTTTTACCCATTCACGGCACTAACCTATTATTCTCTAAAGTATACTACATGTAACAGGCATTTAGAGGCAATACATGTACTTTCATTTTGTGGCAGTTGTATTTCTCTGACTTTCTGCTGGCTTCTAAACATAATTAGCATTTTTTAAACAATTGTATCATCACCTGATCATTGCTACGCGTTATTCACCTGTGGAATTTTATAATGTTTTCAAACTGCCTAGTGAAACTATGGCAGTACATTAGCTTGATTAGACATAATTATGCTTTTCTTTCTAAACTGTCATCCGCGTCAGGCATCTGTTTGGTATCATTCGACAACATGGCCTGTGTCAGATATTGGGCCAATTTTGTCTATTGTCTTTGACATATCTTGGTGTTTAAATAATTTTACGGTGAATTCGCCGGATATTTGTGCCGCCGGAGCAATATTCCATCATTATTAACGATCAATGGTGATAAACCATAAGAGACAGTTATGGTAAATACAACAACCCAAAATGCCTATTATATTATTAAATTGGCTCGGTTCTGGAGTTACATCTTTTGTCGTTTTGAAATTGTTCACCGATGCTGATTCAGAAAATAAGACATATTTTCCGCAAATGAAGTAGTAAGTTGACACAAATTTCAGAGCGGAACCGCATGAGCTCTGAAGAAATTTGTGTCATTTTCCGACGTCATTTGTAGAAATTATGACTGATTTTCGAAATCAATACCGGCGAAATACGGCGACACGACAAGGGAGGTAATTCTAGAGCCGGAATCTTTTTTTTTTGTCTATTTTGTGTCTTCTTGATTTGAAATATTGTTGGAAGGTCAGACGGAGAAAATTGTAGCAAGTGTGTTTTTGGTGGGCGACCACCATTGATGTGTCCGTTACCACACATTTGACTATTCTCTGTTAGCTTCATTTTTAGTTTGGATGTCGTGGGAAATATTTTCCCATAATATGTACTTATCCTACTATGGATGTGCATTAATTAAAATATAGGTTTATAGAGAATAGTAGGTTAGTGCCGTGAATGGGAAAAAATATCCGGCAAGGCTCAAGAATTTCTTTGTTTCTCATCAGAAGTATATGTTGTGACCACTCATTTGAACCGGTTCAAATGAGTGGTCACAACATATACTTTGGTTCAGAAATATGGAAAATAGATAGAGAATAGTAGGTTAGTGCCGTGAATGGGAAAAAATATCTGGCAAGGCTCAGGAAACGGGATGGGCGAGGCTCTGCCGAGCACATCCCGTTTCCGTGCCGCGCCAGATATTTTTTCCCATTCACGGCACTAACCTACTATTCTATTTATCCCGTCAACACCTACAAATGACTGTAAAATGCAAAAATTGTATTGACTGAATATCAAAAACCTACTATTCTCTATCTATTTTCCTTATTTCTGAACCAAAGTATATGTTGTGACCACTCATTTGAACCGTCTCGGCGAGACGGTTCAAATGAGTGGTCGTGGTCACAACATATACTTCTGATGAGAAATAAAGAAATTCTTGAGCCTTGCCGGATATTTTTTCCCATTCACGGCACTAACCTACTATTCTCTGTATTCCGGGGTATCTGCGCTTTATCGCGTCAAAATCGCTGCAGTATTTGCCGAGATATTACATATAGTATGGCCTGAAGTGGAAGATTTATCTTCCCTGATTCAGTGCACTCCGTCAAAATACGTGTAGCAGGTGCCCGTTTCACTAAACTTCGTAAGACTAAAATGTTCGTAAGTGCAACTTTGGGATCGTCTGGAAATTGCAATTGATGGATTTACATTTATTGAGCATAGGCTGCATATGCAGCCTATGCTCAATAAATGTAAATCCAATAATTGTTTACAAGAAAACATTATTAATGTAAAATTTACAGACTATCATAATTTTGCACTTACGAACATTTTAGTCGAACGAAGTTTAGTGAAACGGGCCCCTGGTGCCTGTGACGTACTATATCCACCGAGATTGTATGATATGTTACTTTTATTTTGTAATACGATTTGTCCATTCAAGAAATTACGACAGCGAAGACTCTCTAAACCTGACACCCTGAACGGTAAATGTACTGGAAAGTGGATTGTGCGTCCGTCCGTTACTAAACCTTAACGCTCGGGTAATGGCTTATAATTTATGTTTCCTTGCTCTGATCTGCTTCACATTTCACACCCGCATTGCTCCAATGGTACTCTACCGCCCTGTGACAAAGCCACGTTCGTGCCACCCCCACTAAGCGTAGGCTCAAGGTCACATACTTGGTGCATTCGAAACCTTCACACTCGGGTAAATGGCTTATAATTTATGTTTCCTTGCTCGCACCTGGTTCACTTTTGCACACGCATTGCTCCAATGGTCCTCCACCGCTCTGTGACAAATCCACGTTTCTTGCCGCCCCCGCTAAGTCCAGGGTCAAGGCCACATTCTCATGCGCTGTCAAAACAGGTTTTTGTCGAGAAATATTGAAAATAAAACATTTCCGGCAGACGACAAAAAAATAATTCAGCGTAGTAAGGCTTAAGCTCGACATATAAGTTTGAAAAAAAATCGAGCATTTATAAGTCGAATAAGTTGAGACAATGAACCACCTTTTGACCGAATATATTCACGATTGAAGCCACACGAGTGTCTAAGGATAAGGCTTGTAATCGGTGAGTCTAAACGTCTAAATAACGATTACGCCTTGCTGTATAAAGAAGCCGTACAGCAAGTCTACCGTTCAATGTAGCTGTACTAGAAAAGGACACCGACCGACGAAGGGGACATCGCGTCGTTTGCGACAAGCGTAGCCCCATATCAGACTGCGCGAATAGCGCAGTCTGATCAGGGCCTACGCTGTTCGCCATTCAGTCATTGAAGTAGAGTTAGTTCCATCAGTAAAACGAGTTGATCAGAATCTGACTCTGCGCATGCGTACAAGGATTACGATCAGCAATCGTTGAAAGTGTTGCAATGTATTGTTCTTTTTATCAGAAGGTGACCGTCGTCAGTTTATCGTCGTAGTAGACAGCAGTATGACAGAAACCGTGCAACTTCATAAGTCAGTTTGAAAAATGTGATGTACGTATTTGACATGTGATTTGCTATGTCTATTTCGTCCGTTCTGTGTGGTATGAATCCACGTTGTTGGCAAATCTTGGCTTTATAGTCTGTCGGGTTTGTTAATCATCACAAAGTGCTTTCATTTGGTCTGTTGATGGCATTTGTTCCACATTCACGTATGGTTATCTGTAGCGATGAGATCCACATATGAGCTTTCTCCAGAACAACGTGCAGTTTTGGTTTTGCTTAATTCTCCGTAATTGGTGATATCCAGATCAAGTGTAATGTATCGTGTCATGTTGTGCCATGCTGCTCAAATAACGTAATTAAATTAATTATTAAAATCGCACAGTCTGAGCAGGGCCTACGCTGTTCGCCATTCAGTAATTGAAGAAGAGTTAGTGCCATCAGTAAAACGATTTGATCAGAATCTGACTGTGCGCCGTGTTTCGCCGATATTGATTTCGAGAAAATGCAATATTTTCCGTAAATTACGTCAAATGTTGACAATATGTTCAGGGATCATGCAGAATTGAATGATACATGAGTTCTGAAATCTTCGCCAATATTTAACGTGCGATACCTACATTATCTGCGAAAAAGGGCTATGCGATAAGGGTGGTACTACCGGAGCCAGTGTCGACTATTTTATCAATTATGGGACAGCTGTCAGATTCACAGAGATTTACGCCAGTTATATTGCAAAACCTACGACAAAAACACGTGTTTTATTACGACGGTAATGTCCTCTTCATGATTAAAATAGAACAACTCGGTGTCTTAACGTTATTATGCAATTCTTTATTGCTCGCACTGGGACTGCTGCGACTGCTCATATAGTATTGTCTGCGACGTGAACTAACAGTTTTATAGCATTAGAAGGTGCGTGTGTCGAATATTTGAGTGAAGGACCGCCTTTTTTGTTGAAAAAAAAATAGATTCCATTTGATTTCGATATTTTTACCTAAGCACAATTAAGTGCGATACCTCTTGCAATATACTGAAATTACGATATTTTCCGTAAATCACGTTGAAAGTTGACGAAATTGTCATAGCGGAATATAATACCACGTCTCACATGAAGATTCCGGCATCTTTCGACGTCATTTATAGAAAATATCGCAGCTTCTGTAAATGTATTTCATGAAAATTCGCACATTTTCTTAGGTACACTCTCACATGGTGCGTCTTGTATATAATATACAGCATTGGTATATATACCAGAATCATTCATCTACGTACGTCTATTCTAATTTCAACAGTTATAAGTGGCTTGTATTTGAATTACCATGGGTGTCGACCATCTTGAATTATGACGTCATGTAGTACATCAGGGGCGGATATGGAGGGGGGGGGGGTTCCGGGGTTGCAACCCCCCTACCCCCTTTCAGCCACGGAGTTTACATAGATCACAGTTTACCACCAGTTGGAGTATTAATTTAAATGCCGTAAAACACAGGAAAGTGCATTTCGAAGAGCTCGAAACTAGGACAACCCCTA
This sequence comes from Conchocele bisecta, assembly GCA_029237695.1. Taxonomy (NCBI): domain Eukaryota; kingdom Metazoa; phylum Mollusca; class Bivalvia; order Lucinida; family Thyasiridae; genus Conchocele; species Conchocele bisecta. Next base: position 84,087,628 of record CM055273.1, read on the forward strand.
GTTGCGAACGGTAACTCTTGCAATTACTCCCGTACCGTCCGTATCTAGGACGGTGCAGGAGTAATTGCAAGAGTTACCTTCACAACTAGAACCCCCTCCCCTCGTTCCCCAAATGCTGGATTCGCCCCTGTACATGTCCGATTAACCTCATTGGTTGCTACACCCCATGTTCTTGTAAACCAGAATTATTGCTGGTTCACAATGTATAGGAATTAACGCATGTAAACCTTACTGGAGGTGGTCATCTTGAATATCTTAGTAAAGGTGTGATATGGTTGGTTGGGAGCACAGGTGACTGAAAAGCATCGCATGTCAGTGTCAGTATCATTTTTAGTATAAGTGTTATTTATATTAGAATCTAGATATTAGTGCTGATTTATTTTTCCTGCACCTGTGGTTGGGAGCATGCGATAAATATTCAAATATTCATTTTTGATTTTGGACCCCTGCCCCCCCCCCCCCCAACGGGATCGAACCGCTGGCCATGACATTAACTGTCGATAGGCCGTTAAACAACAATACAAACATCTTAGTAAAGGTATGTCGTACCTTATTATGATTAGGTTGATTGTATCGACTGGCATGGCACACATAGGTAGGGGCACCAATGTCATCCTTCTAAGTAGGCACTAAGTAGGCACACCATGTTCTTTATCAGGCTCGTAGCGGTGTGTAAAAGAATGCCACGGCAGCCTTTTTAGCAGGAAAAATTCCACGCATGGAGTGTAATGCGAAATTAGGCCGGAATTGGCCGCCAGTTATAACGGTTATTTGTGACACGCTGATGATTTCAGAAAATAGTGGAGGTTGGGAATTATTCGAAATAGGGAAATCGACTGTTTATAACAAGTAGTAATTTCAGACTTTGTAATTTGTCATCCAAAGCGGAAAGAACAGATCACTGTTTATTTTGTTCCAATCTGTTCTTTCCTAAGAACAGATCACTGTTTATTTTGTTCCAATCTGTTCTTTCCTCTTTGGATGACAACTTACAAATTCTGAAATGACTACTTGCTCATCTATCCGATCTAACCGGTCGCGGTGAACATGCATTACCATGGTGCAGTTTAGTCTGAGTTGTGTCATGCTTGCTCTGAGGAAGGTTTTAACCCTGCGTAACGCACTGAAAGACCTTTCACTGACAGCATTTGTTGCAGGCAATATCATGACTAGTTTCAGTATATTGCCAACTTCAGGATACAAGTGGACGTTTGGCATGTACCATTTTAAGATATCTTTGGCACAACAGGCCGGCACTGACATCTGACTCCTGCTCAACATAATTAATTCTGTTTCCAGAGCATGCGCGTTTATGTCACTTGCATACATCTCCGTGACAAGTTGATACTCGTCCTGGTATGTTATTGGATGTTCAACGCATGAAGTTGACGAAAAAAAAACAAAACAAAAAACAGGCCAAAATAATGCCACGGCAGCGCCGTGCTGCCGTGGTGGCCGCTACGGCCCTGTTTATAGAAATTAAATAAGTGTATAATTGTGTCACTATTCCACCAGTTCTAAAAATACGAGTGCCCGCTATACAGATATAATCATTTAGTAATATTTACTTTACTGATCGTGACTCGTGGTGGTATCCGGCTATTTTCATATGCAAATGAGGCAGGGTATGTTTATACTATTTTTACTAATTAAATGTGTCACAGATGATGAATTATAATCATTGCACATCAAACAATAAATACAGGGAATAAATAGTAATGTTCGTTAACATTTTAAGGAAACACGGTTATCGCCCCTGATAATCAGTGTGAAAATTTACGTCTGATATAAAATTTATAATAATGCCAATCTCTACATGGGGTAATGGTAAATGTTTATTTTGTCAGAAAATGTGTCAGATGATGTATCTGATATAACGAACATTTTGTGTCTACTGAGTAGGCATGTTTCTTTAAGTTGTTTTGAGTGGCGGCCATCTTGGATGATGACGTCGTATAACATGTACATATGTAACTGGCGCAGTACACTTTTAACTTGAAGGCACTTAAAGGTACATGCCCACTCAGTAGGTTATAATATAGGGATATATAGATAGTTTTGTATATTCTGTATGACATTTTCTGGCAATAAAAACATTCATTAATTTCTGTTTATGCCCCCTATGCGATAGCAAGGGGGACATATTGCGTTGCTCTTGATGTTCCGTCCGTCCGTCCGTCCGTCCATGTACATTTACGTCTAAAAGTTTGTAAGAGTTTCTCCAACATGTAATATCTTCAATATTACACGAAGGATTGCTTCGATACCTGAACACTTGAACAACCTGACTATTTGTCATACACTTGCGCTATCATTAACACGACCTTGACCTTGGCCACCTTCGAAATGTCGCTGAAAACGCTTAGCCATTTTGTTCCGTTGAAAACGTTGTAAGAGCTTCTCCAACATATAATATATTCGATATTATGCGAAGGATTGCTTCGATACTTGGACATTTGAATCACCTTAACATTTGTAACACACCGGCGCCACCATTAACAGCCACCTTCGAAATGTCGCTGAAACACTTAGCTATTTTGTTAAGTCGAAAAGTTTGTAACAGTTTCTCCAGTTACCGTCCAGTATGCCATGGGGGCATATCCATGTTTTACAAACATAATGTCTAGTTTTATACACAATCTGTACTTACAGTTAAAAGTATACCATGGGTGCATATCCATGTTTTAGTTCAGTATGCCATGGGGGCATATCCATGTTTTACAAACTTAATGTCTAGTTTTATATATAATGCAATTTAATGCCAATAACCTCAATCCAGTAATGGACAATTACACGGTTGTTGTGTAGACAAATTATTATTTGAACAATGGATGACACAAACATGTCCATACAGAACAACCCAGGCCCGTACGCAGGATTTTTTATTGGGGGGTGCGTCAGGGGCGAGCCCCATGTAGTGGAGCGAGTACGCTAGGGGGGTCCGGGGGCATGTTCCCCCTGAAATTCTTTAAACCTAGATGGCCTGAAATGCACTCTCCTGCATTTTATGTCATTTAAATTCGGATTTCAACGGTGGTAAATTGTGACATTTTCATGCAAATTACCTGTATATTAATGCATTTCAAGATTTGTTGAGATTACTGTTTGAAAAAAAGAACGCCGACTTGTTTATTACGTTGCGCCATTGCACTAACGTCATTCGGTAACGCCGTTTTACCAATGAAGTGTCAATTTTCAATTCGTTGTAACCCGGATATTCGCATCAGGTCAATGTCTGATATGACATTATAATATCAGTCAATACGTATTCGGCCAATTAACCCTTAGCCTGCTGAATGAAATGTTGTCGTCTGCTGTTTATGTTTTATTTTCGATTTTTCTCGTCAAAAACATGGTTTGACAGCATTTTAGAATAATTTCCAATGGAAATGATTCTAAAGTGCTGTCAAACCATGTTTTATTGAGAAACAAGGCAAAATATAAAGCAACTGCAGACGACAGTTTTCGCGATCAGCAGGCTAAGGGTTAATACAATGTTCGCTGCCTGATAAACTGCATTGTTAGGACCCAGATCAGAGATTCACATGCAGACAAACGAATTATGTTTACGAGGTGTTGGTTTATGCAGCTTCACCGTTAATATACAGTGGAACCTCTCTACAACAGCCATCCATGGGAAGTCGCAAAACTGGCTGTTGTAGAGACGTGGCTGTTGTAGGGAGGTTAATGCTGAATTAAATTATGTCGTCCGCTGTTTATTTATTTTCATCAAAACATTATTTGGCAACATTTTAGAATCATTTCGAATGATTCTAAAATGCTGTCAAAACATGTTTTTATTGAGAAAGACGGCAAAGCAACAGCAGGCGACAATTTTCGTTCTCAGCAGTCTAATGGTTAGATACAGAGGAAATCATCCATTTGGGATATAAAATAGCGGCTGTTATAGGGTTGGTGTTGTTGCAGAGAGGTGGCCGTTCGGGGAGGTTCGACTGTATCCTTGTTGTATCTTCGTAGCATATGGGCCTCCTGTCAAAATGTACCTTACGGCTGATGCGACCAGCGTATTCCCAGGCCACACTGTGCATCCGTGCAATCTGATCAGAGTATACGTATTCATTGTTCGCCATCCAAAAACTGACGTAGGCTGTATAGTGTCTCGCATGTACGCAGCCTTATAAGTACTTAAGTACGCAGCCTTATAAGTACGGAGCCTTATACGTAAATAACTACGGAGCCTTATACTTATACATACGGAGCCTTATAAGTACATAAGTACAGAGCCTTATAAGTACATAAGTACGGAGCCTTATATGTACATAAGTACGGAGCCTTATAAGTACATAAGTACGGAGCCTTATATGTACATAAGTACGGAGCCTTATATGTACATAAGTACGGAGCCTTATAAGTACATAAGTACGGAGCCTTATAAGTACATAAGTACGGAGCCTTATAAGTACATAAGTACGGAGCCTTATATGTACATAAGTACGGAGCCTTATAAGTACATAAGTACGGAGCCTTATAAGTACATAAGTACGGAGCCTTATAAGTACATAAGTACGGAGCCTTATATGTACATAAGTACGGAGCCTTATATGTACATAAGTACGGAGCCTTATATGTACATAAGTACGGAGCCTTATATGTACATAAGTACGGGGAGCCTTATATGTACATAAGTACGGAGCCTTATATGTACATAAGTACGGAGCCTTATATGTACATAAGTACGGAGCCTTATAAGTACATAAGTACGGAGCCTTATAAGTACATAAGTACGGAGCCTTATATGTACATAAGTACGGAGCCTTATATGTACATAAGTACGGAGCCTTATATGTACATAAGTACGGAGCCTTATATGTACATAAGTACGGAGCCTTATAAGTACATAAGTACGGAGCCTTATATGTACATAAGTACGGAGCCTTATAAGTACATAAGTACGGAGCCTTATAAGTACATAAGTACGGCGCCTTATAAGTACATAAGTACGGAGCCTTATACTTATACATACGGAGCCTTATATGTACATAAGTACGGAGCCTTATACGTAAATAACTACGGAGCCTTATACTTATACATACGGAGCCTTATAAGTACATAAGTACAGAGCCTTATATGTACATAAGTACAGAGCCTTATATGTACATAAGTACGGAGCCTTATACGTAAATAACTACGGAGCCTTATACTTATACATACGGAGCCTTATAAGTACATAAGTACAGAGCCTTATATGTACATAAGTACAGAGCCTTATAAGTACGGAGCCTTATAAGTACATAAGTACGGCGCCTTATAAGTACATAAGTACAGAGCCTTATAAGTACGGAGCTTTAAATATGGAGCCTTATAAGTACATAAGTACGGCGCCTTATAAGTATACGGAGCTTTAAATACGGAGCCTAAGTACATACGTACGGAGGGTTATAAGGGACATGAGAAGAGAAACAATGTTCTGACCAATTTGATTATTTTGTTCTAACGAATTCGAATTCATTCTAACGATTTAAATTAGTTCGTTCTAATGAATTCGAATTCATTCTAACGCATTCGAATTCTAATAAAAAAATAATTGAAATCGTTAGAACGAATTTGAATGCGTTAATGAATAAACATTCGTTAGAACGAAACCATCAAATTGGTCAGAACATTTGTTTCTTTTCTCATGTCCCTTATAAGGCTCCGTATACATGCGCAAAACGATTGCAATATTACCCTATATATGGAGTAAATGTGCAACAAACCCAGCACCCACAACCTAGACACGCCATGTGATTTTGTACCTTCGGACATCTGCGTCATTTCATGAAATACGTTTACAAAATTTACAATATTTTCCGTAAATGGCGTCAAAAGTTTTTCAGAGTACATTATTCCGCATGTACTCTGAACTTTTTGACTTTACTTATGAAAAATATCGTAAATTTTGTAAACGTATTTAATGAAAGTACGCAGATGTCCGAAGGTACAACATCACATGGCGCGTCTCGAATATGGGTATAACTGGAGAAATGGGGCTTATGGGATTTGTGAGCAATGTAGATCCTGATCAAATAGCACACTCTGTTAGCTATCTATAGTTTGTTAGAAGCATGACGGGTGTTTCATTAATGGAATTGCGAACAGTGTAGATCCTGTTCAGACTGTGCGGATGCACGATACACAGTCTGAACTGGATCTACACTGGTCGCAAATTTCCGTGGAGTGAACATACAATGTAAAACGATATAATATACGGGAGAGACTGAGTGCATAGTCAAGTCGACAGCTTCCTGTGCGAACCGTTACGACGTACGGCATATTTCAAACAGGTCTGTACTTTTGTCTATCGCTTTGAATGATACTTCGGGTGACATAAAATCCAGTATAAAATATTAAATTTGGTCACCGAATGATAAAGGGATCTCCCGATGTTTGTGCCAGAAATCGGCATGTGCAATCTGATCAGGGTCTCCAATGTTAATAGGTCACGCTATTGTCACAAATTCCACAAGCCCTATTTCTCCGGGCACAGCCACACATTATGATACAGCCGTGGGTTCCAATCCCGGTATCTGTGTTGTCTGGGAGCATTGTCTCACGCGGTGTCAATTATGTTAGATAATTAGCTGACACGTCTCCCCTGTACATGTGCGTACATACAACGCGACATAACGTGTACAGCCTAATTAGTATGCATGCTGACCAGGTGGACACTGTTTGCGATGCTTAGTCATCAGTATCCAGTGCGCAGTTTGAATTGTAAATAGTGCGACCCCAGAAGAACACTTGTATAATGACACTTGCATGCCTGAATCAAAGCTGGTTGTAGATGACACCACGGCGATTGTGCGGTCACTCATAATTATGTAGATATCTCTGAGGACCAGGGTCGAGATTTGGGTGTGATCTGTGCGCGATTTAGATCTCTGGCGCTAATTAGATCAGGTCCCGATAATACCAACACCTCGGAACTTGCAATCAGTATAGACAACTGATTTTCCGGTATTGATCTGTAGCCTATTTCATCAACATTACAAAGTATACTTATCTAGCAAAGTATACTTTGAGGGAGAAATTTTCAATTTAAGGATAAATTTATTAATTTTTATTATACTGAATTTATTACATTATCACAGCCATTTTGGCTGTGATAATGTAATAAATTCAGTATATTAATTATGCATACTTTTAATCATCATATATATGCACTCGTTAGTTCTATATGAAATAGTGCATTTCGGGAAAAATAAATGATTACTCCCTCAAAGTATACTTTTTGATGAAATCGGCTACAGACCTGGGTAACATAGAGAAATACCAGTCTTTAGATATACAGTTTATCATGCAAGGCTAGGAAATGCGTAGGAATTCCGAGGCTCGCCTAGGAATTGCTACAGTTTCCGAGCCGAGACTGATACACTTGATATCAACAGACCCTATGCTGGTGTTCTATTTATTAGGTCTATGCTAGCCGAAGATCAGTTATACAAAATCATAGTTTTCGTTTAAAAGAACGCCGACTTGTTTTCGTTGCGCCATTGCACTAACGTCATTCGGTAACGCCGTTTTACAAATGAAGTGTTAATTTTCAATTCGTTGTACTGCCGGATATTCGCATCAGGTCAATGTCTGATACGACATTTTATCAGGTAACCTGCCCTGTATTTACCGAATACATACTGACTGATAACATAGTGTTGTATCAGGCATTGACCTGATATCAACATCCGGGTTACAACAAAGTGAAAACTGACGTTCCATTGTTCGGTTGACGTCACGTGACGTTACCGAATGACGTCAGTGTAAGGACGCAACGTAAACAAGTCCTCGTTCTGTCCATATATAACGACGTCATTTTCGAGCATAAAACGTTACCTGATAAATAGAATACCAGACTAGTGTACTTTGATATCAAGTTTATCAGGCTCGGCTCGGAAACGGTAGGAATTCCTCAGCAAGCCTCGGAATTCCTACGCGTCTCCTAGCCTTGCCTGATAAACTTGATATCAAAAGACACTAGCCTGGTATTCTCTATGTTCGCTGCCTGATAAGCTGCATTGTTAGAACCCAGATCAGACATTTACATGAAGACAAACGAACTATGTTTACGAGGTGTTGGTTTATGCAGCTTCACCGTTAATATACAGTGGAACATCTCTACAACAGCCATCCATGGGAAGTCGCAAAACTGGCTGTTGTAGAGAGTTGGCTGTTGTACGGAGGTTAATGCTGAATTAAATTTTATCGTCCGCTGTTTATTTATTTTCATCAAAAACATTATTTGGCAACATTTTCAATGATTCTAAAATGCTGTCAAAACACGTGTTTATTGAGAAAGACGGCAAAGCAACAGCAGACGACACTTTTCGTTCTCAGCAGTCTAATGGTCTAACTGACATCGTGTGCCCACTGGGATTATTGTTGATGAACGGTCGCACATTATTGCAATATACATCATCGGGACTTCACCCACGTACGATGAATATATTCAAACGACAATACTAAGTTTGAGGTCCATCAATTACTCTGCCACCAACATGACAAAAAAACTCACATACAATGTCCGAAGTGGTATTCTGGTAGTATTGTCAAATACATAGTTGGCTTGCATCTGAAACGTCCTAGTCCGAAACGTCCTGGTGACTTGGTCCGAAAGTTACATGGTCCGAAGTGTCCGGCGAACAATTAATTCAAATATCTCACAGTTGATCACGTTTCATGTGTTTTGGCAGTAATAGATCGTTCACACAAAACAGAAAGTATGTCTCCTGTGTTATATTGCATGTATTGCTTATATTGTTGGAAAATAATGAAATTTTCTTCGTAGAAAATTATGTGCGAGATCCGTCCGGTATGACCTGCTCAACCAGCTTGCACTCCGGCACGATTAAATATATTAAATGTACGGTAAAATGTAGCTGTGACTAGAGAAATTGCTCTAATGTGTTTTTCGACCAGTGTAGATCCAAGTCAGACTGTGCATCCACACGGTCTGATAAGCCATATTTCTCCAGTTACGGCCATAAATAACGAATTAATATAGTCAGTGCTGAAAATAAAATTCAAGAACTCGATATCAGAATTTCCATACTTGACACGTAACTGGCATATGTTTAAAATAATATGTTAATTATTTCCATATATACCCTATCAATATAATTAATATACATTGCGCACGTAAACTCCATATGTGGCATATTTATATATGGTTGGAAATGTATATATCTTGTATCTAAAATATGGACTAACAATAAGCTTTGTGGACAAATGAAACACATTGCCAGTATGTCGAATATAAGTGGTTATATAAGGTAGGATGTTCCATTAGTGATTATATTTCTCGGTTTTCTGTAAGTTTGGAACTACAGAAGATAGCACACATTTCCGCTGACTTTTCGTTCATCCCTCATTTCCGCGGACTTTGAGGTCACCCCTCTACTTAGATGTTCATACGTGTTTTGTGTCATGCAATTCTTAATCGTCATATGGAAGTTTTGTCATATACCTCCTCGGGTCCGGCTCTGGTATTAACTCCATTGTCGCATCGACGTATTTTGGCGATATTGATTTCGCAAATATCCAATATTTTCCGTAAATGACGTTGAAAGATGACACAAAATTCAGAGCTCATGTGGAATTAAATTCCGCATGAGCTCTAAACTTTCTGTCAATTTTCAACGTCATTTGCGAAAAATATGACTGATTTTCGAAATCCATACGACTACTTGGGGTTTATTGCGGACACTTCCCGATATGGTAATAACCCCGTGATGACCTGTACTTATCGAGAAAAAAGACTAGAATTACGAGCTTGTCGCATGTGTTTTATGTCTAATGTGTTTGCGATTCATGTATCACTATAACGCAACCATACTCGTACATGGACAGTGACACCTCTCAGAAACGGAAACCCGTATTTATATAAATGAAGGGCGATAATAAGTTGACACAGGTCTATCGGCGAGTCCAACAATAGGTAAACCAGATGAATTATCACATCATAGCCTCGTTTTCGTGTATACTAAAAGCATGATATAAAGGACATGAGTGTAAGTCACTATATTATGTATCACGAATTAATGTTGGTTCGTACAAACTAATATGCGGGATGGTTCAGTGGTATCGGTGCTGGAAGATATCTAGTTGGCAGAATGTTTGTTCATTCTATCTGGTCGAGAGTTCGAACCTCGCAATTTTATTTGGCTACAATAAATAGAAATAAAACCCGAGAGTCGACATTTCATGACTATGGAAGCGTCCTGGTGCCAATTCTAAAATATATTTATCTCCTAACTCTTATATTAAGAGATACTAACTCCTAATTAGTATCTCGTAATTATGACTTATGAGTTAGATAAATTATTTTCAGCATCGGCATAGATAGTAAGTCCTAATTAGGAGATACTAAGTCCTAATTATGAGATACTATCTCTTAATTAGGAGTTATTATCTCCTAATTAGGGGTTAGGAGTTAGTATATCCTAATCAGGAGATAAAAACTATTTTAGCATTGCCACACCGTCGTCATTGATGTACTGTAAGATATACTGCGCATATACGCATGGTCAGCTACATTGCATCATATGTTCTACAATGGAACCTCGCTAAACCGGGCACCCAGAAAACACCATTGATCTTATTATTGATGAGTTTCTTTGTCATTTATCGCAGGTGATAACGTCTGTTCGTGATCGCATAGCACACGTCTATGGCCCAGAATGATCAAATGCTCGATTTACAGTGACACCTCTCTAAGCCGGACACCCTGGGGACCTCCCAGGGTGTCCGGTTTAGAGAGGTTTCACTGTACTTTGCATTTTCCGTTTTGTAGCAAACTGGCCGATGGCATGAACACACTAATATAGCCGAACTGACCACTCTATGCGACGTATAGGAAACAATAATTCCAGCACAAAAATATTTACACAATTCCCTAACATTTGATTGGTCCGTTGCAAGTCTCCGTCCAAAATTTATATCCCAGTAAACTCCCACGCCGAACTACTTTCCGTAACCGTGAGGCGCAGTTAAAATAATTCTTAAGAAAACGGAAAATAAACACATTTTCTTGATGAATTTATTTAAAATGCTGGAATTATAAGGAATGAATGGCCTTTTTGTGGAATTTATCGGGGTATAAACTTGGAAAAGTTGCGGGAATACTGGACGAAGGCCGGAAACGGGGTATAAACTTGGAAAAGTCGCGGGAATACTGGACGAGGCCTTCCGGCCTTCGTCCAGTATTCCCGCAACTTTTCCAAGTTTATACCCCGATAAATTCCACAAAAAGGCCATTCATTCCTATAGTAAAGAGGGAATGTTCACATACATGTACTACATATCCCATCACACGTGAGTCACGCCATGTGAGTTTGTACCTTCGGACATCGGCGTAATTTCATTAAATACAATGTACGTTTATAAAATGTACAATAGTTTTCATAAATAAATTCAAACGTTGACACAATCTTCTATGCGGAATATAGTGTACTCTGAAAATTATTACCGTTTAGATTCAGGTCATTTTCCCAACAGCATCTTGAAATAGGTTCATGAAACTTGGACACACCATCATTCGTACATCACTCATCACACTACATATTGCCCATACATGTCAGTGGCCTCATTTGTCTACTTGAGTCATTTTCTCAACACTCCATTGGTCTATGTTCATCAGGGGCGGATCTAGAGAGGGAGGGTTCCGGGGTCCGGGGTTGCAACCCCCACCCCCGTTCAGCCACGGAGTTTACATAAATCACAGTTTACCACCAGTTGGAGTCTGAATGTAAATGCCGTAAAACACAGGAAAGTGCATTTATGGACATCTAGATTTAAAAATGTGTCATGGGAGGCATGCCCCGGACCCCACTAGCATATGCTTCGACACAGCTGATTAAATGCGTCACCTGGATAAAATCATATTTTCGACACATTATAAAGTATGATCAGTGCACATAAACAAATAAATACAGAGACTAAATGACTAGTCCGTTAACATTTTAAGGAAACACGGTTATCGCCCCTGATATCAGTGTGGACATTTATGTCCGATATAAATAATGCCAATCAATACGTGGGGTAATGGTGAATGAATGTTTATTTTGCCAGAAAATGTCTCAGATACTGTCTCTGATATAAAAAAAACAGTTTCTGCCTACTGAGTGGGCATGTACCTTTAAGATAATTATTTTTACCTTTCGAATGAAAAAGTGTGCACCCCCGCATATATGTAAAGGAAATAACAGGAGGTACATGCAAGTCCAGAACCTGGTCCGTATAGTGGAGTTAATGCAGCGAATTTGTCGAGAATGTTGCTAATTGCACGGACTAAAACAATGCCTGTTACCCCGCGTGTTAATGAGTGATATTGGCTTCCTGTGTGCAAAGGTAAATGTTGTTTATGTTGGTATCGCGTGCCCCAACTCGAGTGGTATTGTAACGAGTGGCTAATGAGCCCAGGGGGCCGTGTCACTAAACTTCGTACGACTAAAATATTCGTAAGTCCAAATTTAGGATCGTGTGTAAATTTCAATTGATGGCTTTATATTTATTGAGCATAGGCTGCATTTGCAGCCTATGCTCAATAAATGTAAATGCAATAATTGTTTACAAGAAAACGTTGTTAATGTGAAATTTAGAGACTATCATCAGTTTGCACTTACGAACATTTTAGTCGTACGAAGTTTAGTGAAACAGCCCCCCATGTTCTCCTAGCGAGGTACGTGTTAGTTGAGACGTATTGTTTCACGTGCATGTGCGCATGCGCAGGTACTTGTTCCTGGCACCAGATCGGTAGCTGATTTCACCAAAAGTGCAAAGTATACTTCTATTGCCAAGTTTACTTTGAGGGAGAAGATTCAATTTTTTTTTATTTAATGAAATATAACATTTTCTAACCAAAACAAAATGGCTGTGATAATTCAATAAATACAGAACATTTAAAAAATATATATTTTCATGTAAATATTCAGTTGTGATTTTGGGAACCCCCACCCTTCAATGAAAATCGCGTCATGTACGGCATCATAAAACGTTACCTGATAAATGGAAAACCATACTAGTGTCTTTGTATCCCCCTATCCGTCCGTGTACATTTACTTCGAAACGTTTGTAAGAGTTTCTCCATCATGTACTATCTAAGGATTGTTTTAATATTGGGATAGTTCATTCACCTGAACATGTATGACGCACTCGCACCACCAATGGCATGACCTTGACCTTTGTAGCCTTCGAAATGGTGCTGAAACACTTAGCCATTTTCTTACTTCGAAAAGTCTGTAAGAGTTTCTCCATCATGTAATATCTACACTATTATTTGAAGGGTTGCTCTTTAATATTTGGAGAGTTAATTCACATGAACATGTATGACGCAATTGCATCACCAATCACACGACCTTGACCTTTGTGACCTTCAAAATGGTGCTGAAACACTTAGCCATTTTCTTACGTCAAAAGTTTGTAAGACTTTCTCAAATGACTTAGTGTAAATTTAAAGTGTTCTGTTTTACACACACTCTCTTGTTAGAGTCCAGGGGCCAGTTTAGTGAAACGGGCCTCAGTATGCCATGGGGGCATATCCATGTTTTACAAACATACTGTCTAGCTATATCAAGTTTCCCAGAAGCTCGGCCCGGAAACAGTAGGAATTACGGCTATTTATATTGTAGTTTAGATGTGCATTGACCACCCGTTATAAATAAGCTCGACTCACATGTTCAACAAAGCAGACATTTATCTACAAACTATTTGTGTCCCCATGATCGCTGCAATGTCAGTGTCTGCGAACCAGTCGGTGCGACATCAGTTAATTAACTCGCTGTCAGACAGCAATGCATATATGCATTTCTTGAGCCTTTTCTGCGGGATCTTTTGATCAACATTTGATATTGTAATCCTGGCACATACGCTGGCTGGGTCATCTTTTCTCCGCACCTATCTGAATGATCACTATAGAAATGCTTGGCAGCGGTGATACGTCTGTCTGGGATGTCTGCGACGCGGCATGACATTTGGATTAAATATCGAAATATGTGAGTGTGACTGGAGAAATTGGGCTTATGGGATTTGCGACCAGTGTAGCTCTTGATCAAATAGCACACTCCTGTAGGTGATAACTTGTTAGAAACATGACGGGAGTTTCATTAATGGAATAGCGAACAGTGCATATCCTGATCAGACTGTGCGGATGCACAGGCTGATCTGGATCTACACTGTTCGCAAAACCCAAACGCCCCATTTCTCCAGTCCCAGCCGCATATATATAGATCTTTACCAGGAAACCTTATCTATAATTAATTCGTCAGTGTTATGTAATGTTATATCTGGCTGGGTACGGAGCCCCGCAGGGGACATGGATTTCTTTTGTTAGTTCGTTTCCACGTTCCCTCAATTTAGCTAATCGTTCCCTCGAATTAACAATTCGTTCCCACGATATAACAATTTGTTCCCTCGAATTAATAATTCGTTACCACGAAATGACAATTCGTTCCCTCAATTTAACAATTCGATCCCTTGAATTAACAATTCGTTCCCAAGATATAACAATTCGTTCCCTCGAATTAACAATTCGCTCCCACGATATAACAATTCGTTCCCACGAATTAACAATTCGTTCCCGTAGGAATGAATTGTTATTTCGTGGGAACGAATTGTTAAATTAAGGGAACGAGTTGTTAATTCGTGGGAACGAATTGCTAAATTGGGGGAACGAATTGTTAAATTGGGGGAACTAATTGTTATTTTGTGAGAACGAATTGCTAAATTGATTTAACGAATTGTTAATTCGTGGGAACGAATTTTTAAATTGAGGGAACGAATTGTTAATTCGTGGGAACGAATTATTAATTCGTGGAAACGAATTGTTAAATTTAGGGAACGAATTGTTATTTCCTGGGACCGAATTAATAAAAAAAAAATTTCTACGTCACCTGCGGGGCTCCGTAGGCTAGGAGGAAGAATTAAAATAATTATTTTGTTTTCTTGACAAGCTTCAGTAACCTATTCAACGCGTGTGTAAACTGTTTTATCCCGTCAACACAGTGCGTATGTGCCGTGAAACACGGTGCCGTGAAACATTTTTGATATCCAGTCAATACTATTTTTGCATTTTACAGCCATTTGTAGGTGTTGACGGGATAAATAGAATAGTAGGTTAGTGCCGTGAATGGGAAAAAATATCTGGCGCGGCACGGAAACGGGATGTGCTCGGCATAGCCTCGCCCATCCCGTTTCCTGAGCCTTGCCAGATATTTTTTCCCATTTACGGCACTAACCTACTATTCTCTATCTATTTTCCTTATTTCTGAACCAAAGTATATGTTGTGACCACTCATTTGAACGGCGAGACGGTTCAAATGAGTGGTCACAACATATACAACATATACTTCTGATGAGAAATAAATAAATTCTTGAGCCTTGCCGGATATTTTTTCCCATTCACGGCACTAACCTACTATGCTCTATGTTCAACACCACACAGGAGTCAACCATGAGTTTGTACCTAAGAAGATGTGCGATTTTTCATGATAAATATTTACCCCAAAAAAAGATATTTGTTATGAACGTAATCGAAGGTTGAGGCAATTCTCGGAACATTTGGCTCTGACTTATTGTAGACATTGAAGGTTGAGGAAATTGTATTCCGCATTTGCTCTGACAAATTTCATCACCTTCCGACGTCCATTACGGAAACTATAGTACATTCTATAAATATGTTTCATGTAAATTCGCGCATCTTCATATGTACAAAATCACAATTGCAGATGTAACATATTTCATATGAACATTTTATATGAATTTCATATGAAAAGTTTTCATATGAAATTCGTATGCATATTCTTCATATGAAATGCATAAGAAAAGCCTTCATATGAAATTTTCATATGTGCTCTTTTTATCTAATTTTCATATGCAATTCATATGTTTTACATATGAACATCATATGTATTTTTTTCATAATGGGAGATGTTTATTCAAAATACAACACTTTAAGCCATATGACCCATGAAGCAATACGAAATTGGTAAACTATAAATCAAAACATATCATAGTGACAAAGACAACAGCAGGACTGGTGTAAATATAAGTAGAAAGTCGTTTAAGTGTATTACCCGTGGTGGAATGCAACAATTGTGCTGGGGATTCAGAATGGCATTATAATCATGCTGAATTTACTGCACAACTACATCTTACATAATACCACAGACAAAACAATTAAGTTCATTTCTTTCACATACAAAACGTCAGGCATATGACCACAATTATGTAATAACTATGTGTGACAATAATTTGACCACTATTATCAGTGCATACGTTAAATATCAAGCATATCGAGTTAAATGAGTATTGACGTATATCGTGGGAAATTATACTGTTTGGTATGTGTATACGCATTAGATGCGTTGGGGGAAGATGATCTCAATTATGTAAATATAAATTCTCGTTTCTAATATTGAACGCCTGATATAAATACATGCCTAAATTTTTGACAGTTTTTGAATTTTCTGATTTTATTAGTTCTATAAACTTAATCATGTTCGGTCTCCTCCAATAATAAGTATTTATATATGTTTTTCTAATATCTGTATACATGTTACATTCTATAATAAAGTGATATTCATCTTCTAAGCATGGCATAATGTGCATTTTCTGTTTTCTATCGGAGTTCTATTCCATCTACCGGCTTCTACCACTAGGCGGTGAGATAATACTTTTAATCTCGAGAAAGCGTTACGAAATTTTGGTAGTGTGATGTCTTTCAAATAATACTGAAGTTTGAAGTCGCATACCTGGCGATAGAATAATGCACGACTACATTCGTTAAGTCGTGTTTGCCATTCTTGTATATAGTTGTCAGTTAATCTTTGCTTGAACATTGATAAAAACGCATCTATATTGCCGACACCCTGACTTAGCCAAACATGAAAAAAGCCATAGCTGACTCAATAATTTTAAACCAATACTTAATAATTATCATATATCTTCTAATAATGAGTGGAGTTCTGCCAACTTCACCGTAGACAAAATCGTTTTGAGTACATTTTTTCACTCCTTGTAAATTTTTACAAAATTGCAAATGAACACGCTCAATTTGATTACCCGTTACAAAACCCCAAATTTCAGATCCATAATTTAGAATGGGCTGAATTAATTTGTCAAATAATTGCAATCTGTGTATTACTGTAATATCAGTGAATTTGTATAAATATATATTAAGCCTAAAAATAGATTTTTGAGCTTGGCCAGATAAAAGCGATTGTGTTGCCGTGAAAGATCCACCTGTAGTAAAAACTATACCGAGATATGTAAATTTACTCACTATTTCGATGATGGCGTTGTAATAGTAAAATTCTATGTTTCTTCGCAATGTTCACCCTTTACGAAAAATGAGTATCTTAGTTTTTACAGTGTTGACCTTTAATTTCCACTTTATGCAGTATTTGTGTAGTAAGTTCAGGCCAGTTTGCATTCCACTTTCTGATTCTGCGAATATGACTATATCATCGGCATATAGAAGTATAAACAGTTTTAGCATACCAATATCAATTCCTTCCAAACCACCCGTTTCAAATTCCAATTCAAGATCATTCACAAACATGCTGAATAAAAAGGGAGATAAACAATCACCTTGACGTACGCCCAAGGTGCAAGAAAATTCATCGCTTAGCATTTTATTGTTCTTTACCCTCGATTTAACGTTACACACAGTACATGGATTTTATTACATTCAACATTTTACCGCGAACTCCCATCTTTATTAATTTTTACCACAAATTGTCCCGCACTACATAATCAAAGGCTTTTGAAAAATCGACGAAAGCACAATACAACTTTTTACCCGAGTTGATTATGTGCGAAATAAGACCATGTAAAATAAAAATGTTTTCTCTAGTACCCATTCCCTTTCTGAACCCTGCTTGAGCTTCAACGTAAACATGATAATCTTCAGCCCATGCGGATAGCCTATGATTGTTTAATACCCGCGTGAATAATTTTCCCAGTGTACTCAAAAGTGTTATACCCCTATAATTGTCCACATTATTTACATTACCTTTTTTTATGTAACTGGATAATATGACCTTCTGTCCACGAATCTGGAAAATAGCCTATATCAAATATTTTATTAAATAGTGTAGTAATTATTGGTATTAAGACACGACTACCATGTATAAAGAATTCATTCAAAACCATGTCCGGCCCTCCACTACGACCCGCTTTTAATTGCCTAATAGCTGTATTTATCTCGTCACTAGTTATGATTGAGTCGAGTTCCGCGAACATTGTATGCAATTCATTATTTAAATATCTTTCATTGAAATGAATCACATCTTCATCAGGTGAAAAATATCGGTCAGATGGATTATTAACGGCTTTAAAATAGTTCGTGAACGTATCTAGTGAAATAGTAGATGTGCGGATGCCAACAGATTGCTTTAACATATTCCAGTACATTTTTGCATTTTTGACACGAGCTTGCTGTAATATTTTCATTTTCTGTAGATCATGCTGAAATTTACAATTCCGAATTATCGATTTGTAAACTGATCTAGATTTAACCATTTCCTGCCTATTTGATTCCGAGGTGTTGTTTCTATATATATTAAGTTTACGATAAAATGCGGTTTTCTTACTTTCACACTCATCATTAAACCATGTATTATCACTATAATTAACTGGTCGGATTTGCGATTCAACAGAAGAAGATACATTCCGTTTAAAAGTTGAACAAATATCATCAAAAATATTTTCGAAACTATCTAGACACGAATTTACGTCTACATCGACACTACATTCGTGCATTCTATTTGACAATACATGTAATTTATTGTGCATTTCATCAGGACTCAATTTTGCCTGATATTCCTCTAAGTGCTGAGAATTCCACACATATTTAAATTGTATAGGTACATATGCACTACCATTTGTATCTGGTTCACTGGTTAATTTATTACAATTCAATGCGAATTTTATAGCACATTGATCAGATAGGATATTCGGTCGACATACGTTAAACGATACAACATTATTAAACATATCAGGGGATGTAATGACATAATTAATAACACTCCGTCCGTTGCTGCCAACATATGTGTACTCTCTGTCGTCAGCGTCCGTACCAACACGGCCGTTTAATATACGTAAACCAGTCTGTTTGCACAGAGAAAGTAACGCAAAGCCATTCTCATTGGGCTTAACGTTATCTTTTGAAAAGCGTGGCAAAGAATTATCAGCAACATAATCGTCGGGTAGTACACGAATGTGATCAACATTATCATATAATACAAAATCTGGATCATCAGCTGTACGCGCATTAAAATCGCCGCAAATCATGAAATTGCATTTACTGCTGGTTTTACTATCTATTTCTGTCATAAAATTTAATATTCTCTCGAAAATATTTGTCTGGACTATCGTCTGTCTACTCGAGCCTATTGGTAATACATAGCACAAACACAAATAAAAGTGGTGATCTAGATTTAACAAATCCCCATTTAGTCTAATCCATATTA
The DNA here is from genome assembly GCA_029237695.1 of Conchocele bisecta. Lineage (NCBI taxonomy): Eukaryota > Metazoa > Mollusca > Bivalvia > Lucinida > Thyasiridae > Conchocele > Conchocele bisecta. Next base: position 84,107,091 of record CM055273.1, read on the forward strand.
TGTCGTCTTCATCTTTTTTAAAAAGTATATCTGGTGTCATGTATACATCACGAACATAAATAACATATGGATTGCATATGTGGCACATTTTTCTGTGTAAGTTCAGCTTCTTTCATTTTACAATAATCCCTACGTTAAATGGTGTATACGATTCTGAGTATTTTCATTGACCTCATCAGGGTATATGACACGAGTTCATACATGAATACACCACCGCACTTGGTACTGTATGCGGCCTCCTTTTGGTGTGCATATGTGCAGAGTGGATTTCGACAATTTATTCAACTCCGGGTCATGAATTATCTCCCTCGTTCGGACTTTGGCTTCCCTCTACTGTTTTTTTCGATAATAATACATTATAGCAACATTTAAGAATGAGCCTACGGTTTTTTTCGTGAAATTTGGTGCAATATTGATTTTATTGCGATAAAACAATTTCCACATGTTAAATCCCCGTAGACAATTCATAGGCGTCGCCAGGGTGGGGGTGGGGGGAAGGGGTGCGAACGAACCCCCTTTTCAGTTTTAACTTTTGGATGCAAATATGACTATTGGTAAGGAAAGTACATAATACGTCTCTGCTATTGGATATAGACTGTTTCTATTTCAGGAATACATGTTGAATATGTATGATCGCGATGTCAACTAGTCTAGAATCGGCTTCGCCCTCCAATTTAACTCCAGTCTCTGTGGCTGTTGAGAGATTGTGGCGAAAAATAAGCGCCTGAATTATAGACATACAACAACAGCAACAACAACAACAATAATTTGTCTGCATCATGAAAAACTCTAAAGATAAAAGCCAACGGAAGTTGGACTCCTACTTTGTACCCGGGTAAATGATATTTTCATATGTGTACATATTCATCCCCCACCCAAGAAACCACATCTAGAGCCCCCCACCCCGCTCCCTGGCCAGATTAAACGAATCGTGATAGAGTTGTCTGAGACGCAAGTTCGTCGTATTGCTGATGCTTAAACTCTGATTTTAGGCACATTATGAAAACACAACATTTTAGAATAGTATACGTTTGAATATTGTCACCATGGAATTGTGATAAGAGTTGTCTGAGACGCAAGTTCGGGTCGATTTCCTTGGAGGAGTGTTGAAAGTCATTTTCTACGATTTATCTAAGATTTACAGATATTTTTCTTACGGAAATTCGGTGGTGCGATTGTGGAAATTATAGCTCTAAAATGCATTATAACGTCGGAAATTGCACATAGAAATCAAAAATTTTCCAGGGGAGGATCCCCGTCTAATGAGAGGGGACAACCGTTGGTAGACGAACCCCGCTGGAAAATTCCTGGCGACGCCTATGGACATCTTCACTCTGAATTACTTCGGAGAGTGAAGATGTCTATGGGGATTTAACATGGGTATTTCTTTTCTAATTTCAGAAATGGAGGACCGATTTTCAAAATGTAACTTTTGTTTTATTAGTTAGATCATTTCCAAGCTATCTAGCTAGATTTCAGAATCAATTTCCAATTTGTTTCGTTTTTCTACGCCTCCTCCAGGTTCTCCTCTTTTTTCCCCATGTTGAATTAATTTTTCGTAATAAAATCAATATTTGACAAAATTTCACCAAATAAAAAGAAGGCTCATTCTTAAATTTTGATAAAATTTAATATTATCTAAAAAAGAATTGTTTATATCGCCGTACAATTTGGGCAGGTTTGGTGAAACAGACGGTGAATATTGTTTAAAAAAACATGTCACACGCAAATTGGCATACATCTATCACTCTTGGGAGACATTTGTAATTTTGCGAAGTACATGTAATATAACGACGCTTGTCATGTATAATATGTAGTTTGTCGTTTCTAGTCATACACACGGGCTACTAGCTTAGAAACGTGACCTTGCAGCGTACATATACAAATGCACAAACTAGGTATTGTAAACAACGACTATCTTGCACATTCTTTCAATTGGATTGGACCATAGTAGTTGTATTGCTGATGCTAGTATGCTTACTAATGACTGACTGACGATCAGTGTAGGCTCTGGTCAGACTGCGCGGATGCGCAGGCTGATCAGAGGCTACACTGGTCGCAAACGACATGAGGTCCGCTTTCTCATTCGGTGTCCCATATGCAGATTTCCGTCAGCTTCGCTCGTCTCTTAGGAATTACAGGAACCACGTGGCACGCACATTATATACATGGAATATACATATTTTATTTCTAATAAATACACCGGTAATCTCTGATAGTTATGCCCTCTATGTGATAATAAGGGGAAGGGGGGGGGGGGGGGCATACTGCTTGACTCTTGAAGTTCTGTACGTCCGTCCATCCGTCCGTGGTAATTTACGTCGAAATGTGTATAAGAGTTTCTTCATTATGCCATTACTGTCAGTTTCTTGTCAAACGCCAGAAGAGGTGATACTTGCTGATGGCTGGAACATAAATATGGCCGACTTGGCCACTGCATGTGTCGTATAGGATACAGTAACGAGGCTGTATATTCACATATATGTTATACATATATTCCATTCACATTTACGAAGCAATTATCTTTGAATCAAATGATGACCATGTATAGAGCGTCTCGTTACGTGGAATTCGTGACTTATGTCATCATGAAACAACGGTCTTTAATTCGACCATGGATCGTGCGACACGTGATGCGGATCACGTGAGCGGAGACTTCATATATATAACATAATACTTTCGATAGAAACAATCTGTATTATTGCATTTATTGTTTCCAGGGGCCCGTTTCACTAAACGTCCGTGTGACTAAAATGTTCGTAACTGCAAATTTAGGATCCTCTGTAAATTTCAAGTGATGGATTTACATTTATTGAGCATAGGCAGCCTATGCTCAATAAATGTAAATCCAATAAGTGTTTACAAGAAAACACGGTTAATGTTACAAATACAGACTATCATAAATTTTCACTTACGAACATTATAGTCATACGAAGTTTAGTGAAAACAGTATTTTACTATATATATATTTCAGCTCTGAATTTGACCTAATTCGTGGAAATATCCTTTTAATGCCGCAACCTTGTAGAGTAGGGAACATATTCGCCTGAGCATAATTTACATGTATTTTTTACAAGATAATAGTTCATAAATTCCGAAGGCATCGCCATTAATTTAATAAACTGGAAGATGCATTATATTCAAACGTAAATCAAGTGCCCGCTGTGACTTGAAGGAATGGGGCTTGTTTCATGTTTGAGATTTGTATAGTTGTATCAAATATAGCACTACAAATATCAAGTTTGAGTTCAACCCTGCATTAGTCGCTGGACGCAGAAGAAAACACATGTTTCCCTGACTGGATTGCGAACGGTGAAGACCAAGATCAGACTGCGCGGAGGCGCAGTCTGATCTGGGTCTTCACTCGTCGCAAAACACATTTTTTTCTGATCATAATATAAACCATATACTATTTATGAATTTATGTCCAGCGTATTCAGATTCGGGTGATATTTAATGGAATTGCTTGTACTTTAGTAATGGATTCATATTATTTCGCGTGGAAATGCATGTGTCATTTACACTGTTGACTATCGACCAGAGAAAGCGTTTTCTCTTAACAAAGACTAAACGTGCCGTCTTTTGTTTTTAGATTTGTGTGTTTCAGCAGAACATGAGAATCATCTCTTTTTGTACAGTGAATATAGGACGATTCAAAAAGCTGTGACGGTTAACACTAATAGCCCAAAGTTACTTTCCATTCGCACGATTTGCTGGTTATGTGACGAATCTATCAATTATATAATGTTCTAATTCAAAGCATTGTGTGAACATATTCTGATTGTTTAATGCCGTATTTCCCGCCATTCGATGGGCGCACCCCTTTATTCCATACAGACGATTTGGCAAAAGCAACAAGCGGACAAGTTGACATCTCGATCAGCCGAAAATGTTGCAAATATTTGGCAAATATAACCCCGCTTCTTTGTTTCTTCATGTGCACTGACGTCATGCCCAGTTTCGCCGTCTGTAGAAGCCGTCATTTACTGAGAATATGGCTGATTTAACAATTCGTTTACACGAATTAACAATTCGTTCCAATGCGAACGAATTGTTATTTCGTGGGAACGAATTGTTAAATTGAGGGAACGAATTGTTAATTCGTGGCAACGAATTGTTATTTCGTGCGAACGAATTGTTAATTCGAGGGAATGAATTGTTATATCGTGGGAATGAATCTTAATTCGAGGGAACGAATTGTTAAGTTGAGGGAACGAATTATTTCGTGGGAACGAATTAATAAAAAACAAAGAATTCTACGTCCCCTGCGGGGCTGTGTAGATTTACGCCACCAATATCGGCGAAACCCGGTGATACGATAAGAGAGCCAATTTCAGAGACGTGGCCTGTAATTTATACGTATCCCAAGAGGCATTCTATATATAAGAAGCACCCATGTGTGCCATTTGTTTGTGGTAGATCTAAGCACTTCCTGGACCAAATGTATTTCCAATTTTCTCATACTGCGGATATCTTGGACTGAATAGAGAAATGGTCACTGGAAGTGTAGTGGATATGTTATAGAATGAATGGCGAACAGTAATGACCCAGATCCGACTGCGTGGATGTATATCACAATGTTCATCGGCGCAATCTGATCAGGATCTGCACTGTTCATCACCAATTAAGACATGCTTCTAACAAGCTATATAGATCGTTATCCGGCTATAGGAGTGTGCTATTTTCGGTGACAAATACCAAAAGTACCATTTCTCCAGTCACAGCCACATACATATCCATGTTATGTGTCTGCAGCCTCTGTATTCATAACGGAGTCAATATCACGAACGTAACTGATATTGATTACTGGCTGCACTCGAAACGATAAACAAAAATATACCTTTGTGTAAATATCTGAATATCGGTTAAGATAGGAATATCGGTTAAGATAGAAATTACGGATGGAATATATCCGGCTTTAACTGGTTTGCATGAGGTGGATTGTCTTAAAAACCGTTCAATCAATCAATGGCAAAACACATTGTTCATAGAGAAACCGTTTGTTTCCAACGTGCTGTGTTGATTATTTACTTGTTAACAAGGTACGTCCTTCGACCATCGTTTCCACCAGTAATCATACTATGATCCGATTCGGATTTACGGTTGAAGGTGAATGTCACTGACGGAGTATAAATTGGTTTTGCGTCCGTACGTATGTCTGTCCGTAGACACGTGTATGTTTCAAACTTAATGTTTGACTAAATGGTATTGCATTTTCATTGCATCGACTGTTTTCATATTTGCAGCTATGATTTGAGAAATAGGGTTTATGGGCTTTGCGACCAGTGTAGATCCAGATCAGCCTGTGCATCCGCACAGTCTGATCAGGATCTGCACTGTTCGCTATTCCATCAATGAAACAACCGGCATGCCTCTGGCAAGCAATGAATATCGCTACCAGGCTACAGGAATGTGTTATTTAATCAAGAGCTACACTGGTCACAAATCACATAAGCCCTATTTCACATCCACATCGCACAAAGAACTGGTATTTAGTAGTTTGTTTTGTACATTTTGCTTCGTTCTCTTGCGTATATATCACAGATGGACGTGTTTTGTAATGCTTCAACTCGTGTTGTAATGGTATCTCGACAAGGAACGTAGTCTAGTTTTGTTGAGATATATAGCTCTTTTATTTGTGGCATCACCAATGCCACATGCAAACGCATGGTATATTATTACTGCATGTCGTATTATAAACTTAGACCATTGGTCTTGCATTATTAGATGTAGCCACTCCCATTATATTGAGAACAACACAGAAACGCATAACTGTGAAAACATATACTTGGCTGCACATGTGACTGGAGAAATTTGTACTTTGCGGCCATTGCAGTCCAGATCAGCCTGTGTATCCACACAGTCTGATCAGAATCTGCACTGTCACTACCGTAACCAGGTGCTACGAATTCAACAAATCCCCGGGGTGGTGGCGGGAAGAATTCCCCCTGACCCCCATATCGGGACTTGGTTCGCCTCGTTTGGTTTTTACCTCTGGCTACGGCCCGGACTGTTCACCATTCCATCAATGAAACACTCGTCATGTGTCGAGTTACAGGAGTTGGATATGTGATCGGGAGCTACACTAGTGACAAATCTACGGAAGCCCATTAGGACCACTTCACTTTTTTTTTTTTTATCTTTTCTTGAATTTTCGAGATATTTTCTTGAATTTTCAAGATGTTTTCTTGAATTTTCAAGTTCTTTTCTTGAATTTTCAAGAAAAGATCTTGAAATTTCAAGAAAAGAACTTGAAAATTCAAGAAAACATCTTCAATAAATGGAAATTAAAAAAAAGTGAAGTGGCCCTAATGGGCTTCCGTACAAATCGCATAAGCTCCATTTCTCCAGTCACAGCCACAAACTAGCGCAAACTAGCGCAAACTAGCGACTACATAGCAATAACTTGAAGGTACATCAAACGCCTGATTTTGTCCTTGTTGTTGTTGTTTTATGTCTGTGTTGCTGTTTCAAGTTGAAACTAATGCGGTCTGTCTGCTGCCAATTTCACCCCATAAGAAGAAAACAAAACATGTTTTGATCAGGTCAGCGAAAACAAGTCTTATTGATAAATAAAGTCGTGGATGTTTAGAACTAATGACAAAACAAATTGCCGCGGATACAAATTGATAGTTTCTATCAGCTGATAACTCGGAACCAATCACTGGTCAAACTATCTGGGAAGTAATCTGGCTTCTATTAACCTCATTCCCAGCAAACCGGTACTATTGAAGCGGCTTCTGTGAACGTGTCTTGTAGACTATTTCACCAACATTGCAAAGTATACATTTCTAGCAAAGTATACTTTGAGGGAGAAATTTTCAATTGAAGGATAAATTTATAAATGATTACAAGTACATGTATGCAGAATTATTATACTGAATTTATTACATTATCACAGCCATTTTGGCTGTGATAATGTAATACATTCAGTATAATAATTCTGCATACGTGTAATCATCAAATATATGCAGTCGTTAGTTCTATATGAAATAATGCATTTCGGGAAAAATAAATGATTTCTTTGCTAGAAAAGTATACTTTTCAATGTTGCTGAAATCGGCTACAGAATGGAAAGATACAACCAGTTTATGTGGCTACATATGCCTCACACACATCTGTAGCCATTATGACGTTCCGGGACAGGTATAATACGTAACATTTTCACCCCTAAACAACTGTAATTGACTGTGATATGGTAACTTTCCGACCAATCCAATTGTCACAAAATGATTTTCAGATTAGTCCATTTATGAAAAGTGTTTTTGTTCTAAAAACTATGAAAATTAAATTACTTGCCAAAAGTGCAGATCCAGATGAGACGGCTCGTCACGAGCCGGCTCATCTGGATCTGCACTGTTTGCAAACCCTGCTATAGCGGGCTTTGGGTTCAAGCTTACGTTTAAAATAAACTAAAGCACGGATATTACACACACAATAAACACATATACGCATTTGGAAAGCCATGCACGATGTTTAAACATAAACTTCCAAGCAAACGTCTAAAATGACACAAATAAAGTTAAAACAACGGATGTGCAGTGGGAGAAAAAGGAATCACATGTAACTATGATGAAAATAAATGAGTGTCAAACCGATAAACCAGATCAAGGGAAAATCGTCAATGATGGCGTGGGTACGGCTGCCATTATAAACCGTAGACTTGACAAGGATCAACCCAGCAATGCGATGTGATATACAAACTTTGGAACTCCTCAAAGCTTTAATCCATACTTAGTAGCTATGGAAGTTACGCTATCTTTTTAGATAATTCCTATTTTTAAAATAAACATCCTTCTTTTCTAGTTCATGGAATAGTCTGAAGATTAAACTGGAATGCATTCAATGCTTTCAGTTACTTTTATTTTCAAGAATTGTTTTTTTTTTTACTTTTCTTGAAAATTCAGGAATTGTATAATAAAGACAAATAAGAACATTTTCAGGATTTTTTTTGGTCATGTTCAGTGATTAATATAAGTCCAATTCCTGGTAATGTAAATACTGAATACTCCATTCCAGGCACGTGGTCTGTGAAAGGGTATTCTTGTTCGCGTTGAATGGGGACAACACAGGGTTGCTGAATCTTGGGTTAATGGAGAAGCCAGTGGGACAGCTGTTTTCTTCGATTTATCAGGGAATTTGCGGTGACATTTGACAGCACCGGCTATGGACATTTTGACCAGCATACCTACAATTAATTAGCAGATCTATGCACGCTTTCAAATCTTCACCCGTGTATTGTTTGATACAATACAAACATAATGTTAAGCGGAGGTAATGACGCACAATGTATGCGCAGATCAAATTAGACGGTAGCACATACATTAGTCTTGTTTCTGCAAATATGTGTCACATAATTATTTGATTGTGGTGTAAAATCCATTTACAGCACTTTCTGAGAAATCGGTAATAGCGCGTGTGTGGACTGTATTAGGATATTTAGTTTCAGGATTACGTAATAGCCGGGGCGCATCTGGAGGGGGGGGGGATCCGGGATTGCACCCCCCCCCCCGTTCAGCCACGGAGTTTACATAAAACACAGTTTACCCCCAGTTGGAGTCTGAATTTAAATGCCGTAAAACACAGGAAAGTGCATTTCGAAGATCTCAAAAATAGGACAACCCCCTAGTTGCGAACGGTAACTATTGAAATTACTCGGGAGTAGATTGCAAGAGTTACCTTCGTAACTAGACAACCCCCCCCCCGTTCCCCAAATGCTGGATCCGCACCTGAATAGTCGTGTTGTATCCGATATATATACGTCTTACGTGGGCTCATGCACGCTGCCAGTCGTCTGTGTGTCTTCTACTTACGTTTCATCGACATACACTTTCTTAAATATATTACCAACTACTAGACCATTTAAGCCATCAAGCGCGTGCACAAATTATTCCGATGACACCGTCAACATATCGGTTACAGGTTCAGAGGTATTTCATGAAAGCGTACAAACAATTGTTTCTCGACATATCTCCGAAATGTTACAGTCATGAGTACGGCGCCATTCGTGGGTAATATACCAGTATAGGTGGTGCCATTTTCGGAGATATCCGCCCTTTATTACATTAGACTTGTTCCAGTAGCTTTCATTCATTCCTTCGGCTTATATTTAAGGGTGGGAATTGGCTCGAACACCTTGTGCATATAGGGATTATATGCTGTGCTATATTACAACATAAGATGTGAGTTTGATGTATACACACATGTGGCTGTGACTGGAAAAATGTTGCAACCAGATTAGACAAAGGCACAGTCTGACCAGGATCTACACTGCTCGCCATTCAGTCAATGCAACACCCGTTGTTCATCTAAACAACGGCGTGAGTCCGTATTGAATCAAGCAATGTGCTAGCAGTCCAGGGGCCAGTTTCACTAAACTTCGTACGACTAAACTGTTCGTAAGTGCAAATTTAAGATTGTCTGTAGATTTCCTTTGATGGATTTACATTTATTGAGCATAGGCTGCATATGCAGCCTATGCTCAATAAATGTAAATCCAATAATTGTTCACAAGAAAACATTGTTAATGTGAAATTTACAGACAATCATAAGTGCGCACGTACGAACATTTTAGTCGTACTAAGTTTAGTGAAACGGCCCCCAGAGTTAGGCACGCCCCAGTATCCAATCTCAACCACGTAGGTGAAGTAAAACGGACTTAATAATTATAACGGTGAATAGTGTAAACACTTAGTAGACGGCATGTGCACTGACCGTGCTGGTTGGTCCAAGTCGCATTAACTACAAAGGCAACACATGGAGGATGCTACATTACTGATGATTTAATATGGTAGTTATTAATAGATTATACGAATTTCAACACTCGGCTATGCCGAGTTTGTTACGCAATCAGTAAACGACTTAAATACATACAGTTCATTATAACACCTGCGTTTTACAATTTCCATGGACTAATAAGAGCTAAGCAATACTATTTGGTGGCCATATTGAACATGATTGTATTCAGGTTGTATGCATAGTATGCTAATTCATTGTACATATCTTGTTTCGACTATAATATGCTAGTTAAACTCACAGCTTAAACTCACATGCGCTCTTTTGCACATACCGTTACCATATAACCTCTCTAAACTGGACACCAAGGAAACAACAATGCAGGTTTCACTGTAAATGCATGTCTAATGAGTTGTATGTTCATGATTGCAAAGCAAACACACATGTATTATATTGGTCACATACCACAGTTACTGTGGAACATCTCTAAACTGGACACCCTGTAAACTTCCACTGAACCGGACACCAAGTAGAGGTTCCACTTTAGATACAAAACGTACTTTTCCATTTCGGACCCGCGTATATCCTGATCACACTATGCATTTACGTAGTCCAACAGTAGAAACTTTCCCCGGCTGGATTCATACATAATGCATCCCTGATAAAATATGGGGGCTTCGTTGGTTTGAACTGCAATAAGCCCGGTTTGTCAAAACATGCCATTTATTCAAATGAATGTAAATTGCTTTCAATTAATACAGTGTAATTGCACTATCGGATGACAGACAATATTTTCAGATTTTGTGAGAAACACAATTGGAGAATGGACAAATGGTGTCACATGACGTTACCGACTGACGTCAGGTAATGACGCAAGGTGAACAAGTCCGCGTTCTTTTGAACGAGACATGTTATATTTGATCATCGGCGGGTACAAACATTATTTGACCAATAGAATACAAACGTAGTGTCTCCTGATATCAAGTTTATCAGGCTCTGCTCGGAAACGGTAGGAATTCCTCGGCAAGCCTCGGAATTCCTACGCGTTTCCTAGACTTGCCTGATAAACTTGTTGCCTTAGCCTGGTATTCTATATTGTATATCTTGACCACCGCTTGCCGATTATAGGACAACTGTTTGTAAAGGTTGATTACCGATATTACTGATATCGGCTAATAGTACAGTTCGATCATTTATCACGGACACGTTTCTCATTAACATTATCTTCTCCTTAGTCGTAATTAACCGATATATTATATCGCCAGGAGGCGCTTTTAACTGTTTCATGCGATGTTCATTAGATCGGATTAGAACAGGTACTATTGCTACATGTTATCCGCATATCAATGAGCGAAATAAACTGATTTAATAATGTATGTATGTAATGCCTGCCAAGTATTTTATGTATATTTACAAATGGGTCCGTAGTCGTGCTGGGGCGAATCATTCGGTTTGGGACGGGATACTACGTGTATATAATTGTCCTTTGCCTGAGCCTGTGATAATTATGGAGGCATATTTCTGCCATCCACATAACGTGATAACTTGATAGCTAAGTCGTCTTACTACACATTATAAGATGCCTCAACTACATACGTATCGCGCCAATGCGTCTTACTAACTGGTCAGGACGAGATAAATTGGACACGAAAACTATCACGAAATTTTTCCAAATAGGTGATACTGACCACTAGTGACATAGATTTTTATTTCAATTTTAGCAAGTTTTCTCGTTTAATAAAGACAATAAGACCACTTAATAGAGTTGATCTCGTCTATACCAGGTAGCAAGTCGCATTGACGGGTACATATCGAGTTTTGTGTTAGTTATCGCGTGCAATTTATCTTGTCTGGACGCGACAATTATGTAGTTAATGCGACTTGTAAGGTGTATTAATACGACTTAACTATCACGTTATGTAGATTGCAGAAATTTGTCCCTATAGATAATATTGTTGTTGCATGTGGAGTTTTGTCCGACGTCGGACCACTGTGTATATATACATGTAGTTACGGTAGTTCCATAAATTCACCCCAGCCACTACACTTACATACCGTGACTATTTGTAATGTTAGTCGACACGTGTAGCTGGCGATCAACGAGTTGTAGAAGTGTATTGCGCCGTGTCGTTGTTTACTATTTATATTATTTTTAGTATATTTTGACTGGCTACTAATCCGTTTCATGTTCGATTACTCTAGAACTGTTGGATATTGCCATAAGTGGTATACAAACTGGTATAATGCAGGACTCCAGATAAGGAATTAGTAATTGAGTATTATAACTCCATTATTTCTGAAGCAATTGGGTATTTCAAAATTGTAAATGTGTACAATATAATCACACTACTGTTTACATCAGCAGACCGCAATTATTGAATAATTTGCTTCGAAATGAAAACATGTCTTGGCAATTCTTTAGAATTGTCTCATTGGACAATTTTAATGAAATACCAAGATGTGTTTTCATGGAAAATAAGACAAATATGCTATGATTTCAATTGGGTTTTTGGCAATTTTAATTGGGTATTTAAGCAAATACGCAGTTTATCTGGAGCCCTGTATAATAAGAGATTCTGCTAATCAAACATGGCCGACGAAAATGGTCAAGCAAATCTAAATTCCACTGTTTCTTGTTTACTCCCGCTGTGCATTCCAAAATAATATCAATAGGTGTGATTTACTATACGAAATCACGAACCAATTGTCTCCATGGGAATCATATTGTATCCTAACTGCCAAAATGGAACTTATTTTCTACACTCATGCAATGACCTTGTGCAAATATACCAACTAATTAATTTTGATCTCACTTGTTACCATTATCCTTTGACCTTCACAATAATATAATTCAACGGTGATTGTCATCTTTAATTGTGGCCCTGACTGGAGAAATGGTGCTAATAGCAATTCTGGTCAGTCTAGATCCCGGTCTTCCGGAACATTCATGCAGGCTGATATGGATATATACTGTTTGTTAGAAGCAGGAGAGGTGATATTGACTGAATTGAAAACAGTGTAGGGCCTGCGCAGGCTGATCTGGGGCTACATTGGTCGCATAACACATAAGCCCCATTTTTCCGCTAACAGCCACACATGACGCCCGTTACATTACATACATGTAATCAAGGGCGACGCTATTTAACCCTTTCAACACCACATACCTCTATAGAGATAATGTTTGCAAACAGTGGAGATCCAGATGAGCCGGCTCGTAACGAGCCGTCTCATCAGGATCTCCACTGTTTGTTAATAATTTTAAACGTCGTACAGATTACCCTTTTAGAAGAATGGGATAATTTGAATGAACAAAATTAATGAAATAGCGTGAAACATTGGCATGGAACATCCTATTAAGTTACTTGGTGTTGAAAGGGTTAATACTGTTAACCCTTTGAACCCGAAAGCCCGCTATATGCAAACAGTGCAGATCCAGATGAGCCGGCTCGTAACGAGCCGTCTCATCAGGATCTGCACTGTGTGAAAGTAATTTTCATATTTTTGAGAACAAAAAATATCCCCTTTTTATAAATGGAATAGTCTGAAACATTGGCATGGAACATCCTATTAAGTTACTTGGTGTTGAAAGGGTTAAAGGTACATGCCCACTCAGCAGGCACAAAATGTTCTTTATAGGAATTAAATAAGTGTATACGTGTGTCAATAGTCCACCAGTTCTAAACATTACGAGTACGCGTTATACAGATTAATCATTTAGTAATATGTATTTTACTGATAGTGACTCGCGGTAGTATCAGGCTATTTTCATATGCAAATGAGTCATGATATTTTTTTTTAATTATTTATACTAATTAAATGCGTCACCTGAAAACATAATATTTTCGGACAGATTATAAAGTATGATCATTGCACATCAAAAAATAAATACAGACAATAAATAGTAAAGTCCGTTAACATTTTAAGGAAACACGGTTATCTCACCTGATATCAGTGTGGACATTTATGTCTGATATAAAATGTATGATAATGCCAATAAATACATGGGTTAATGGTGAATCAATGTTTCTATTTGCCAGAAAATGTCATATCTACAGAATATACAAAACTATCTGTCTCCCTATATTATAACTTGGCATGTGGGTCCCCAGCTTGAAGGGAATTGTGTCACTTAATATGATGTATCATGTATTCAATAAGTGGCTTTTCGCTTTATGGAATTCAAACGACATGCATTAATCTATTATTTGGTGAGTTCTGCACAGTTTTTGTTTATTCTACTGAAGATTGAACTTAGATAAATCACGTTAGTAACGATCGCTTGTAGAAAAAAACTGTGTTCCGCAAGGCTAATTAACATATAAGTATAAACAATTTCCTTACAAAACCCCGATACTTTTAAATACCTGCGCATATCGACTATAACCGATTGTCCAGCTACACCACGATTCAATAAATTTAACCGCCACTTTAATATCATAAAATACCAGCAAAACATATATAACAAGAAATGCGTCTGTCGAACGCGGATGCCACCTGCAGCATATTTGAGAAACTGTGACAAAGTGGTTAACCGAAAAGTGTGACGGACGGACGGACAGACGGACGTTCCAACATTTTGGGTTTATGGGGTATTTCCATTGTTTGAAGAACAATGAAAAAACAACAATAGAGTTTATGAGCTTACGGAATATTACAAAGGAATCTTTTGTTCCTAACCACGCCCCTAAGCTCTCAAACCCCCGGACGTTGGCCCGGACAGACGGACGGACGGACGGACAGACGGACGGTCCAAACACTATATGCCACCCGTTCTTCGAAACCCGGTGGCATAAAAATGCATTGTGTGTTTACGACTTGTTTCCCAATGTCTATGTTCACATTGAGTATACATGTCTCCCCAGATGACATTATCACATGTCCATCACCTGGTGTTATGCTCCAAGCAAAACAACGGACAACAATTGGGCTGGTCAGCGGAAGAAGGGGGCTAACCCCATGAGTGAGTTAGCCACCGTCGTCCGCTGACTCATTTACTTTTTAAAAAAGATGCATGGTTGTCCGGTGAGCGCAATTTGTAACGAGCGCATTGTTTACCAATGCGACCCGTGTTCGATCCTCTACGTAGGCGGTAGCCATATCGGATAAGCGGGTTTCCTCCGGATACTTCGGTTTCCTCCCACATGCCTGTATAGCGGTATTGGCAAAACGTGTAGATCCAGATGAGCCGGCTCGTGACGAACCGTCTCATCAGGATCTACACGTTTTGGAAGTAATTTTCACATTTTCGAGAACTTAAACACCCCGTTTTCATAAATGGACTATTCTGAAAATCATTGTGTGACGGTTGTGATTGGTTGCAAAATTAACATATCAAAATCCGTTCCAGTTGCTTAGGGGTGAAAGGGTTAAGAACCACCATTACGCCTCCATATGTACCGACGAAAGGCTAACATTTGTTTAACCCTTTCAACACCACAGACCTCTATAGAGACAATGTTTGCAAACAGTGCAGATCCAGATGAGCCGGCTCGTAACGAGCCGTCTCATCAGGATCTCCACTGTTTGTTAATAGTTATCAAATTTGAAAAAATTACCCTTTCTGAAGAATGGAATAGCCTGAAAATTTGAATGGACCAATGAAATAGCATGAAACATTGGCATGGAACATCCTATTAAGTTACTTGGTGTTGAAAGGGTTAAGTAAGTGCTATGGGGCCCGTTTCACTAAACGTCGTACGACCAAAATGTTCGTAATTGCAAATTTGGGATCGTCTGTAGGTTTCAATTGATGGATTTACATTTATTTAGTATACAAATGCAGCCAATGCTCAATACATGTAAATCCAATAATTGTTTACAAGAAAACATTGTTAAAACATTGTTAATGTGAAATTTACTGACTATCATAAGTTTGCACTTACGAACATTTTAGTCGTACGAAGTTTAGTGAAACGGCACCTGACTTTGTAAGCGTTGTAAAATTTGGCTGCGACTGGAGAAATGGGGCTTACGGGATTCGTGACCAGTGCAACTCCTGATCAAATAGCACACTCCTGTAGCCCGATAACGATCTGCATTGCTTGTTAGAAGCATGATGGATGCTTCATTGATGGAATAATGAATAGTATAGATCCAGCTCAGACTGGATCTACACTGGTCTCACGACCGATAAGCCCCATTTCTCCAGTCACAGTCTTAAATAAACACAGTTTAAACTTAAGAAGCAAAGTTTGAGGTGCTTGTACTTTTTTACACCACGAAATGACAATTCGTTCCCTCAATTTAACAATTCGTTTCCTCAATTTAACAATTCATTCCATCGAATTAACAATTCGTTCCCACGATATAACAATTCGTTCCCGTGGGAACGAATTGTTATTTCGTGGGAACGAATTGTTAAAACAAAGTATACGTCACCTGTGGGGCTCCGTAGCTTCGACAGCTGGTATCGTTGGCACATACTCAATGTGTGTAAACGGTAGACGGACAACCGTCTCAGACAGGATAATAAACGAAGTATGTCATATTTGCACCATATACGAGTCTGTATTTACACTATCATTATTTTCAAGGACACGACGTGCATGTACTCGTGCCACAACTGATAAAGCGAGTATATATTATATATATATATGTGTTGATGATGTATGAATAAAAAGCTGGTACGTTTACTTATCATTTGTGTTGCATTTATATAGTTAACAAATGAATATAAATACATCGAGAGAATTGTTCATAACGTCATATAAATATATAGATTAGATTGAAAATACATAAAATAACCGTTTAACGTAAAACACACAGTAATTAATTGTTTAAGGCCGAATGAACCATCCCACTATATATCGTATACATGTAGATACGTAATACTCTGTGTTTATTTCGGTTGGTAATAGTTTTCCCTAATCTAATTCACAGAAGTGTTTAATACGGTTCCGTGATATATTTGCGAATAACATAGTCCCAGGGCAGCATGTACACTCTGAAAATGACCTATGCCCTATACCGTTCGCTAGTCTATCACTGACGTGCATGTATACATTCTACCCCCACGGGAACACCAGGTCATAACCTGATTGTACAGAGATAAGACTGGTCCGGAGTACACTGGTCATTAATGTCCAAATGACCGTTTTGTCCAGCGGTAAAGACGCCGTCTCTGGTGCCACTCAAAGGGAGTATTACGTAGCGAAACAACCGCTATGTCACGCAGGAGTGAAGCGGCTAGAACAACTCCGCGATCAATGTAGTCCCTGTCATCATGGACATAGTTACGGCGTAAGCAGATCATGCGGCCACCGCATGATCTGCTTAAGCCGTAACTATGTCAATAAACACTTGTTAATGAAACTATATATACTTACATGTGTGTTAGATAACCAGGAACTTGCTGATCAATGTCTCTATAAGCTCCAGTTTGACGTGGCTTGTTACATATAATGCGAAAACCATAGAATATTAATCGGGAACGAAGCATCAAATTTCTCTTGTTTATAATTAGCTGAAGCTGGTCAAGGGTGATATAGGTTAACACTTATTCAGACTGTTTGTAATAAAGCCAGTTTTATTTCACGAGGATTACCATTAGCAATTATTTCCGCATATGCAGATACGACAAACAGTTATTTCGCATATCCGCACGTGCTGTACTGGTGCCATTTTAACGTGTTAATGATTTGGTAAGTATCGACAGTCCGATAAGATTCATTTCATCTTATTCCAGTCCATATGCTTATTCGATCATTTGTCCAACTAACTCAGATTAAGGAGGTATCCTTTGAGGATGCTCATCCCAACACAAACGGCTCCTTAAAGATACATGCCCACTCAGTAGGCACAACATGTTCTTTATATCAGAGACATCATCTGAGACATTTTCCGGCAAAATAAACAGTATTGATTGGCATTATTATGCATTTTATATCAGGCGTACATGTCCACACTGATATCAGGGGCGATAATCGTGTTTCCTTAAAATGTTAACGGACATTACTATTTATTCTCTAGATTTATTTTATGATGTGCAACGATTATACTTATAATCGTTCGAAAATGTTATTTTTTCAGGTAACGCATTTAATTAGTATAAATAATTAAAAAATACCATGCCTCATTTGCATAGAAAAATAGCCTGATACCAACGTGAGTCACTATCAGTAAAATAAATATTACTAAAGATTATATATGTATAGCGGGCACCGGTGGAATAGTGACACAATTATACATTTATGTAATTGCTATAAAGAACATGTTGTGCCTACTGAGTGGGCATGTACCTTTAAACTATACCGACTTGGCGTAGTTGTAGTATCATAACTATGAAATTATAAAAATGTAACTAAAATCAAAGACATAAGCCCCAGTATATTCAACAGATACATGTAGCTGACTATCTTTCTCTAATAGTGAGTGGAATTGTACGTGAGAGGTTACGACCTCCGACTGTCACTCCGGCTGCCCGGGTTCAATCATCGATTCCGGCACTGGAGCGACCAGTGAAGATCCAGATCAGACTGCGCAGATGCGCAGTCTGATCTTGGTTCTTCACTTTTCGCAAAATACAATTGTATTACCCGCTCTACCAGCTGGTTCAGCCCAGATTCTCCATATAGCGGCTTGATCCGCGGGCAAATTGGGACCATTAAACCGAGCAACAAACAAACAAACAAAATCGTTCTCTAATTCCTGACAATGGATTGATTAACTTGGTCGTCCTGAGAAAAGCACATGCAGTTGAAAGCCAGTGCGAACAGAATAATCCCAGTTACGATTGTTAAACCGCGCAGCCAGATCAGCAAGGCCTACACTGTTCTTAATATTATTGGTCAACCATCATGTCTGCTTCAACAATATATATTAGCCAGAACATGAAACACGCTGAAGAAAACATAGAAAACAGCAAATACACCGAGAAGAAATGACATACATGTCACATAATATGTATATAGGCACATGTGCTCCCTGGAAAACTACACCGATGTATGTATTTCGGTGTGCCTCAAGGTGGCTAAGGCCCTGTTCATGTTAAACTCCAGGGGTACGTTTCACTAAATTTCGTACGACTAAAATGTTTGTATATAACAATGTTTTCATGAAAACAAATATTTGATTTATATTTATTGCAGCCTATGCTCAATAAATGTAAATCCATCAATTGAAATTTCCAGACGATTCTAAATTTTCACTTACGAACATTTTAATCGTACGAAGGGCCCCGGGGAACCGTTTTACTAAACTTCTTACGACTAAAATGTTTGTAAGTGCAAATTTAGGATCGTCTGACAATTTAAATTGATGGATTTACATTTATTGAACATATATGCTCAATAAATGTAAATTCAGTACTCGTTTACAAGGAAACACTGCTAATGTGAACTTTACAGACTATCATAAGTTTGCACTTACGAATATTTTAGTCGTACGAAGTTTAATGAAACGCCCCCTGGTGTATTGAATTAGTTTCTTCTGTAAATTAGTTCATGGGCCTTCTTTGAGTACCTTGTTCTCTAGTTGCGAACGAACGGTAACTCTTGCAATATACTCGTGTACCGTCCGGTAATTGAAAAAGTTACCGTTCGCAAATACTTATTCTCTTAATTTTCTACTGCAAGGTGCATCACGTGGTTACAACAGCAACACCAATTACTGAAACTTCCAGAAGCGCCTCCGATTCAAGGTACGTATTATTTTATATCGTCCTTATTATGTAACGGATTTGGATGAAATATCGGTATTTTGGTCCAAACTTCGGTCGTTTTTGCGAGGAATCGATTTCCGTGTTTACTGTAATACTGACACGAAAATAGATTCTTCACAGAAACGACATTAGTATGTGTCGAAGTCCCGAGACCATCAAATTAAGCTCATGAGGACGCGTTTGCTGCGCCATATTTCATCAAAATCCATTGCATATTAAAGGTACATGCACACTCAGTAAGCACAAAATGTTTTTTTATAGGAATTAAATAAGTGTATAATTGTTTCTCTATTCCACCAGTTCTAAAACTTACAAGTGCCCGCTATACAGATATAATAATTTAGTAATATTTATTTTAATGATAGAGACGCGCGGTGGTATCAGGATATTTTCATATGCAAATGAGGCATGATATGTTTTAATTATTTATACTAATTAAATACGTTACCTGAAAAATTATATTTTTGACAGATTATAAAGTATGATCATTGCACATTAAAAAATAAATACAGAGAATAAATAGTAATGTCAGTTAACATTTTAAGCAAACACGGTTATCGCCCCTGGTATCAGTGTGGCAATTTACGTGTCATATAATATGTATAATAATGCAAATCAATACGTGAGGTAATGGTGAATGAATGTTTATATTGCCAGAAAATGTCTCGGATGATGTCTCTGATATAAAGAACAGTTTGTGCCTACTGAGTGGGCATGTACCTTTAAGGAAACTATCAAATAATACTTACTTTGGAGTGTGCGCGCTTTCAACCCTTTCAGTCATTGTTTTTGTTGTTGTAACCACATGACCATGCACCTTATACGGACATTGATCACTCCGTCGTTGGTCGCAAAGCTAATACATCCAGTTTTGGCAGGTCTTCAACCAAATGCCATTAGCTAAGATCATTGATTTGGTACGATGGTGCATGTTTTATTGCTGTCTCTTGTAGTACATTATATGTGGCTGTGGCTGGAGAAATGGGGCTTACGGGATTTGTGACAATTGTAGCTGCTGATCAACTAACACACTCCTGTAGCCTGATAATGATCAATGTTGCTTGTTAGAAACATAACGGGTGTTTCATTGATGGAATCGCGAACAGTGTAGATCCTGATCAGACTGTGCGGATCTACACTGGTCGCAAAGCCGATAAGCCCCATTTCTCCAGTCACAGTCACATATATGCTCATATATACACCGGCTGGGCACAGGCATGACGTTTGTGACCAGCTTAGTCCTAGATCAGTCTGGGAGCAAGCATCCACGCAGTCTGCTTAGAGACTGAGCTGGTCACCATTCCATAAATTGAACACGATATAAACATTTGAATAACGCTTCTGAATGTTAAACCACTGATCGCGTTATATATTCAACAAACGATGAGCTGGTTCTGCACTAGCAGCATATGCTCTACATTCCATTTTATCACTAGTTGGCCGATATATATCCTCACACTGATAGTAAATTTATATCTTCAAAACGTGTCAAATATACAGACTATAATATTTATTGTGTCATTCTGGATGTTTACTGACAGTGTATGCCGAATTGGAGTCACTTAGCCAGCGTGTCAGCTGTCAAATAGCAATCATCATAGATAGGAAGAAAACATTGTTTACGATTTAACTTTACAACAACATTTCTTATGGAAATGCGCATTGTGTGCTAGTAGTTGAGTTAACTGCTCTATATAGAATTAACATAATATATCATGTATTAAAAAGAGGTGCATCATGATGACCCGGGGGGGTGGGGGGGGGGGGGGCAATTACAATTCTAAACTCACTTTGCACATACGTGTACACACAATAAGGAAGTCACATGCCAAAAATATCCAGCCAGTACAGTTTAAAAGCTTTACTTCTTACAATAAACGTGGCAGGCATATTGACGTTCGCATGGTCGAAACTCACTTTGCACATATGTACACAATAAGCAATTTACATACCAAATATCAAGTATCCAGCCAGTACAGTTTTAACCCTTTCACCCGTAAGTACCTTGGAATGGATTTTGATATGTTAATTTTACAACCAATCCAATCCTCACACAATGGTTTTGTGAAAAGGGGGTATTTTTGGTTCTCAAAATATGAAAATTACTTTAAAAAGGTGCAGATCCTGATGAGGCGGCTCGTTACGAGCCGGCTCATCTGGATCTGCACATTTTGCATAAACCGCTATAGCGGGCTTTCGGGTTCAAAGGGTTCAAGCTTCTTACAATAAACGTGACAGGCGGATTGACGGACGAATGGTCGGACGCAACTACGTGACACCTGTTAGGTGGTACACTCATTATTTTCAAGCAAGACCATCTAAACAAGATAGGCTTAGGCGGTTACGATATAAATTCTAGTCTTAGACCGCACTTCCAACTACCTAAGACACTGAACGTGTGCCCGGACAGACGGACTGACACCAGTGACGCAAACAATATACCCATTTTGTTTGTAAAATGGATATAATAATACGTCGCTATGTCGACAGACGTCCGGTGCATATGTATACTATTTATTATTACCTAGAATCACCCTTCAAGGCACAGACGATACAATATCTACAAAAAGTCGCTTCCGACCGTTTTACTATTTACCAGGCGGGATGCTTGCAATGTACCTACGGAGATGGTTTTATCTACGGAGCCCCGCAGGGGACATGGATTTATTTTATTAATTCGTTCCCACAAAATAACAATTCGTTCCCTCAATTTAACAATTCGTTCCCTCGAATTAACGATTCGTTCCCACGATATAACAATTCGTCCCCTCGAATTAACAATTCGTTCCCACGATATATCAATTCGTTCTCACGAATTAACAATTCGTTCCCGTGGGAACGAATTGTTATATCGTGGGAACGAATTGTTACTTCGATGGAACGAATTGTTAATTCGACCGAACTTGACCTTGACGCCCCAGCTCAACCCAGACATGCTCTATAGGATTCATGTCTGGGCTGAGAGATGGCCAGGGCACGACATTGACGTTACAACCACGTATAAATTGGGTTGTTACACGAGCTGAATGGGGTCTGGCATTATCATGTTGGAAATGCCGCAGTGCGTTTCTTCGCAGAAAAGGCACAGTTATCGGTAGCAAAATAGCGTCGCGGTACGTCACAGCATTCATTCGTCCGATTACAACATGAAGCGGTGTTTTATGAGTAGCACTTATCCATGCCCACACCATCACTCTGCCCCAACCCCACCTGTCTGACTACAACACACAGCAATCCGCGTACCGCTTACCGCGTCTGCGATACACCCGTTTACGACCGTCTGCTTCCGATACATTAACTTTGCTTTCATCTGAAAACAATACTGTTGTCTACTTCCACTGGCGGCGTATCCAACGCCTATGAGTCCTGGCCCATTGAAGTCGTGCTTGACGGTGTCTTGCTGTCAGAATGACTCCTTTATAAGTAGTATTCTTTATTTCAGAATAGATGTGTTTCATGGTGGTTGATAGAAGGAGACCGGCTTAGTGAAAAGTATTCATAATCACGACCTCAGTATTCTTCTAAAAGAAACCAACACATGCACGATCATTTGAAAGTAATATATACATCTATAATACAACTTCACATTCATACTGGTACAAACTCGCACCATTAAGAAGTATTCCGCTCGCCACTGTGTCATTCATGCCATGAGTCAGCGATTACAGAACACTCGATGCACCAGCCCTTACCTAACCCACGGAGGCCAGACAGCCCAGCCGGTTGAACTAGACTAAACGTCAGGCACAACCAATCAAGCCGGTTGAACCAATGAGGTCCGAGCAGGTGCACATAATATCCCTCATTATCGGACGCTGGCAAGTATACCGCAATCGCAAGTGCATACTTCAGTGTCTATGCCGCGTCATGTGGAAACTTTGCAAAGTGTAAGGCCTTGATACCAACATACATATACTGTACCAATATCTCACAACACATATGTGCTGCTGGATCATGGTCCGCATGGTCTCGCTTTCAGGCATAGCTCCTTGAGACGACGCCTCACTGTTTTACGGTTTATAACACGGTTGTGCCCGCCAATCGTTCTTCGGGCTGTCATGACTGTGTGTGTAGCCGTCACAAAATGATTGCGGGTATGCTGAACCCTGATGTACACATCAGCCTTCGGGTTGTGACCCGTGGCCGCCCAGACCTAGACAGATCTGCCACATCCCCCGTCTGCTGAAATCTTTTTGCAAGATTCACTATTGTTTGTAATTAAACTGACGCGCAACTTCAGCCTGTGGGACACCAGCTTGTAGCATCCCGAGAGCACTGTTTGGATTCACTTACGTAAGTCTTGCCATATTGACAAAAGGTACCACAGCGTTGTTCAACACAGCCCTTCGACTGTCCCGTGTTAATGTCTCTCATTCAATATCAGTTGGCCCGTGATGTATGTATCTGTTTAGACAATACACCATTGTGATCACTGTAGGCGATCCGTTTTATGCTGCTCGAGATATCAATATTGACTAGGAAAGTATGTTCTCTTTACTGCAGATTCTAAAATGAAAGGTGTTGTTGTCTTTTCATTGTTTACACAATCTCTTTAAACACATGCATCTAATGTTTTGGTGCAGTAGTTGCAGATTAGATCCAGCATTAAAGCACATTTTACATCAGGTTTTTAAACATACTCGTTCACGAAATATTGAACAATTTATATCAAGGTGTATGGTCACGTGGTACTAACAACAACAACAAGTACTGAAATTTCCAGAATCCATCAGATTCAAAGTACGTATTATTTTAATATAGTGTCCTTATTACGTAACGTATTTTGATGAAATATGTCGCATCAAACGCGTCTTGTTAAGTTGCATTTGGTGGTCTGTGTATTTTCGCCCAAACTTCTGTCGTTTTTGCGAAGAATCGATTACCTTTAATATGCAATGGATTTTGATGAAATATGGCGCAGCAAACGCGTCCTCATGAGCTTAATTTGGTGGTCTCGGGACTTCGGCACATACTTATGTCGTTTCTGTGAAGAATCTATTTTCGTGTCAGTATTACAGTAAACACGGAAATTGATTCTTCGCAAAAACTTCATAAGTCTGTGCCAAACTCCATGGACCACCAAATGCAGCTCATGAAGACACGTTTGCTGCGCCGTATTTCATTAAAATCCATTGCATATTAAGGAAAATATCAAATAATACTTACTTTGGAGTGGGCGATGGTTGTTGTTGTTGTAACAACGTGATCATGCACCTTGTATATACTGTAAAGTTTATTTTGGCCTTACTGGTTTAAGATGCGATAGGTCCAGTGTCGTCCCGGAACTACTAATTAGACAATACTGGCCGTATTAGAGATAATCAACAAAGCAAATATTAGCCATATCGTTGAATATTGCTACATAAGGATCTGCGTGTCTATATGACCGGGATGTCATAAAGCAATCCCGTCTAGCCGGCAACCCCAGGTGCCGGGAATTATTTCTGGAGTCCGTATTACATTGGTGCTGCACTCCGCACCGGCGTGAAATGTTCCACGTCGAAAAAATGCATCGGTTTCTTAACGATATGACTCTCAGCTCTACTTAGAGCTATCGCATAAAGCTTTAGCCACACACCAATGTGATCTTATTTTTTATGAGTTTCTTGCTCATTTATCTCATGTGATAATGTCTGTTCGTGATCGCATAGCACCCAACTATTGCTCAGAGTGATAAAATGCTTGATGTATAGGGTGTCCGGTTTAGAGAGGTTTCACTGTACATATTTTGTTTAAATTTCTTCGGATCGTGATTAAGACATTTTCTGTGCCCGTTCTTCGTTTTTCTTTTCGATATCGGGCAGTTTGATTGGCCGAGACCCAACGCAATTAATGTACCATATGGGTTGCTATAGCATATCTCACATGGAAGAAACGATCCGATATGTACGGCAGCTTAAAAGGGATAAGCGCAATTATGTTTCTATCTTGTTCCCACGACACAGCATCCCTCGAGATATCATCTCGTACAAACGACATAATCAGCCAATAGAAGAGCAGATATTACTTCACCATCTTGGATGACAATGGTGCTACATTTTGATTGGCTCACTACGTCGTGGGAACGAGATAGCTAACTCGTGGAAACGAGATGTCATCTCGAGGGAGCGAGATGGTATGTTGTGGTAACGAGATAGAAAACAAAATTGCTTTTGCTATCGCGTGCGCACGTAAAACCTATCGCGCGCGCACGCAAAACCTATCGCGTGCGCACGCAAAACCTATCGCGTGCGCATACAAAACCCTATCGCGTGCGCACGCAAAAGCTATCGCGTGCGCACGCAAAACATATCCAGCGTGCGCACGCAAAACTTATTGCGTGCGCACGCGAAAGTAAAAAATATTTCCATGATCGGAAAAATAAAATAAGCCAAAGCTGAATTTTTCAGTATAAGTCCAGAATATCATTATGAGAAACATATCAAATCTCCCCATAAATCAACTTGAGATTAATCAATAATTCAAGATGGCGCCCAAGATGGCTGCCATAAATGGATTAAGCATAATTATATAGATGGCTATAATTATCACATTCACACGTACTATGGCAGCATATCACTGACCACTGCACATATTAACCTTTCCAATACATCTGGGTCGCTTATCCTTTCAAATATCCAAGATTGCTGCCAATCTGGCTGTCACGAATTGATCACACAGGTAGGATATCTGGTGAGCTGATACATGGAGAATATTGGTTAGCTTGAGGTATACCAGATAGGATAATATAAATATGGCGTTGTGTGATTGGGTAGATAATTGGGCATTGCATTGTGACAGGTATCAAGGTGGTCAGTTGGAGGTGTGATTTTGACCAGAATAGTTTGTTCAGGACATTGAAAGTGTAGTATTTGGCGTTTATTACGAAAGTGTGTGCAGTGATATAGAGGAGCCAGATGCGATTTATTACAGAGGACATAGACGGGAAGTGAGAAGTATACAAGTAAGTCAGGCCTCTTAATTACATTTGTGACATAACGTGAAATTGATTGAGATGATTATAATAGGCAACAGGTGAGTAAAGGCGCATGTTGGTTTATATTGCAGACACGTTACAAGTTACAAACGTTTAGTATACCCCCCGCAACGAGTTGTAGGGGGGGGGGGGGGGGGGGGGCGGGGTTACTGGGGTCAGGTCGCCCGTGCGTCAGTCCGTCTGTGCGTCCGTGCGTCCGTCACTAAACTTGACATCAGATAAATATGATATAACTTCTATTTCCTTCATCTAAAATGCTTAGTATTTCACACATGTATGCCTGTAAGGCTCTACTACCATGCTGTGCCAAATACACGGCCGTCCAACCCACGCTGATCCCAAGGTCAATGTCAATACTTAGTCTCTTTACAAAACCTAACATCAGAGAACTATGTTTTAACTTCTATTTCTTTCATCTAAACTGCTTAATATTTCACACTTGCATTCCTGTAAGGCTCTACTACCATGCTGTGCCAAACCTACGACCGTCCAACTCACGCTGATCCCAAGGTCAAGGTCAAATAATTAGTCTCTTTACAAAACCTAACATCAGAGAAATATGTTATAACTTCTATTTCCTTTATCTAAAATGCTTAATATTTCACACATGCATTCCTGTAAGGCTCTACTACCATGCTGTGTCAAATCTACGACCATCCAACCCCCGCTGATACCAAGGTCAAGGTAAAATACTTAGTCTCTTTACAAAACCTAACATCTGATAAATATGTTATAACTTCTATTTCCTTCATCTAAGCTGCTTAATATTTCACACATGCATTCCTGTAAGGCTCTACTACCATGCTTTACCAAATCTACGACCGTCCAACCCCCGCTGATCCCAAGGTCAAGGTCGAATACTTGTCTCTTTACAAACCTTAACCATCAGAGAAATAAGTCATAACTTCTATTTCCCTCTTTGAAAATTCTTAATATTTCACTCGTGCATTCCTGTAAGGTTGACTATCATACTGTGACAAATCCACGACCGTCCAGCCCCCGCTGATTCCAAGGTCAAGGTCACATACTTAGTCTCTTTACAAAACTTAACATCAGAGAAATATGTTATAACTTCTATTTCTTTCATCGAAAACTATTAATATTTCATGCATGCATTCCTCTAAGGCTCTATTATCATGCTGTGACAAATCCCCGCTGATGTCGAGGTCAAAGTCACATACTTAGTCTCTTTACAACACTTAACATCAGAGAAATCGGTTATAACTTATATTTCCTTGCTCGGAT
The DNA here is from genome assembly GCA_029237695.1 of Conchocele bisecta. Lineage (NCBI taxonomy): Eukaryota > Metazoa > Mollusca > Bivalvia > Lucinida > Thyasiridae > Conchocele > Conchocele bisecta. Next base: position 84,134,705 of record CM055273.1, read on the forward strand.
CTGCTTCACATTTCACACACGCATTGCTCCAATGGACATCTACCACCCTGTGTCAAATTCACGTTCGTGCCGCCCCCGCTAAACCCAGAGTCAATGTCACAAGCCCACACACTTGGAACATGTTTACATATTTAGGGGTACCTGTGACCACGCGGGGGTATTCTGTAAGCTTCGCTTACTGACCAATCTAGTTTCATCTGAAAACAAAGCAAATTCATCAATTTACAAATATGGCGAGTCAATGGGGGGTACATATATATTTCCAAGTATGATATCTTCCGAACTCTTAAAAACAGTTATATCAATTTTCAACCACTGTATATATTCGCATTGTGAATCAATACATGTACAATATTTGAGTAGCTTATTACGTACAATGATAGTCAAACCACCAGATTTTCTACGGGTTTTTCGAGATCTGGGTTTTGATAGAACAGTATGTGTATCAAGATTAATTACATCATGAATATCTAGTTTAGTTTCGGCACACAATACAATATCATTGTTGTTTATGAGATCAGTAAATTCTGGGTAATTTAGCTTTGATTTTAGACCGCAAACATTTATACTAGTAATATTTAAATGTACACATTTGTCGGCTACTGGATTGTGACTGTGACTGTGGGTTCATTGGTGGTGTTGCGACTCGCGCCGCGGCTGCCGGTTGATTGAAGACGCGAACATCGTCGATGATCTGTTTATATTTAACGAGGACGATCTTCTTCTTGTCTCGTTTGGCCGTAGGAAGTATCGGGTATAGCGGCGTACGTCGGTTTTCAATTTCAGCCGGAAACTGTTCACTTATACCAATGTTTGTTCTGCGGAGTCTCTGCGCACTGTTCTGGACGAGTTTTCTGTCTTTGAAATAGGTGAACTTCGCTTTGCGTGGGCGGGGCTTTGCGTGTGGTGGTCTCGGGGCGCCGAGTTTGTGCACTCTCTCATATGAAATTTGAGTGATGCCCATTTTCCGTTCGATCATGTTAGTTAGTGGAGCCGAGACGAGTGACGGCAATCAGCGACAGATCATATAGTCTACCATGGGTTACAAGTAATATCCAGCAGCAGTACATGATAGTGTGAAATGGAGTGAAATATGTTTTACTGGATTTGTTTCCACTTAATGTATCTTATAAGGTACATGTACGCGGCATTGTTGGAAATCGATCTACTGTCAGATTGTAACCGACATAATCCCACCTTTGAGAGTGTACTCCCAGAGGATACGGACATTCCTCACAATGGCTGACATAAGTAAAAGTTGCATTTTCTTCACAATTATTTTTCTTTGATTTTTAATTTTCTCTGAACTACAGTCATTATTATTAAAGCTTCAATAAATTAATATTTAAAATAATACGGTGTCCAAGATGGCCGCCAAATCATGCTACAATACGTTGTCCAATGTGCATAACAGATGGTCGCAGCCCGTAATTTGAGCCCGCCTAGGTTGTTGATAGTCCGAGGGTGTGTTGATAGTCCCAATGTGTAGTGATCATATCAGCGTGTATGCAAGTGGTTAGATATATGCGGTACTTAACACGTTTACTTCAAATTAAATAAAACAAATAACGAAATGTAATTTGACCTTGACATTGGTTAGGTAGGCCAATTGGATGAGCTACAGAATGAAAGTATGGATAGTGACAACAGAAACCGTTTTTGAGATTTCAAACAGACACGACTTTGCATTACGTATAAGGAATTTCCAAAGTTTAACAGATAATGTTGTGAAAACTTTATACAACGCAATACAATTATGATTGGAGAGATACAAATGATTTGACAACATTAACTGAGATTTCGGACTACTCTCCCACGCCGTACAAATGTCATTATGATCACCATGTATCGCTTTCAACAAGTGGGCTCGCAAACAATTGCATGTGTCTTTCTTCTAATTTTATTTATTATAGGAATGAATGGTCTTTTTGTGGAATTTATCGGGGTATAAACTTGGAAAAGTCGCGGGAATACTGGACGAAGGCCGGAAGGCCTCGTCCAGTATTCCCGCGACTTTTCCAAGTTTATATCCCCGATAAATTCAACAAAAAGGCCATTCATTCCTTATAATTCCAGCATTTGAAATAAATTAATCAAGAAAATGTGCTTATTTTCCGTTTTCTTAAGAATTATTTTAACTGCGCCTCACGGTTACGGAAAGTAATTCGGCGTGGGAGTTTACTGGGATATAAATTTTGGACAGAGACTTGCTACGGGCCAATCAAATGTTAGGGAACTGTGTAAATATGTTTGTGCTGGAATTATTCAACTTTAACTATAATTTTGATAACATACAGCATATTGAAACACAACATAGTATGTAAGTACCATTTTATAGATGTGGCCTCCGATATGGGTGACAAAAACTGCTAATTAATATATGTTATTGTATATATTTCCTGTGACATAATACGTGTGCAAAATGTCAGTACCTTTTGCTATCATGTCGAAACTCGGTTTAAAAGCATCGTAAATTCATTGTCAAACTTGTGAATTAGTGGACGTAGACTTATTATGCCACTGGGTTTCGAAGAAACGGGTGGCATATAGTGTTTGGACCGTCCGCCCGTCCGTCCGTCCGTCCGTCCGTCTCCGTCCGTCCGTGCGTGCGTGCGTCCGTCCGTCCGTCACGTCCCGTCCCGTCCGTCTGTCCGGGCACACGAATTGGCAGTTACGTGACTATGTCACATAGGGATGGACTTGTTAAAGGTTAGGGTTAGTAACATAACTAATAGAAAAAACTAACGAATAATTTATTTATGTGACACTTATTCCGTTTATGTGACACCTTTTTAAAGAACAAATGGTCACATAAAACCGATTCGTTAGGACGTCCGTCTGTCCGTCCGTCCGTCCGTCCGTCCATCACACTTTTCGGTTAACCACTTTGTCACAGTTTCTCAAATATGCTGCAGGTGGCATCCGCGTTCGACAGACGCATTTCTTGTTTGATGTGCAATTATCATACTTTATAATCTGTTGAAATTTTTTTTGTTATTAATTAATTCCAACGAAATAACAATTCGTTCCCACGAAATAACAATTCGTTCCATCATTTTAGCAATTCGTTCCCTCGAATTAACAGTTCGTTCCCACGATATAGCAATTAGTTCCCACGAATTAACAATTCGTTCCCGTGGGAACGAATTGTTATTTCGTCGGAACGAATTGTTAATTCGAGGCAACGAATTGTTATATCGTGGGAAAGAATTGTTAATTCGAGGGAACAAATTGTTAAATTGAGGGAACGAATTGTTATTTCGTGGGAACGAATTAATAAAAAAAATCCATGTCCCCTGCGGGGCTCCGTAATTCATATCACAGTGTATTAAATTCATTATACACTAACTAGTGTAGTAGATGCAGAAAAGGTGTTTGGTGACTGATTCAGCGTCTATGCATGATGTTGTGCTTATGAACTAAAATAATCTGACAGTATTGTTGATTTGAAATGAGTGAATATACTATTTGTTAAACTCGTTTACTCGACTTAGCCTCGTTTCGTATGAAGTCGTTTACTAACTAACTGAAATTCCGCTATATCGGTTTATGCAAAAAGTGCAGATCCAGATGAGCCGGCTCGTAACGAGCCGTCTCATCAGGATCTGCACTTTTTGAAAGTAATTTTAATATTTTTGAGAACAAAAACACCCCCTTTTCATAAATGGACGAATCTGAAAATCATTTTGTGACCATTGGATTGGTCGGAACATTAGCATATCACAGTCCATTCCAGTTCCTTAGGGTTGAAAGGGTTAAACCATCACTCATGTATGATGTTCACTTGACGTAATTCAGAATGTTAGACGTCAAATGATCTAAAACAACCGGAGATGCGATGAAAGTGTATCTATCAAATCAGGCAGCGGCAATACCTTTGGGATTTCTACTGACATAACCACCTACATTAGCGGTGACATGGATCGTATTGCTCAACTGCTATTGACAATAATTGGATAGCTGCTCGGATAAATAGCCAGGCGCAGATCCAGGCTGAGTCGTGTTCGGCGCTCCCCCACCCCCTCTATAAATTGTCCAGTTTAGATTTATCCAATATTGTACGTGAACAATCTGATAATGTTCTTATTTCTCAAATTCTCACCACGAAATGTATGTTGTTACCACTCAGTTGAACCGTCTCGTCGAGACGGTTCAACTGAGTGGTAACAGCATATTTTGATGAGAAAATTGCAGAAAAATAATTAGAAATTATTATATCCATACATGTGTATTCTTCATGAACTGGAATTTAGGAACGTTGACACTCATGTGTGTCTAATCCACAATTGAGAAGCCACGCCCCCGCTATACCTAAATCCTGGAGCCACTCCTGGCAGCTTACGTCAATGCTGTCCATTCTCGGCGAAAAACACATTTTGTTCCCGTAGCGAAGCAGTGGGCTTTACATCTCAGATATCATTTCCTGGCCATCAGTTTTACCGCTAAATGCGATTATAGGCAAAGACATTGGGAGCCGATATTGAAAGCAATTGTGGTTATTTGTTACATCACGGAGAGGGACATTTTCTGCTCGAGGTATGTTTAATTTTATTCTCTTGTCTGTTATGTGCATTGCCTGCGTATGCGCTGGAAAAACAATTTGCATACGACCAGATCTATGAGAGAATGGTCTTTATCGGCTTAGATATTGTGTTTTAAAACTATTTCCGGAGTATTTAATTGCTTTAAAATAACAAAACAACATTTAATGACGTCGAACGTTGATGGAAATCTCACAGCAGATGCGGAATGTAGTTGCCCGTCATCGTTTTTCACGATGTTCGTTTTTTAACTTCGGATTTTCAGCACAGAAACCGGAGAATATGGCACATGATGATCCTGCTTGGGGTGATATGTGGCTGCCACTTGAGGAATGGGGCTTATGGGATTTGTGACCAGTGCATCTCATGATTAAATAGTATGGAAGCGTCCTGTAGCCTATTTCACCAACATTGCAAAGTATATTTTCAATTTAAGGATAAATTTCTTAATTTTTATTATACTGAATTTATTACATTATCACAGCCATTTTGGCTGTGATAATGTAATAAATTCAGTATAATAATACTGCATATTTGTAATCATCAAATATATGCAGTCGTTTGTTGTATATGAAATAATGCATTTTGGGAAAAATAAATGATTACTCCCTCAAAGTATACTTTGCTAGATAAGTATACTTTGCAATGTTGGTGAAATCGGCTACTGGTGCCAATGCTAAAATATGTTTAACTCCTAATTAGAAGATATTAATTCGTAATTAGGAGATATTAACTCGTAATTAGGAGATAATATCTCCTAATTAGGACGTATAATCTCCTAATTAGGACATCATAATTAGGACATAATATCTCCGAATTAGGAGTTAGTATCTCCTAATTAGGACTTACTATCTGTGTCAATGCTAAAACATGTTTATACATGAATATATCTGGAAATAAAAACTACACAATCAAAAAAATGTTTTATCTCCTTATTAACTTCTAATTAGGAGATAGTAAGTCCTAATGCGATAATAAGTCCTAATTAGGAGATATTAAATCATAATTAGGAGATACTATCTCCTAATTAGGAGTTAATATCTCCTAATTAGGACTTAGTATATCCTAAGTAGGAGTTAATATCTCCTAATTAGGAGATACATATATTTTAGCTTTGACACCAGGACGCTTCCATAAAATAGCGATCTATATTACGTGTTAGAAGCATGCCGGGTGTTTCATAGATGGAATGGCGAACGGTGTAGATCCAGATGAGACTGTGGGGATGTACCGGCTGATCTGGAACTACACTAGTCGCACAAATACATAAGGCCCAGTTCTCCAGTCACAGCCACATATGTCTTACACGTGATTACGTAACTACATCTAAAGTTATCATAAAATCATTATACTCAAGTACCCTGCCACAATCACAGGATAAATTGCTAACTGGTTTTGACTTAAATTAAGTTAAATTAATCTATTGTTCTGTTTGAGGATTTGAAATGTTAATTAATTAAAGCAGGGATATAAATGTGTTTAGCACTTCATCTGAATAGAATAGTTGAGTGTTTGAGCCAAGATACGGATTCAACATGCTTGCCTTGAAATTAATATGGATTTGCTATCATTTTATCTTTCACTCTATAATCACCAAGGCGCATACTATTGATTCATTTGATTATACACACTTTTTGAAAAATATTTTCCTTGTAAGAAGTAAAACTTGTTAACCGTAATAGCTAGAGACTTGAAACGTTGTGTGTGCCTTCCTCATGGTGTGTAGATGCGCAAAGTGAATACATTTTATTTTTTATTCGACCCTCGGTCATGGATAATCTTCCCATTTTTTACTTAGAACCGCCCACATTTGCCTTGCCTTGTAAGAAGCAAAACATTTTAACCGTATTAGATCACAGGTTGAAGTAACGGACCGAGGTCTATAAATACATTAAATATGCCTAAAAGCATCAATAAATGAAGAAAAAAATTTAATATTTTTTTACCCCATCCATCTAATCAATCTTATGGGGAAGGTGTCCAACTTGTTAATAGGCCGAGCCCATACGGGCTCGAGACAACGGACTCTCACGAATCGTCAACCGAGTTATATCATTGTCGCCTATTGCAGAAGTTGGGACAATGTTAGTATTCCGCAACGATATATTCCCCATTGCACTATGTCAACGCGTTTTCGAGCTATCGATTGTTTTGTTGTAAAAAAAGTATCATCATTGCTAGGTCAGGAAAGAACGGACACATTTCCGAGGCCGATATTGCTATATAAAGGAGTAAACATCGGGTTCAAAATACACTTTTACGTCGTCCCGGCCCGTAAAGAAACATTTTGCATAGAGAAAACATTGTTTCCAATCGAACATTTGATGAAACCTACATTTATACCCGTCCTGTGCGTCACGACAGACAATTTAATCACACAGACATTTCTATCATTTCTCGGGAAGCCATTTTGTATAAACATCGTGGGACAGGTTTATTCGCCGGAACTCGTGCACTTACTATGTGGTAAAAAGACGGAACTTTTAGAAACGGTTATAATTCATATTTTATAATACCTATGTTGATGGTAAAAGTATCAAGTTAAAGGTATGTCTCTCTACTCCGATTTCAAGTTTTGTGAAAATATATTTTTTTCTAATAAACATGTTTTGGCAGCATATGAGAATTGTCCGTGGGGTCAAATTTTATTTTTAATCAATTGTTTTTCTTCATTTATTGATGCTTTTAGGCATATTTAATGTATTTATAGACCTCGGTCCGTTACTTCAACCTGTGTATTAGATAGGGACTTGAAAGTGGTGTGTGCCTTTCTTTTGGTGTGTAGATGTGGAAAGTGAAATTTCGATGTTTGATTCCACCCCGGTCATAGATTATCTCCCCCTTTTCGACTTAGTATTTGGCAAAATTGGAAAATTGCGATGGAGCGCCATCGACTGTGCTCTAGTTTTTAATTTAAACATGTCGAATGAATTCATAAGAAAATCGGCATAGCCACGTTTCTTATGAAATCAGTAAACTCGTTGAATATATATATATAACTAAACAACACTTATGTCATGTTCTCTAAAATTGAGGATACGTACCATCGGTTTCCCATGAATGAGTTTGTAAATGTATTTTCACAATTAATTTTCGTAATTAACTACAGTTTCACCTCTCTATCTGGCTTATAGAAAATATCCGAGTTATTAAATTTCACGAGTTTCACTGTTATTTATTTGATGATAATATGTGGCTGTGATGGAGCAATGGGGCTTATGGGTTTTGCGACCAGTATAGATCCGTACAATGCTGATACATTCGTATCTATACTTGATACATTTTATACAAATAGTGTAAATTGAAAATACATGTATTTTATTGTTTTAGTGTACATTTGTATTTTTTTACATTTCTGTGCATGTTATGACAAGAAACTTGTATGAGTTTAAGCCAATAAATTATATTCTATTATATTCATGTCACGTGTTTGGCATATGTTTGGCATATTGCAGACGTTTTGTTTTATTGACCATACAGTATAAGACTAAGTCACATGATTATAGCATGCATCCATTTTTATATTTCATTTCCCTTTAGAGAACTTATTGTGTTGCGCATATCTCTATGGGGCAGCCATTGTCGTGCTACGCCTAAATGACGAGTACGAACAAGAAAATAGTACCCAGTGCCAATTTATCCTATGGCGTTTTGTTCTGTCTGCTTTGTATCTAAAACTCTATATATACTATTCTCTATGGTTTTCACAGTTTTGTGCTCAGTTTATAAGTCAAATTCTGGAATATACGAATCAAGACATTTTGTGCGTATGAATACAACAGCTATTATCTTTAGGTGTCACGGGAAAGTACGGAGCTAGCAGTAAAAGGGTGGACGATATTCTATATATTTCAGTGCTGACACTGCAAGTTGCACCAGTGTGATTTACAAAGTTAACTTACCCCACACACCGATCAGTTTTTTTTGTGGAGACAACATATTTCAGTACTTTCAGTATTTTGTTCCTTTCAAATGAACAAAACCAACACTGTGTTCAATTTGTATCATACATGGATGATATATATCAAACCTTGCGATAATTGCCAGATTTCAATAAGTTTTTCCCACCTTCGAGAATTAGATTGGGATTTAATTGCGAGATGTTGTCGTAAGGCTGAATGTTACAATGTGTCTAATTCCCGGGAACACATATATATGATCATTACGATATTCGTAATCCTATTTTAGGAGAAGGGGCCAAGTGACTTTGGTGTGGTATGGACCTGGCACCAGGTCAGGTTATTCTAATTTCAGGGCTGAATATATTTGTTCTCGATGTAAATATTCCGATTTTGGGACCCCCCCCCCACCCCCCCCACCCCCCCCCCCCCCCCCCCCCCCCCCCCCCCCCCCCCCCCCAATGCAGCAGGTTAAAATGGGATCGAGCCCGTTTGCCCGGCCTTACATGACCTTAGCTGTTAATTGGCCGTTAAACACTAATAAACAAAACAAACAAACGACAAATAACAACTATCATACGTATTTTAAACAATACATGTACATGTAATTATAACTACATCGTGCAGGCGTTTTAAACATGATGACGTCAACGTCAAAACATCATTTCTAGTCCGAAACAGCGAACTGTCAATGTGTGCCCGGTGGGTGGCCCACGTATTAAACTGTGATAAGGACTGGATAAACTGGAGCTGAGCCTGAGCTGATAAAACCTTCTGAGCGTGTACTCCGTTCTCTGGCTCACATGCACCAGATAAACTGATTGGTGTATTGCTCTGTCTCATCCGACCAAACTACGCGATTTCGAGTATGAATTTCGAGAACGTGCTCAGAACGCTTTATAACATGATGTAATATGTGACTTGCGAAGCTCCTTGTCCATCATTATAAGGTGTTGTGTATCTACAGTAGACATGATACCATATTACCCACCCGATGCTGGTGTCAATTACCATGTATTTCACTTAATTTAGTCGAGTGCATATATACCGGAATAAGGTCGTGCGTAATTCTAACGTTGGACAATATCGTACCTCTACGGAACTGGGGCCCGTTTCGCTAAACTTCGTACGACTAAAATGTTCGTAAGTGCAAATTTTGGATCGTCTGTAAATTTCAATTGATGGATTTAAATTTATTGAGCATAGGCTGCAAATACAGCCTATGCTCAATAAATGTAAATCCAATAATTGTTTACAAGAAATCATTGTTAATGTGAAATTTACAGACTATCATAATTTTGCACTTACGAAAATTTTAGTCGTACAAAGTTTAGTGAAGCGCCTCCCCCCCTCTCCCACCCTGATATATGCATGTACATTCGCATATACACGTAAACCTATAAATGAGCACTATATGCCGCCATTATTTAACTGGCATGCATAATTAAAATGCTGCGCGTTTATCGCCTATCGTAAATGAATGTGCGGAAACAATTTAAAGTGTGTCTCTTCAGGGGAGTTAATGTTGCCGTATTTGTCTATACATGCACATATGCGGCTATTACTGGAGCAATTGGGCTTAAGGGTTATGCGACCAGCGTGGTTCCAGATCAGCTTGCGATCAGGCCCTACACTGATTGACATTTAGTCAGTAAGTCACATGTCCTGATTCTAATAAATAGTTTATATCCATGTCAGACTGCATGAATTCGCTGGAAGATCAGGATCTAGACTGACCAGAAATGCCATAACTGCATTATATCTGTAGTGACCGGTGTGGTTTAGACACGATCGCCCGGTTAGCTCAATTGGTAAGAGCGCCGTGCTAGTGTTACTGGGGTCGTGGGTTCAAACCCCACATTGGGCGACACTTTTTTCCCTTATAAATACTTCAATGGTGTCAGAAGTAAACAGGATTGTGCCTGGGTATACTTTGGGTTGCAGGCTATACTCCTCATGAAGCTGTGAGGTTGATGCCGGTCTCCCAGAGGATAAGAAGGGGGAGTGTAGTGTCCGTATGTGGTGGTGAGACACGATCGCCCGGTTAGCTCAGTTGGTAAGAGCGCCATGTTCGTGTTACGGGCTTCGTGGCTTCAAACCCCACATCGGGCGACACCTTTTCCCCTTATAACTACTTAATATATCTAACACTACGCAATCCGATACTAGAAACACGAGCATGCTCGTGTTTCTAGTATCGGATTGCATAGGGTAAACCAGGACAGTGGTTGTCTTTGCTACTTATTGTTTTAATCACACCAAATGAAGCCCGATAACACATGTAGAAGCACGATGTAACATATTGCATTATAGTGAATACACCATGACTATATATTTACAAGCATTGTAGTATATCCACTAGGACTGAAACATAACTGAAATGTGTGCACATATATGGTTGTTTTTATAATACCTCCCTTTTTACATCGCACCTTTTCGCCGATTCATTGCCAAAATACCTGCGATATTTGTGATAAATGACATCGAATTTTGACCAAAAAAAACCCCAGAGATTATGCGGAAGAGAATCCGTGTGATTTTGGTATCACGGTGTGTTTTCGTACACACCACGGAGTGCCGGTGGATATATCAATGGAATTGTGTGTAACATCTCTGTATTTGATGGGTAATTCCATCGTCATTGACGGAGTAAAATGTGTGAACTGACTTTGACCATTTGTCTATGCACATGTACAGCCACACCAGATCAATTTTAATATAATCCATCTCAAAAGTGTGTTACTCTGTCGCACAATCTTGAGACAAATAGAAACACACGTGGTCATTTTACTATAGTATTTATTAAACTCATTGACTAATTTCATAAGGAACGAGGCTCTGCCACAATTATTTAACCCACTCCCTCAAGGTGTATGATCACGTGGTACTAACAACAACAACAAGTACCGATTCAAAGTACGTATTCTTTTATAGTGTCCTTATTACGTAAGGGATTTTGATGAAATATGGCGCATCAAACGCATCTTGTTAAGCTGCATTTAGTGGTCTCTGTATTTTCGGAGACACGGAAATCGATTTTTCGCAAAAACGACATAGGTCTGTGCCAAACTCCATAGACCACCAAAATGCAGCTCATGAAGACGCGTTTGCTGCGCCATATTCCATCAAAATCCGTTGCATATCAACATTTACAAACATCTTTTCCCTTTGCTTCGATTTCGTTGTCTGTGAGAAATAGCAGTCACACTTAGGGCGTCGTCGTCGTCGTCCTGGTCCTTTTGGACGTAAGTTCTAATTTCATATATGTGTTGATCCGTTAGTAAGATTTCGCCAAACTTCAACAGTTGCTTCCTTACATTGTTACATAACCACCTTGGGTCATTTAGCGACATTTACCTACTTTTCTCGAAATATAGGTGACGTCCATCAAGACTTGGACGTACGTGCATATTTTGCATATCTCCTGATACGTTTGTTGAATGTGCGCCAAACTTCATCACTATTTTTTGTCTCACTCACGATACTGGAAAGTGAGGCATTGCGGTCACAATTCCGATGTCGTCGTCGTCCTCGTTGTCAACACTTTTGAACGTAAATTCGAACGTAAGACCATATTTCGCATATATTTCTTGATTATTATCAAAAGCTTCATCAATAACCTCCTCACATTGATAGTTATCCAGCCATTGTCATTCGCGTGACCTCGACCTTCCGAATTCCGCATATCTCCTGATACATTTGTTTAATGTGCACCAAACTATTTTCCATATTGGGATGAACTTGACCTACCTTTATATAAATACAGGTCACGTACATCAAACCGTGTATGTACGTCAAAATTGCATGCATCTCCTGATACGGCAGTGAGATGTTCGGATAACTCCATGAGTAACTTCATTACGTTGATACCTAACAACCCTGGGTTATTCGGGTGACCTAGACCTACTTTTCTCAAAATATAGGTGCCAGTCAGACTGTGGACGTAAGTCCAAATTTCGCATATCTCCTTCATACGGTCGCCAAACTTGATTAGTATCTTCCTTTCTTAGATAGCTAACCACCCTGTGTAATTTAGTTACATTGACCTACTTTTCTCGAAATATAGGTAATATCCGTCAAAACCTTAGACGTACATCCCAATTTCGCATATCTACTCATACATGCACGTTAGTCGGATCTTCGCCAAAAGTCATCAGTAGCTGGATTACATTGATATCTAACCAATGAGGGTTACTCAGGTGACCTTGTCCTACTTTCATTGAAATATAGGCCACGTTCATCAAAACTTGGACATACGTCCACATTTCGCATAATTGGCGATAAAAAATTACAATTTTAAAAAAAAAATCCTTTTTGTTTCGAAAATTGTAATTTTTTATCGCCAATTATCTCCTGATACGTTAGTCGGATGTTCGCTAAAGTTCATTAGCAGCTTTCCGCGCATTGATAGTGAGTCACTTGGGTCATTCGGGTAAACTTGACCCATTGGTAGTGAGTGAGACACTCCCCGGCAATCATCTTGTGTCTCATTGAAATCATTCATTTGAACAGTATCGCAGAGACGGTTCAAATGAGTGGTAACAACATATAATTTGAATACAACTACTAAAAAATATAATCTTTTTTTATGCTGAATTTTGTTATTACATTTCAAGCTATTATATGCATGGAATTATCTGTGAGAGAAAACGCGTACTTGTTATCTTACAAATAATACACCGTGAAGAGAACACCCGTAATCACCCGCGTGCACTCTCCCGCAGTCGTTATAAAATAAACACCGCTCACAACAATTCATACGCAAACGCAAACGCTCCAGAGATATAATAAAATGCGTTTTTGTTCAAAAATTTAATAAATAGGATGTTCATCGTACATGTTTGAATAGCGTAAAATAATACACTCGTGTATGTCGGGCTTTCGCGTAAACTACTCGTTCGCTTCGCTTACTCGTTGTTTACGCGGAAGTCGACGTACACTCGTGTATTATTTTACGCTATTCAAACATGTACGATGGAATATCCTCTATTATATCTTTGCCATGACATGTGTTAATACATATCATATTAACTCATCACTCATATAATATTCTGTATGAGAAGAAAAGCAACAATTAAGGCGACTTGCGTTTCTCCGCAACAGGAACTAATTTATCACTACTGTAGCCGCGGGACACATTATATATGTAGTTATTTTATTCGTTATCGTGATTCAGAAAAATGGCAAACCAAACACACATGTGGTGTCTGTGACTGGTAAAATGCGGCGTGTTATACCCTCGCCGATAGGCAAGAGTGGACATAGCGTTAGTCCATGTACGTACTTGCGTGTGTACGTATGTATAATTCCAGCACAAAAATATTTACACAATTCCCTAACATTTGATTGGCCCGTAGTAAGTCTCAGTCCAAAATTTATATCCCAGTAAACTCCCACGCCGAAGTACTTTCCGTAACCGTGAGGAGCAGTTAAAATAATTCTTAAGAAAGCGGAAAATAAACACATTTTCTTGATGAATTTATTTCAAATGCTGGAATTATAAGGAATGAATGGCCTTTTTGTGGAATTTATCGGGGATATAAACTTGGAAAAGTCGCGGGAATACTGGACGAGGCCTTCCGGCCTTCGTCCAGTATTCCCGCGACTTTTCCAAGTTTATACCCCGATAAATTCCACAAAAAGGCCATTCATTCCTATAATAACCAATAGAATAAACAATTTTCGAAAATTGTAATTTTTTATCGCCAATTGTTTATTTTTTATCGCCATTTGCGAAAGTGGCTTTTCCAAGTTTATACCCCGATAAATTCCACAAAAAGGCCATTCATTTATATAATGTACGATAGTAACGCCTTTCATTTTTCAATAACGTATGAACCGCTTCACCGATTTTGATAAAATTTGACCACAAAGTGTGTCTAGAGATGGGGCTTTGTTTTGCATACGACCCACTTCCGACCGCCCAATGTCAAGGTAACTAAGGGCTTATGTTCACCTTGTTTGCAAGGCAATTTGTTTTCTTTCGTTTATTCAGTAACTTGTTTTAGTATCGAGGCTACCAGCGATGGGATTAGCTTCGTAATAACGATGCACTTGTTACCACAGTCCCTTTAACTCTTTGCATGCTAGCGGTGAAAAAATCCGCCAAACACATTAGGAGTATATTTTTTATTTCTCTGTAAATATGTCTTGGAATTTCATTAGAATTGAGTCCTCCGGACTCAATTCTAATGAAATTCCAAGACATATTAATGATATTTACAAGGAAAAATAAAAGAAAATATGATGATTTGTGTCCGCTATTTTTGAACTATTTATAGCCCACAAGTTTCCCAGCATGCAAAGAGTTAACTTTCAATACGCGGAGTATGTCAGGTGTAATCGTGGTTTCACTGCGCATGCCCTAGATCTGTCCACCAATAGACATATCTGTTACAATCGCGTGTATTTCTCGATCTGTCGCTGACCTAGATTGATCAATCTCTCTCTGGCACAATTAATTTGATGCAAATAAGTTGAGATTTGTGCGATAACGAACATTGGCAGTCGGTTGTAATCAAGTGCTCACCGTGTCCGCGCGTGTCCATTCATTGACGCCAATCTCGTGCCACTCACCTATGTATTGTTGTTAACCATTTCACCCCTATACATTCCTTGTTAATTTTGGAATATACCATTAATACAATAATGGGTACTGTTTCAAAATTTTAAACAAAATTGCCCGCTTTTTCGAATGTATGCTTATTGATAACGTATGGCCATTGCACATTTAAAATACATTAGAACTAGCCGTACTGTTTTGTTGCTCTTCAGGAATATTGTTAATTTGTACGGAGGCCGCATGGGACATGGAGTTTTTTTTATTAATTCGTTCCCACGAAATAACAATTCGTTCCCTCAATTCAGCAATTCGTTCCTTCGAAATTATAATTCGTTCCCACGATATAACAATTCGTTCCCACGAATTAACAATTCGTTCCCGTGGGAACGAATTGTTAAATTGAGGGAATGAATTGTTAATTCATGGGAACAAATTGTTAATTAGTGAGATAGAATTGTTAAATTGAGGGAACAAATTGTTATTTCGTGGAAAGAATTAATGAAAAAAGAGAAGAATTCTACGTCCCGTGCGGGGCTCCCTACATACAGAACAGTTTGTGCCTACTGAGTGGGCATGTACCTTTAATATCTGATATAAAGAACATGTTGTGCCTACTGAGTGGGCATGTACCTTTAAAGGTACATGCCCACTCAGTAGGCACAACATGTTCTTTATATCAGAGACATCATCTGATATATTTTCTGGCAAAATAACATTCATTCACCAGTACCCCACGTATCAATTGGCATTATTATACATTTTATATCAGATGTAACTTTCCACTCTGATATCAGGAGCGATAACCGTGTTTCCTTAAAATGTTAACGGACATTATTATTTATACACTGTATTGATTTTTTGATGTGCAATTATCCTACTTTATAATCTGTCGAAATTTTTTTTTTTTTTCAGGTGACGCATTTAATTAGTATAAATAACTTAAAAATATCACGCCTCATTTGCATATGAAAATAACCTGATACCCACGCGCGTCACTATCAGTAAAATAGTATTACTAAATGATTATATCTGTATAGCGGGCACTTGTATGTTTTAGAACTGGTGGAATAGTGACACAATTGTACACTTATTTAATTCCTATAAATAACAGTTTGTGCCTACTGAGTGGGCATGTTCATTTAATATGTTTGCAACAATACAAACCCAGAGGCTATACACTGAAAATACGAATCTGGGATTGACTGACCGAAATGTCACAGTGAATCTACGATATAAATATGTCGGCACCATAATTAATTTATGCCAGTTTCATCTTCAATAGCTTCCGATTGACATTGAGATTATATGTGGCTGTGACTGGACACATGAGGATTATGGGTTTTGCGATCAGTGTAGATCCAGATCAGACTGTGCATCCGAGTCTGATCAGGATCTGCACTGTTCGCTATTCCATTAAACTAACACACACTTCATGCTTCTAACAATACAATTAATACATGTATGTATCATGCTATATACGTGTGCTCTTTGCTCAGGAGCTACGCTGGTCAGTAATCCCATAAGCCCTATTTCTCCAGTCACATTCACAAATATACACCAAAGGTCGGGACAAAGTTCACTGTTTCACATTTCCATATGGGTCAAGTTGACATCGTTTTTATCAATCTCCCGTCGGTAGAACGCAATAATTAATTTGCTACAAATTAGATCGGAGAATCGCAGGATAACTAATCCTGACATCGCTTTGTGATCAAGTGCCGGCGCAGCAGAATGGCGATTCCTTTCACGACAAAATAATCGGACTGTGGCATTGTCTCCCTTATCGCATTAACGAATATTCTAATGCACTCTATAAATATCAGGCAATCTGATTGGCTAAAGACACACATTACAGGTATTTAATATGGTGGAACACCTCACAGGGTGTCCGGTTTAGAGAGGCTCCGCTGTAAATCAGGCATATGGGCACCATAAAACAGGTATATGTGGTTTGTGATCATGAACAGATGTTATCAACGGTAAGAGAGGACAATAAACACATATAATTAAGCAGACATAGATTGTATGAGTGTCCGGTGTAGAGAGGTTATATGGTACCTTCCTGTCAGTCACCTCTATAACAGCAACATTTGTGTGATTCCCATGGTTGTTTTAGAGAAGCTGTACTGTATTTATTAAACTTCTTGACTGTCACATAAGAAACTCGGCATAGCTACGTTTCCTATGAGTCGGTGGCAGGCGGGAGTATGTGATGGGCAAGTTAACACTCGGGGTTCATCCTTACCGGAATTCCGACTGGAGACCTGGTTTGGTCCTCACATACGTCTTTGGCATGTTGTATGTGACCGTTGAATATGGTTATACCCCTTATGTGAGTATTACGATTATTCGTAATCCTATTGTAGGGGAAGGGGCCAAGTGACTGGTGTGGTATGGACCTGGCACCAGGTCAGGCGTTATTATAATTTCAGGTTTGAATATATTTTTTCTCGATGTAAATATTCCGTTTTTATTTTGGAACCCCCCCCCCACCCCCCCAATGCAGCAGGTTAAAACGGGATCGAACCCGTTTGCCCGGCCTTACGTGACCTTAGCTATTGATAGGCCGTTAAACACCAATAATCAACCAATACATCTGTGGCTTTGACTGGATAAATGGGTCTTATGGTTTTTGCGACCAGTGTAGATCCAGATCAGCCTGTGCATCCGTAGTCTGATCAGGATCTGCACTGTTCGCCATTTAATCAATGAAACACCTGCTTCTAACAAGTAATACATCGTTACCAGACTACAGGAGTGTGCAAACAAACCAACGTTTCCTATGGAATCCATACACTCGTTTAGTAATATCATCATTCATCTTGGACCCTCTATTTATAGTATAACGGTTTATAAATAGCTCCAGGGATGTCAAATGACGTGGAGACAGATCAAATTACGTTAGGGCATTATACTGTAATTTTGTTTTAATGGTGCGTCCCAGTTGGTCGCAGTTCCGCCTCATTATCTGGGAGTCAAGTCGTTTATAGAGAACCATTGCCATACTTGTACGGAACATATTTCTAAACACAACCAGTTGTATCTGTATTTGTAAAAAACAACCTCTCGAGCAATTGTTCTATATCCACACAATATCAGAGTAACATGACATTCTACAAGTACAAGACTCGGTATTAGCTTTGTTAAAAAGCTGTTGTCGTTCGTTAAATCGTGCATAGCTGTACATGGGTTTACTATAGTTTAACCGAGTCCCATCCAATAAGGCCGGTCTCACATATATACATTCACTATTCGTATGGATGCTGTGGGACTAAATTTCACGAAATAAAAAGAAGGCTCATTCTTAAATTTTGTTAAAATTTAATATTATCGAACAAAATATGTTTGCATTGTTTATGCGGCTGTACAATTTGGGCTGCTTTCGTGAAACAGACAGTAGCTTTATTTAAGACCAAACTAAATCCACGCCCATACTCCCTATATAAATATATAGACCACTTATGGTATGTAGCATTACAGTGCTTACGTTTCTAACCAATACCTTTTACCAAGAAGTACCTATTAGGACAGCTTTAATACAACATACGTAGATAGGAAGTGTAATCTCGCGAGATCCCGCGAGATACCGGCGAGATCGGAAGAAACACATCTGTCACTGCGCGCTGTGCTGTCACCGAAGCTATTGCCATTCAGATGACAAATGGGACATAATCATAATTGTGGTTGTGATTGGAGACATGGGGCGTATGAGAGGTGTGACCAATGTTGCTTCTGATCAAATAGCACGCTCCTATAGCCTGATACCGATATGTATTACCCGAATTTCTGGTTGTGACGCAATGCTACTTACAAGTCTAACTGCGTGACTGCCAGAAAATTTCGAATTTTCTGACAGTCACGCAGGTAGACTTGCAAGTAGCCATGCGTGACAGCCAGAACACTCGGGAAGAATATAGATTGCTTGTTAGAAGCATGCCGGAATTGATGGAATTGCTAACCGCGTAGACGCACATGCTGATCTTGATCTACACAGCTCGCAAAACCCATAAACCCTACATCTGGATATACACGGGTAAAAACCCATCAGCTCCATTTCTCCAGTCACATTCACAACTGTGAGGCACCACAAGAAATCGGGACATATTCAATTTGCTAGGAGTGTATCTACTTTTGATCTCGCGCAGTCACAGAACCGTTACATATACACAATTTAGTCACATACATTGCGAATGTGTTGTTTAGACACACAATCGAACAATGTAGGCCCTGGGGCCGTTTCACTAAACTTCGTACGACTAAAATATTCGTAAGTGCAAAATTATGATAGTCTGTAAATTTCACATTAACAATGTGTTCTTGTAAACAATTATTGGATTTACATTTATTGAGCATTGTCTGCATATGCAGCCAATGTTCAATAAATATAAATCCATCAATTGAAATGTACAGACTATTCTAAATATTCACGTACGAACATTTTAGTCGTACTAAGTTTAGTGAAACGGACCCCCCGGTTAGCCTACGTGAACGTGCAGGCTGCTCTGGGTATACACTGGTCCACACACGATAAGCATGCGTTCATGTTGCGGCTATGTTTTAAAGAACAAATAGCTGACAGACGATATAGCAGAGCTGAGACACTTCAGATTCAATTGAGAAATCGAATCTCTCACGATACCGAATTGTTGCCAACGTTCGAAGTCGTCTTCGAGAACGTTGGTATTATTCCCACAAACACCAGCGATACTAACACAACTGTGATTTGCATACGTGTACATGTACGTGGCGCAATATATGTATTACTTATTAATAACATTCATGTTTTTTGTATAATAATATTTTAAAATTGTCAATCCGAAAGTTTCCGTCCAATTTTCGGATTGCCCCAGGTTTGTATGGTTCATCTATTTCTGTGAATACAACAGAACAGAACAGAACAGAACATATTTTTTATTTTGCATCAGACCGCAACATGCGGTATATGAGTACATATTGATTTCCATGGCATAATTATGCGAAATGGCGACAGGGTGTCTGCTACAATAGCCAGATGACATGTATTACAAATAATGGCATCCACGTGTCTCATTTTAAATAAGCCGATAGTACACAGGTATGGAAAACGACGAGATACTAAAAGGCAGATAAAATGAATAAGTCCCAATGGGCGGCAGAAACTTCCATATGAGGCCATGCCCTACATGGATGGATCATCTGTGTTTATCATACAAAAAAAACTTTGGAAATCTGTGTCACGTATCAGCGTAACATAATTTTAACAGACCTTTTTATCAACAATAAATATAATGTATAGCTATGGATAATCATATCAATATTCGAAATAAATGTACAGTATATTGCAGCAGACTTGTATGCATGTACTTGACAATTAATTATAGATGACTGTGTTACACCAAGTTATACAAATGGAAATGACTCTGGCATAGCCAAGCTGTCCTCGATCTCTACATGTATATATGCAGAGAAGGAGATAGCTTCAATTGTTATTGTCATAATTATCATAATTATTGTCATAATTATGTCATTTTGACGAAGAATCGGTTACCGTAAATGTAAATAAAAACTAGAGCACGTGAATGTAAGAAATAAACGGTACTCGATTCTTTGTGAAATTTGTAAGTTATTGTAAAGAGCTTTCAGAGCACCCATAAAACACATATGCCATCGTATTTGGTGCGCTACATATCATCAAAATTCGTCCGTTTGTTAGGAAGATTTTAATGAAAATCTACTGTAAAAATGACGTCACAGATTACGTCACGTCGGAAAACCGGGTTCGGAAACCACGTGATCCAGTAATATATAGTCACGTATTGTTCATGACTGTAAATATGTAGTATGCATGACATGTGCAAATCTAAATCAAAGACATAGACTAACTTAAAATCCTTGATGTACATATCGTGCTGCCGGAATGACAACATGGTCACATGTGCGTCTTCAAACATTTGTAAATTTGACGATTGCAGACTGCAAACACAGATAGAATGTATAACATTTGTGACCAGTCTAGTCCTCGAGCGCAATCCTGCAGCCTAATTAGTTTCTATATAGGTAGGCCAGCACCATTGAGTTGTTTGCTATAAAACCGGCCTAACCATTAACCAAAACAATAATGTCAATGATTTCATGCTTCTTTTGCTTCTAGTATGGTGTTGTGGAGCCTATTTCCCCATAATTCGCACCCATCCTACTAAGTTCAATTATTGTTAACCCTTTCAACACCAAGTAACTTAATAGGATGTTCCATGCCAATGTTTCACGCTATTTCATTAATTTTGTTCATTCAAATTATCCCATTGTTCTAAAAGGGTAATCTGTACGACGTTTAAAATTATTAACAAACAGTGGAGATCCTGATGAGACGGCTCGTTACGAGCCGGCTCATCTGGATCTGCACTGTTTGCAAACATTGTCTCTATAGAGGTATGTGATGTTGAAAGGGTTAAGAAAGATAAATACAATCTCCTGTGGCCACTCTGGTGGTGACCAAAAAATGTCAGCGGCTGGAATTGAAACTACTGTCTGTTTCACGAAACCTGCCCAAATTGCCCTTGTAAAACCACCCTCATTTCATATACCCATATCGACCTATACAACTCCAATAAAAAAAATGAAAAACTCTCTGTTGCAGGTATATCGCTAGTAATAATAATACAATAATACATTTTATTCACTCTAAGCCACATACATTTGTTTAATTCTCTGATGGATAAAAAAAACTTCTGTCAAAATAGTTTTTACATGTTATTTTTGAAATTGCATGTACAAATACTTTCGACAGTGCTAGTTTATGTATATATGTATGTATGTATTTATGTATGGATGTATACATGTAACCTAGATGAATACAAAAATAAAATAAAAAAAAAAGAAAAAGAAAAAAAAAAAAAAAGAAACCTGCCCAAATTTTACGGCTAAATATTATATAATGCAAAAACAATACATTTTTCGACAATATTAAATAATAGCAAAATTTAAGAATGAGCCTACTATTTATTTCGTGAAATTTGGTCCAATATCGATTTTATTGCGAAAGAACAATTTCCACATGTTAAATCCCCATAGACAGCTTCACAGAGTGAAGATGTATATGGGGATTTAAAATAGGGATAGACATTTTTTGAATTTCAGAAATACTCGACAAATTTTCAAAATGAAACTTTTGTTTTACCATTTAGATCATTTCCTAGTTATCTAGTCAGGTTTCGGAGTCAATTTCGAACATTTTTCGTTTTTTGACTCCTCCTTTTTTCCCCATGTTAAATTGCCATAGACAAATCAATTTTCCGTGATAAAATCAATATTTTACCAAATTTCACGAAATAAAAAGAAGGTTCAGTCTTAAATTTTCATTTAATTTAATATTATCGAAATAAATACTGTTTTTGCATTGTTTATATGGCTGTAAAATTTGGACAGCTTTCGCGAAACAGACAGTACGTCAAGTGCAAAACATGATGAGAATATCATTTTGCTATGAATTCCATATATTGCGCATTTGTTCTGAACATGTCAAGATAAGTTTCATGAGATATCGCCCATCTTCTTATGTACATAATCAACCGGATTGTCTGCTATATTTGTATGATACAAAACGCATAATGAATATTTAAACCTCTGTAGAATCCAATGGTGTGAGTAACACGGAACGTAGCGTGTCATATAGAGAATAGTAGGTTAGTGCCGTGAATGGGAAAAAATATCCGGCAAGGCTCAAGAATTTATTTATTTCTCATCAGAAGTATATGTTGTGACCACCCATTTGAACCGTCTCGCCGAGACGGTTCAAATGAGTGGTCACAACATATACTTTGGTTCAGAAAGAAGGAAAATAGATAGAGAATAGTAGGTTAGTGCCGTGAATGGGAAAAAATATCTGGCAAGGCTCATGAAACGGGATGGGCGAGGCTCTGCCGAGCACATCCCGTTTCCGTGCCGCGCCAGATATTTTTTCCCATTCACGGCACTAACCTACTATTATATTTATCCCGTCAACACCTTCAAATGGCTGTTAAATGCAAAAATTGTATTGACTGGATAGCAAAAATGTTTCACGGCACCGTGTTTCACGGCACATACGCACTGTGTTGACGGGATAAAATCGTGTTTTATATAATCATAGGTGTGGCTTGACTTGGGAACTAATGGGGCTTATGGGATTTGCGAGCAGTGTAGCTCCTGATTAAATAGCACACTTATGTAGCCTGATAACGATCTACATGTACATTGCTTGACAGGTGTTTCATTGATGAAATGGCGAACAGTGCAGATCCTGATCAGGCTGTGCGGATGCACAGCCTGATCTGGATCTACACTGCTCGCAAAACCCATACGCCCAATTTCTCCAGTGACAGCGATATATCGTGTTTAATGCTACATTCGTTGCCACGTAGAGTGAGTGAGTGAGTGAATAGGGTTGAACGTCCGCTTTTCTGACATAGAGGTACAAGCCTCAGGGAGTCTACACGCAGACGGGTCAACGGGGTCGTGTCCCGTATCCACCTGTCCGAGGGGGGTAAATCCCAACTTCAGAACTCAATATTTACAATCAATATATATATTCAGTCCTGAAATTAGAACAACCTGATCTGGTGCCAGGCCGTCGCCACACCAGCATCATTTATCCCATCCCCTAAAAGTAATAGGATTAGCGCTAATCTTACTTTTATATATGGGGCATAGCCTGACTCAACTCTCACATACAAGAAAGCCAAAAATGTACATGAGGGCCAAACCCGGTATAGCGGGTTCCGGAAAGTATGAACCCAATCGTTAAGCCAGTTTAGTCGCCTTTTACGACAAGCAATGGCTACTGCAGCACTATTCTCAGGATCAGTTGATCCCGCCACGGTGCCTGCACGGGGCTGCTACGGAGAACCAAATGAGAGTAAATTTGCATAAGATGCCCGTCTGGGTTAAGTTAACATCAGTGTTCAATCTACAATTTGATGTCTGCATTAGTCAAGGTGTTTGATCACGTGGTACTAACAACAACAACAAGTACTGAAACTTCCAGAATCCATCTGATTCAAAGTACGTATTCTTTTATAGTGTCCTTATTACGTAATAGATTTTGATGAAATATGGCGCGCAAAAAAAACGCGTCTTGTTAAGCTGCATTTGGTGGTCTCTGTATTTTCGCACAGACTGTTGTCGTTTTCGCGATGAATCGATTTCTATCGACACTGAAATCGATTCTTCGCAAAACGGACATAAGTCTGTACCGAACTCCCTAGACCACCAAATGCAGCTCATGAAGACGCGTTTGCTGCGCCATATCTCATCAAAATCCGTTGCATATTAAGGAACTATCAAATAATACTAACTTTGGAGTGGGTGACGTTGTTGTTGTTGTTGTCTAACCTTGTTAGTGTTATGCCAATGGTAATGTTATCTGATGTTAAACATGCTATTATCAAGTAATACACTCATAGTTCTTTTCAGCCGATTACAATTCTGCTATTGCCAGTGTGCCCCGCATACTACAGCTCCAAGAATGATTGTTCTGACCGTCTTAAGTTTGTTTTGTGAAACCAAATAAGCAATGACTTACGTCGGTCATAACTTTTGTCATAAGTTATTACTTTAAGTTCGAACTTATGAACAAACTAAGATTTGTTAGTGAAACGGGCCCCAGAACTATGCACTTATCAAATGCTAAACATGTAAACAAACGCCCACGACGGCGTATAGGTTGAAGTGACTCAATACTTAATGCTTCACCTTGAATATTCTGCTAACTAACTCTATACCTATACGACTGTAACCTGTCCAGTATAATCATTGTGTACGCTCTTTACCAGCTTTCGATGTACAACTGAAAATAATTCGGAGTACATTTAGTCGCCACCCTGTCCGTCTGTCCATCTATCCGATATTTGCGTTAATGTCTTCGGCTACTAACTATCCCTGTTACCGTAAGCTGGATTGGCTTGAAACTCCACATACCTATTTATCATCATCCATATTTTATCATATAACCAACCCATGCGGCCTACGTTCAAGGTCAAGGTCAAATGACTTACAAATTTGCGTTAATGTTTTTGAGGGGTGCATTTTCCACCAGCCTTACTGGTTTATTCTGCAGTGTAACCTCTCTAAACCGGACACCCTGAGAGGTAATTGCGATGTATGAGCACTGAAACACATGCCAGTGTGCATTGCAATCATGACCACTGATCAACATCAGCGATATTTGACAGTGAAACTATAAATTACGTCAAAATTACGCGGAATTCTGTTATATAATTTCCGTGTACGGATTTGGAGTACGTAAAAAGGTGCACAATGTAATAAAATAGTCCCGAGGCTTGCGCAAAGAACATTGAACGCAATGCGCAGCTGTTCTATGGAAACTGTGTACACTGTCCTATTTCTGTGAACAAGATCAGCCTGTAATGATTCCACGGTATCAGACAGGCTTTTGAGATGACGCCATGGTGTATAATTTACCATCGGCAAATTGTTTATTTAAAATTAAATTGTGTCTCTTTATAGCATCATTATTCGAATAAGATTTACCAGGAGACGAGACGCTTCGTTAAAATGCGCCCATCGGCAAACGAAAGAAACGTAATCCGAATAAATGTGGGTTGACTGGAGAAATGGGGCTTATGGGTTTTGCGACCAGCATAGATCCAGATCAGACTGTGCATCCGCACAGTCTGATCCGGATCTACACTGTTCACCATTCCATAAATGAAACACATGTCATGCTTCTAACAAGCACTCCATGTATTGATCGCTGGTCACACATCCCGTAAGCCCCATTTCTCCAGCCACCGCAATAAATGCGTCTAGGCACACACCAACTCTGAGCAGGGTGTATACTGTTAGCCATTTCGGCATTAACATACGTTTATCACAGATACAAAGAAATACACAAGCCGATTCTACTGTGCGAATTTCACTGGTTTAAATGGCCGGTGGTTCTTTAGTCTGGGAGCGGTTTGATTTGACGGTCTAGACGCTGATTATAGGATATCACCGCCTCCTTGGATGTACAGGTTACACCACACCAACTAGTTTTACTATATAATTTAACCGAATGCCATCCAATAAGGCCAGCCTCTCCTACTTTCACTAATCGTATGGATGCTGTGGGACCTATTTGTACATGACCTGCAGCCAATCTGTACAGTAGTATATAGGGAGTCAAAATGATACCACCTACGGTGGTATCATTTTCACCCCTATATACTACTCCTACCACCCCGAAAAACCTAAAAATTGGTTAACGAGGAAATTGTCTCCCTACAGCAAAGTTATGAATTTTTGGAGAAAATAATTTTGAAATCATTAATGCAATTTCAATACGTCCGCGAGTGATAGTTTATATTCCAACACCCCATTTTTCTCCTCCAATATAGCTAATTTATTTTGCAGATCAGCAACTAATTATACCAGCTCTAGTCTACCGCGTTCACCTTTAGCCACCTGACAGCGTAGTTGCTTATGTCTACAAAGAGTTTGGGCACTAACGAATTTACAAGGGCATCTGGGGCATTGAAATTGTGGGGCGACACAAGGAAATTTTCTACGTCTCGATAGATGCCTTCGTAGATATTCTTTACACGTAAAAGTCTTACAACAATTCACACACTCCATTTATACTATAAGATTTATCTGTTCAATTGGTGTCATAAATACATAGGTTAAAAGGGGTCCAATTGAACAGATACATTTCATAGGTTATATGCAGAAAATATGATAACGCCAGAAATAGAAAGTTTGAGAAGAGAAGCCGAATCTCTAGGGATTACTTATAGTAAACGGTTGACAGTTAGGGGGTTGACAAAGCTGATAAACACCACAAAGAATGAGGCGTTTATGAAGCAATTTACCCGCGCCCACAAACGAGGAGCCGTTAAAGACCTCTCACTAGCGGAGGAAGTTGGTAACATAATTCAAAAATGAAGTTTTGCGGGGTTAAGGGCTAGCGTAATAGCACCAAAACAGAGAGTTAAGAAAAAATCTGCAGCTATCGTACGCGCGATAGTGTCAGAAGGTGAAGAAATATTGGGGGCTCGCGATGAAACATTGGAAAAGGTAGAAAATGGAAGACGGGTAGTTACATTATCCTTTCGTAAAAACATTGACATTAACGAGTCTGAACGCATGTCGGATAAACTCGCCCTGTATCTAACAACCAATTTTTATTTGAGATATTCATATTTTTACAAGCTAGAACATATGGAGGAAACTAAAAATGGAAAACCTATGACTATAATATTTCACAAAAGTCTCGGTGGTAGCGAACCACTATCATCAATGAAAACAGTTAACAAATGGCTGTCAGATAAGGAGCAAACACGAATAATGTCCGATAAAATAGACAGACCAAATACAAAGTGGAAGTTTGTAAGATGGGTAGAGGTTTTTGTAAAGCTAATACAGGGCAGTAGGGGAATAGATTTGGGACTACAATCCAAAGAAGCAGCAGGAGGAGAACTTCCAGAATGGTGGAAGAAAAAAGGTATGTATTCTTTAGATAAGTATAATGACGACCTTTGTCTGTTCAGGTGTCTAGCTATGCATATGACAGGTAAAAGACCCGACAGATGCACGGACAAGGCGAAAGAACTTAGTAAGCAATATTTCGGTAGTACTGTGGTTTAACCAATTCCTTTTTTAGCCAAAAAAGATCCAGGCTATTGGATTGGCGAAAGCCGGGCGGGCGGGCGGGCGGGCGGCGGGTGGCGGCGGGCGGGCGGCGGGCGGGCGGCGTCCACAATCAATGTTAAGTTTTCGTGTTTGAGTCCATTTCTTTGTTACTGTACCACCTAGGACCACCAAACTTTCACAGCTTCATAATCAAGGGGTGCCCACCACATATCACTATCCAACATGTTATTTTTTATTGAACTTAACCCATTTTTTCCGCGCAGTCGACTTAGCCATTTTGATGTTAAGTTTTCGCGTTTACAATGTTAAGTTTTCGTGTTTAAGTCCATTTCTTTGGTACTGTACCACCTAGGACCACCAAACTTTCACAGCTTCATAACCAAGGGGTGCCTACCACATACAACTATCCAACATGTGACCATTTTTTTACCTTCACCTATTATTTCTACGTAATTGACTTAGCCATTTTCGACGTTAACTTTTTAACGTACGTCTGGTTAAAGTTTATACCATATCTCTGCAACTGTTTCGCCCATTACCTTGAAACTTCACATGGGTGTTTATCATCATCCATATTTTCATTCTACCCCCAACCGTGCTGCCCCTGTGCCCAATGTCAAGGTCAAATTACTTTGAATTCTTTTGTTGAAAGTCAGGGGAAAAGCTATAAGAGAAGAAGTATGGTTGAGATATGGGTTTAATACAGAACATTTACGTTTACGTAAAAATCAAGTTACACAGATCGAACAGTGGATAGAGCAAGTACCGGTTATAGGTTTTAACAGTAGTAAGTACGATATAAACTTAATAAAGAAATACCTAGTAGGCGAACTGGCAACAACAACAAAGAAAGTAATGGTCGGAAAACGGGCAAACGCAACACTATTTCTATTTACTCCAGAGTTTAGATTTCTTGATGTAATACTTTACCTAGGACCGGGTGTAAGTTACGATAGTTGGATAAAAGCCTACGACTGCAAAGGACAGAAATCTTTCTTTCCTTACGAGTGGTTTGATTCTCCAGACAAACTGGATTACCCAGGACTGCCTGATATAGAGAATTGGTATTCCAAACTATCGGGGTAAATGTTAATAGATGAAACAGAATTAAGCAAATGTCGTATCATTTTTGAAGAAGAGAATATGGAAACCTTCAGAGATTGGTGAAATATTATAACGATTTAGATGTAGCACCGTTCCTAGAAGCGGTGGAAAAAATGTGTGAATTTTATAAACACGGAGGGTGTGGATATTTTCAAAGATGCGGTAACATTACCTTGAGTAGCTATACAATATTTATTGAGAGGAACCATTAAATAACACAATTCTTTAAATACGATTATACCAGAGGATGCTCTATATGCACTAAAAGAAGAAACATACGAAATGATGAAAGACGCTCTAGTTGGTGGTCCATCAATCGTATTTACACGATATGCCGAAGCGGGCGTTTCAAAGATTAGAACTCCAATTCACGAATTGGGTGGTAAAACATGTCAGGCTGTTTTGGGATACGATGCAAACGCGTTATATTTATCTACGTTAAATAAAGAGATGCCGTGTGGGAGAGAAACGATACACCATATAGATACCCCACATAACCCTAAATTTATTAAACGTTTTGTAAAAGAGTTTTATCTGGAGACTGGTTTGGGTTTGCGGAGGTGGATATAGAAGTTCCACACAACTTAAAAGATAAGTTTTCTGAAATGTCCCCACTATTTATAAACAGAGAAGTAGACGTTGAGGAGGTTCCAGACCACATGATAAAATATTTGGAAGATACTGGCAGAACAAGAGGAAATGGAAGGAAATTAGTGGGATCGATGACCGCCACTAAAGTCTTGCTGTACGCACCGTTATTGAAATGGTATTTAAAACACGGTCTAGAAATAACGGGAGTTCATCATGTTATAGATTATATTAGTGGAAAACAATTTAAATTGGGATAGATATAAACGAGTACTAACCGAAACTACAGAAGATGGAAAAGACATTATAGATGTAGCACAAAATAGAGGATTTAAAATGAAAGACGGTGTTATGAAAACGTACTGTCAACAAAAATTAGGACTCTCAGCGTACTGCGATAAAAGACGCGTGTTATCAGACGGAATACATACAGAACATATGTAAAGACTCTGACGATCCGGGGGTAGCTGGGTGTCAGAAGGCACCGTAAGAAGTTCTTCGCGAATAAAACGGCGAGATGGACCACTATCCAAATAGTAGAGCACGGGCTCATCGGGTTTGGTAATAGATCGATCCAGATGATATACATTCAGAGACCACACAGGATCAGTAGCGCGGCACTGTCCACCTTCGAGCTCTCCCGGTTGATAGAGGTACCGGACGTCAACATCCGATGGAAGCCGTTGCTCCTCTAAACCAACGGGGCGTCCGCGCGAGACGGCAGAGGGCTTGCTCGTCACCTTTTTAGCCTTGATAGCATCTACGGGTTTCTTACCGATCAATCTGGTCACCTCTCCGTTCAGTGCGGAGACCACGGCGGGCAGTCTGGCCACACACTCGGTCGATCGCGAATGAGGGTCTACAAGTTCTTTGGCGTATCGGTGACCGAACAGCCTCTCAGCCAGGGTTCGATTGAACCGCTCCACGATTCCCTGGTCTCGGTGGATGTTGACGCGGCCGCGTCTGATAGAAACGTTGTGCTGAGACAATAGATGAGAGACCGCGCCCATGAACTCGCGGCCGGGATCGACTGGAGAAGATTCGACCAATTGAGAGGACTCCTCTTATATATTCGGGAAATAGCCTCGGCCACCTCCTTACCTCCTTAGACTCTTTAGTGGCAAGTGGCTCAGCCCCCTTATAACGACTCGCTACATCAACGACTGGCAGTGCGTACTTGTACGTTTTGCGGCCGACGCGATCGTGAGGGAGAAACAGGAGATCCGCTTGGTGAACTTGGTTAGGCACTGGCACGTCGAATTTCGGGCGCGGAATATTGTAAGGCGGGTAAATAGATCTGCCAGATGGCCTGCTTCTTGAGCCATTCCTTTGTGGCGTTTTCGGAAACCTTGGTCGCCGCCGCGAGGTTCTTGATGGCCGCGAGTCCCTTCCAGTAGCCGCGGGGGCTGTAGTATGTGTTTGCTAGCTTGCGCGCTAGGTGAACCGATAGTTTGGTATCAAGTTTGCGCGTGTTCATAGTATGCGAAGTATTCTAATTGATCAGACAATCTCCAACACGCCCTCACCAGATTGTCCGGTAACTGCGTCGTTAATAATAAACCTTTGTTGGAAGGCCAATCGCGATTGGGTTGGAACAGTAGAGGGAATTCTGGGGAATCTATCTCGGAAGAATCTAACATCCGCTTTGCAAAAAGGATGGCCGCTTTTTCGTCCTCGCGCCACGTCTCGAGAGAATCTCGGGCCAGACGAATCATACCCTTTCCGCCAGCTATACGGTGTTTAAGGGCAGTGTAGCCT
The DNA here is from genome assembly GCA_029237695.1 of Conchocele bisecta. Lineage (NCBI taxonomy): Eukaryota > Metazoa > Mollusca > Bivalvia > Lucinida > Thyasiridae > Conchocele > Conchocele bisecta. Next base: position 84,165,766 of record CM055273.1, read on the forward strand.
ACATCGATCATAGCAAAATAAAGTTCGTCAACTAACATCGTTCTATATATATATTTAAAAAAAAAACTTTTTTTAAAATAATTATTTCAGTCTCGATTGATATAATAATAATAATAATAATAATAATAGACTTTATTTTAAGAGGGTTACACATTTAGTTTCAAACTAGTCTTCCATGAGGCCCTCATATATACATGTACATATATACAACAGTGGATCACGTTACACACTAATCTAAGTAGCATTGGCAATAAATTAATTAGCAGACTCTCATCCAATTTTTGTAATAAAAATGGGGTACTGGGTAAAATTTTATTTTTCATTGACATTGGTTTAAAATGAATGTGTGAAACAATGATTTATATATTTTTTAAACATGTATTTACGGGTGGGTGGGGATGAGAGTATGCAAATTAACCCTCTCTGATCAAATATACATCTTGTAGTTGTAGTCTTTGCACATGCCAAACGACATGGAATACGGATTGATCACTGAGCGAGGACTAATGGATCACACATGATATATGCACAAACCCAGCCATGGAGCATGTTGGAATATATCAAGACACACACATATATGGCCATTGTGTCATAATGAAAGTGAAATCATTCAGCAAGCTGAATGTATGCAAATGGCATATGCCCTGAGATTTAAATGTTATTTGATTGCAAAGACCAGAGAGGAAAGAATGTGATCAGGGACTGAACCACAAACTATATGTATTTACATTTTAACACAATAAAATAAACACAAACATGTAATTAAAATTAAATAATAAATATAGTAGCCGACGAGACCCGTCGCAACCATTCCCACGACGATGAATGTGATCTCGCGGTCTTTTTGGGCCTCTGACGGTACGTAGAAATCTGAAAGTTAAGGCTCGGGATCCAGTCCCAATTTCATTGGATCGAGACATTTCTGTGGATATGCCAGCGCGTACTCGTGGTTGGCTTCTTCAACGTTCTGGAAAGTTTGCGCGTCCTGATTCTCGCGGCGAAACTCTTCGTTGACCCAGTCCAGATGGGCGGTTCGTTTTTTCGACCATGCTTCCTTTGCGATATTGAGTTGTTCTACAGCTAAATCGTGACGCTTGCGCTCCTCATCCACGTTCGAGCTTCTCATTTTCGATAATATAAAGTTGCTGCCGCTGAACGCCAATGCGTTTACAAGCGCACCACCTACTATTACTGCGATCGAAGCCATTTTATTTCAATATATTAACAGGTAGAATTCCAACTTTAATTAGATAATCTCGGGTCCAAACTGCGGCCGCTACATCTAAGGTCGCGAACCCTACGTCTTTCACAGTAAAGTCCAATTTGGGAGCGGACCCTCCTAGGGCCATCTTTGATAGTCGAGCATACCCGATACTGAAACCCGATATCACCACGGCGTGATAAATCGCATTCACTATCATTTTACCATCTTGTTCAGCCATTATAATTATTGCATATAACAGGGATCGCGATTAATGTTTAAATGGGGTGCATCCAATCGCGATTGGTGTTTTGTAACTTTCTTCGGAACCGCAGCTGGTTGTTTTTCCAATCTGGATTGGTAATTCAGCACACACAGGGTGCCCACAACTGCCAGACCACCACCAACAACCCACGGGACGATCTTCCAATAAGGTTCAGCACTGTTGAGGTAATAGGGGGTAGGAACTACAGCAATCGGGGATTGCTCTTCCTGTTTCAATTCAATCGCGATTGGGGGAGAAACAGCTGCCACCGGGTGTTTTACTGTTTCAACAGCAATCGGGGATTGCAACGACCGTTTGGCCTCTCGAATCTCGGTGAGTATTTAATATTGTTTAACTTTTCGGGCGGCAGCCGCTGCCCGCCCATCTGCCTGTATTTTTGGGTTTTTATATCGTGCATTCGGGTTCAACTCCAACTCCAACGGCGGTTGGTATTGGGTTGGAGCAATCGGAATGGGAGTTGAGGGTTCCGTCACTCTCGCAGGTGTGTCTTGTGTCATCATTTATATTATTAGAGCTTATAGTTCGTGGGCATATATGTCCAAATTGACAGTGTTTACCCGTGGTCAACGCGGTTGTCAGCGGAGCTAAGTACATTCCAAACTTGTGATAAATTGAGCAGCATGCCGTTCTAAGAGTGTGTCATATAAAAGGGTCAGTCTCTAGATCGTTAATCAACCCCGCGGTGTTTGGTATAGGGAGAGGTATACTAACGGTGGTAGCGTACAAATGAATAGCCGCCGATCCAAGAGTTTTTTGTCATCTTTGCCCCCAATTTGGATTCATACCGCGCATACATTTTATCACTCTCCACATCTGACATCTTATCCACCTGACAAACTGAGAGACGCCTACCGAGATAATGCTCCGATTGTCCCCCAGCAACCAGCGCAGCTAGCTGCTCGCGTCTCGCCGCATTTTCATTCGTATCGGCAGGTGTTGCACTCAACCCAATCGGGATTGAAGTTGAACCCGATTGCTCTTCCAATTCGCGATTGGTGTTGGGGTTCAACGGAGTTGAGGTTTCTTCCATGAGCTGATCGAGAAGTTCGTCGCAGTTCATTATGGCTAATTTTCTTAAAATTAATTTAACTCTTCTGACAAGTCTCATAAGTCTAACATATTGCCAAGCGCACCACCCGATACTTATGATCACCGTTATGCTCACAACAAAGCTCGCAGCGGAGCACCAACTTGTTAACATTGTTAACCATTGTTCAGCATTTGTTCAACAATAGCTCAGCATTGTTCAGCATTTGCTAATTTTCTTTAAATCAATTAATAACTTCGTAAGCAGTTGGTTGATCGGTCTTTAACAGAAGCTTGGCGTGCTTAGTTTCCGAAAGTATCTGTCGAACCTCCAGGCGCTCCTCGAGCGTTGGGATAACGTCGTTCTCACGAAGACAGTCATCGAATGAGTCTCGGTCCTTGCAGTGAAAGAGGGCGACCCATTTCGTTTGTTCGCGCAGATCCTTGAGGACGGCGTTGTACATTTGAGTGGATATCCATACGCTTTGCCTCGCATGGCGGCCAGAAAATGTGAGCTCAGAGAGCATGTCCTTCATTTTAGTCATCGCCGCTTTGGCCGAGCAGTCGTCAATCACGTATAGGGTGGGCTCACCATGGACTCTTTGGTATAAGCCACGCAGCCAATCGTGAAGCCTGTCGCCGGGGTCAATAACGTACACCTCAGGGTCGGTCCATATCCACTGGCGCCGCTGATAAGTCTCGTTGTGTCACACAGTGGGACATAGGATCACAATGTGACGAACGGCATCGCGGTAGGACCCCTCGAGCAAGTCGAGGATGAAAACCGTTTTTCCGCATCCTGTCTGCCCACATATTATGGCAGAGTGGGCATCACAAACACCAATTTTAATTGGGTTGGATTGATTTCTTATTATCTTAAAATTAATTAATAAATCGTTAGAAAATTTTATTAAATCAGTAGAGTGTTGAGACGTATCGACCATCTTCGATGTTGAGTTGTGCGTCTGTGATTATATATAGATACACGTTCAATGCGCCAGCTCCATCCGCCTCTTTGGTTATCTGGATGGTCACACCCTCGCTAGCGTTCTCAACTTGGCGTCCACTACCGTGCATTTGGTCGTCGTCGCTGGCTCGCATGTCTAGCCATAACGCGTATTTGGTAGTCAGTAACTCCGCGAGGGAGACGGCCGAGAGCTGCAGGTCTGTGGCAACCGCGGCAACCTACGGGGAGCGCTTAGAGCCGGAAGCAAACTGCTTTCTAACTTCGTCCCACTGCTGGTGTGCGCGATGACCGGCGCTGTAGAGTTGATTGGGGACTCCCTCGATCGTCGCCTCTACCTTTGTGATTTTGGGGTTACAGAATTTGTCGGTTTTTCTAGCACCGAGCGCGAACCGACCCTCCTCGAACAACATCAGTATACCTTTCATCGAGCGGGCTGGTACGTTGACATTAATATTCCACAATGTGTCGCTTTTGTCTTTCGTCATCTTGCGGTGGCGAAGAACTCGGTCGTAAAGTATGGCAACGCGCCCGGCTTACTGGGTTCTGATCAATCGCGCGAGTTTGGGCATCGTGACCATGTCGTACTCCAGCGAAACATTATCGATCGTATATGTCGATGTTACGTCGGTGGCTATGAGAGCTCGGCCGTAGTCGTTGAACGTTAGTTCGTATTCGAGGCGGTCCGCCAACGCACTCTGATAGTAGGGCATGTGACTCTCCAGCAACTCAAAGTCGAGCGGGATATAGAAGCGGTTGCCGTAAGCGGCCGCGATCGCATTGTCGCTCGAGTTGTTATCTGCCTTGTTACCAGCCCCGATTCTAAGTTTGGTTACGTTCTTATTTTTGCTGGTGTCAATACCCTGATATACCGCGTTTTCGCGCTCTTGCGCCGTCTTCCTCAGGTCCTGATAACAATGGTAGACGTCGCTGTCATCGATCGACATCACATCATTCACAGAAATCGTTATCATAGTCTTCTTGACGATGGCGCGACCCATATTCTGAACGACGGTTCGGTCCACATCCGTTGACGTTAGCGAAATAGTGAAAGCGAGGCGAACAGTACCCGGCACAATGACGTCGTTAGCTCCGACGTTGGGGAAGCGGACTAAGAGCTGCTGGTTCTGGTCGATCGTCGATGGGGTGTTCGTAATAACGACGCTCTGTCTCACGCCTTTTGGCCCGAGGGGCTCACGCAGTCTGCGGTATGGATTGAGTTTGCGACCGTATTGACTCGAAGACATAATTTAGTGAAACTAAGTTACTCTATTAAACTCGTATGGTTTTGTATTTAATACATAATTAATTTTATAAAGATGGCTGGTCGCGATATTGGCATGAACGAATTCGATCGCACTACGGGCGACCGAGACGATTACCTCGATGACGATGACATCGATGATGATTACCTCGACGACGTTGACGAAACGACCTTCATAGAGACACCAGGAACTTCAGCTGCTGGTGATGTTAGCTATCTGTGGGAGGCCCCACCCGAAACTCCGGCATGGGCGGGCGTTGCCGAGATTCCTGCGGGGATCTCAAAGAATGAGCTGGCGCCTCTCAAGGAAACGGAGTCTCGGGTGAAACGGTGGGAGAGTGAGGTGTCTAAGCACGGCATCAAGGCCACGTTGGAGTTCCGCAGCACTAAACGAGGAGACCTGTGGGTTAAATGGGGCAAGAACTGGAAGTTGCTGACATTCAAGAACGACCCGAACCGGTTCCTCGGGGCCTCTTCAGTGGAATGGAATATGGAATGGACTTCGCTCGAGCTCTCGGAGTGGTCGAGGATCGGTCGCGGGTGCCTAAAAACATGATAAAAACCCTACAGTCTACCGACGAAACGCTGGCGAAGACGGCCGCCGCTATAGAAACGGGCGATATCAGCGAGGTCACTCGTATAGCCACCGACGCTATTAACACAGTGGAAACCACGGTCAAAGAAATAAACGGCACGAAGTATGACCCACCGTTACCTCTTCGCGAACTCCTGGGACTCGATAAGGTTCCGCAAACAGTCCGGGGCGAACTGGTCAATGACCTCTCCAAACTCACGGTGCTGGACGAACATATCGCGCTAGAAGAAAGAAAACTTGGGGAGGCCCATGGTGATAGAGAATCTACCGAGCGGATCAACAAACTCCTGCGGTCGTTGCGGGATGAAAGAGAAGCTCGCTTGGAGGTTGTCTCGACTAACCGTGAGGCACTTTCCGGCAAATTAAGTCGGAGCCGCGAAACAATATCGAGGGTCCTGCACGAGGACACGACACTCGGTGAGCGTCTTCGCACTCTGTTCAGAGAGAAGGGCGTCACGATAGTAACCATCATCGCAGCTTTCAGTATGATTATATCGACCCTAATTCTATCTATATCGTCTCTATTTCAAGCTGTCAATGCTGGTGCCGCACCAGCACCCGCACCAGCACCAGCACCCGCGCTATCCGGCGGAGCCAAAGAGTGGGTAAAAAAGCAACTAAAAACCCTCGCCAGTCTCCTGGCTAAATTAGCCGGAAAGGTGGCTGCCGCGCTGCCTGGGTTTATTGGGGGTATCGTCTCCTTCTTGCTAGCTATATTAACAAAAACGGCCGTATGGCTTGCCGAGAATGTTTGGGCTTTAATCGTGGCGATCGCCTGTCTCCTACTATTCTCCGCCCGAGAGTTCCTAAAACCAAAGCGCGAATAGTCCGAGCGCCACGAGGGCAACGAAGAGCGCTAATTTCTCCTCCTCGTGGGTTGTGGCACTAGTTCCCGCTCCTGTTCCAATCCAATCGCGTTCGTCCAATCGAGATTGGGGTTTGAGGGAAGAATTGGGGGAACTCAATTCGTGAATTGGGGGTCCTATTGCAGCGGGTGGAACAACGGCGGAACTCGGTGAAAAACTGGGTTCAAATGAACTTGATGGTTTTTTTTTTAAATCTTTTTCAAATTTATTTGAATTTTCACCTCCGCTCCCGACCGTCTAGGGGGGGGGGGGGAGTTTGATGATGTCCGCGTTCACGTTCCCGTTGTGGCCGATTTTTTGATTGACGGTGGCGATTACGATCTGATTATTGTAGCCGTCAACCGGGTCGTCTCGTAGTGTCATATTGCTCGGCGCCATATAAAGACCTATTCCAAATACATAGTCTACTGGGGTGCTGGCATTCTGCAAAACGTCTTGATAATTCTGAATCGCCTTCTCCTGGTCCACCTTAGCTGAGATGGCGTCCTCTACAAGTGCCAATAATTGTTTTTGTGCATCAAACGCCGTTCCCGTGCCCATTATAGAACTGCGAGTTTGCTTCTGTGCGCCGAGGATGGCCCAGACGTACGTGCGAATGGAGTCGTTGAGGCGAGCAACCCCGGCCTGCGTGAACCCTAGACCCATATCTAACATAAATGTACCCCACACGTCCTGAACCTCACCAGCCTGCTGTATGTAATCGACGTGAGCCCGTTTCGGAGGTAACCAAATGCAGGATGAGACGCCGCAGTGCCGACCTCCAGACGCTTCCGGCCCGAAGGTCATCGTCGCGGGGTCAAAATTCCCGGCGTTCCGACTGACAATGTGGTCGCCGGAGTGATCGTGTCTAAAATCAGTCTGCGTCCAATTTCCGGACTGACCCCGAATGAGAACGTCCCCGAGGCCGGTGCTGGTAGGAAATGCTTTCTGTCTCCAGTCCGCGTCTTTTGAAACGTTAAATTCGTTACACAGTCTTTCAAAGGCCATACGGTCGTATGCGTTGGAAATGGGATCCCAGGCGTCGTCTTGAGGTAGTGAAATTTGAGAATCCTCCTAATAGTATAATACGGTTAGGGGGACACATTCGGAAAAGGCATGGAAAGGGTTGGTAGACACTCGGAAGCATGATGGACAACAAGTAGGTGTAAAGCTACCTCACGAACTGTGGAGTTTTAGACAGCTCAAAGATTTTGTCACCTCAGAGCTTGACGGTATAGTCAACCTCACAGTATCGAAGGCTACCAGACTTGTAACAATGACCATCGGCCCAGACAGCCAGATAATGACCTCCCCGATGTTGGGTATTCAACTCGGTTTTAGAGAGACATACTCCGCAAATAAAGGAGTGTTTGTCTCGGGTGAGTACGTCGGTGATAACCCGGTGAACTTCGCCTTCACGAAAACTCTCGGGGTGCACTTGGATCGGGTGAACACATCGTACAGCATGGTAGACGGATCCCCCAGCACATTACTGAAAACCGTGCAAGCCAGCGACTGTTTCTTTGGGGAGACGGTGACCTTAGACTTCCCACACACCCGAGATGAAAGTTTTGGAAACGGGACACATCCACGAATTTACGGTCTCTAATTCTCGATGATCAAGGCGAGAAAGTTGAATAACAATACCTATTCCCGATTTCGGTCGTTCTCGAAATTTCCAATTGAGTATAGGTGCCCCAATATTATAATTTAATTTTAAGAAAATTATTATGAGTATATATGGACCAGGTATAGTTCTTCCAATTCCAATCGGGATTGGGTGACAGATTCAAAGAATTTGGAACCGGCAGAAGGGGGATTCATCCCGACAGAGAGCGACTTTTTAACTACCGGAAAAACCAAGGCCCTGATCAATAAAACTATATCGGAGGCCACAAACGGGATTCACAGGAGTATAGCACAGCTTAGAGTAGACGTGCTGACGGCGACTGCACAAGTTCGCGAAGAGGCACATACAGGACTTACGGATCTCGGCGCAAAAATAATCCAAGTTGGGGAAGAGGATCATGCAGCACTTACTGAACTAGGCGGAATAATAACCGAATTTCGGGAAGAGGCCCGATTGGGGGTTGATAAATCCGGAGAAGAACACCAGGCGGCCCTTACAGAGGTTTGTAGGGTGTTGCGCTCAGAGGACTCTGCAGCACTTACTGAACTAGGCGAAAAAATAACAGAATTTCGAAAAGAGGCCCGGTTGGGGGTTGAGGGAGTCCGAGAAGGCCACCAGGCGGCCCTTACGGAGGCTTATAGGGTGTTGCGCTCAGTGGATGCTGCATCACTTACTGAACTAGATTAAAAAATAACAGAATTTCGGGAAGAGGCCCAGTTGGGGATTGAGGGAGTCTGAACGGGTATTGAGAAAGACCAGGCGGCCCTTACGGAGGCTTATGGGGTGTTGCGCTCAGAGGACTCTGCATCACTTACTGAACTAGATGAAAAAATAACCGAAGTTTCCGAAAAACTGAAACGTGTTCGTAGAGCCGCGAACAAAGCACTTGAGGAGTCCTCTGAAAAGATTCGTGCTGAGGCCCATACCTCTATCGGGGGGCTTGCCGGATTGTTGAAAACATTGAAAACACAAAAACGTGTCATCACAGTTTGGGCTGAGAAGCGGGGCCCATTGACTGAGGGGCTCTATGAATATTCGTTCGGTGCCAAAGCGACCAATACATATGGGGGATACGCCATGACAACTCCAGATACGCTTTTCCGAATGGCTGTCTGCTCGGTTAATGCTAATGGTAAACCTGTGGGCGCGGTCATCGTAAATCATGTAGTTGATGGTGAAGAACGGGGGTTTGGAGTCAATAAACTCGCTGGAGATATTTCATCGGTGGTTTTGTTCGCCGGTGACGATCCAATTAGACTTTCCGAAGATAGTGTTATTAACTTTGTTACGAAAATCACTGACCCAGTGAGTTCTCCCACTATTGTTACATTGTTAATTGAACTTGATTTGTAAAATGTAATCATGAACGAATCACCGCTTCCAACTGTCGAGAAAAAAATTGGAAAACATGATAGAATATCCGTTCTCGCCAGGTCTAAGAAAAATAGCATCGACGTTATAGTGTCCAAAGCGTTGACCGATAATGAAATATCAAATTTAGAGTTTAATTCGTGGTGGAAGAAATGGGGAGATATGAAGAATTAAAAAATGATATTAGAATCAAAGCCCGCGCCACCATGCCCAAGATTGAGAGTACTGATTGAGATAAATTTAGGGTAAAACTTAGAAATAAAGTCGGAGGAAATGTTACAGCACCACCATCCCGAAATTTTGATATTTTATTATTTTTATTAAATAATTAATTTTATAATTTTCTTAAAATTAATTATATTGGTGCTGTAAACAATTTAAATCATTAAACATAATAAAAAAAAAAAAAAAAAAAAAAAGTTTTAGGTCCAACCGAGGCTTGAACTCGCGCCAGCAAAACCCTTCTGGGCCCAGCCGGCTAGCCACCTTCTTTGTTCTTTCTCTTTCTCATCTCATCTTGTCTTGTGGCTAGCCGGGTGTTATAGCTACCCGTACAGTTCACCCCCATCTATCGGCTGATCTAGGAATCAATGTCGAAATTCTAGGCAACCTTGGAAGTGTCAGCACGGAAGCACTGAGCGCTCATTTTTTTTTTATCAAGGGGCGTCCCCCAAGACAAATTATTGTTGTTACTTTTACATATATTAAGCTAAAACCGTGTTGTGCAATGCCAAATATTGACTTAATTATTTTTTATTTGTTTTTTTATATAACAAGTTCGTTTTTAGCCAGGTTTTTTTTAAAAAATTCCAGGCTATTGGATTGGCGAAAGCAGGGAGGGCGGGCGTGCGGGCGGGCTGGCGGCGGGCTGGCGGCGGGCGGCGTCCACAATCAATGTTAAGTTTTCGTGTTTAAGTCCATTTCTTTGGTACTGTACCACCTAGGACCACCAAACTTTCACAGCTTCATAACCAAGGGGTGCCTACCACATACAACTATCCAACATGTGACCATTTTTTTACCTTCACCTATTATTTCTACGTAATTGACTTAGCCATTTTCGACGTTAACTTTTTAACGTACATCTGGTTAAATTTTTTAGTTAAAACTTTTTCGTTATACTATATCTCTGCAACTGCTTCGCCCATTACCTTGAAACTTCACATGGGTGTTTATCATCATCCATATTTTCATTCTAACCCCCAACCGTGCGGCCCCTGTGCCCAATGTCAAGGTCAAATTAATTTTTTTGTTAAAGTTGTTTCGTGTACTATATCTCTGCAACTGCTTCACCCATTACCTTCATACATCACATGGGTGTTTATCATCATTGTCGCACCCGCTTGCGGAAAGCGCGATATCATCGGCATTTTTGCATATGTCCGTCCGTCCGTACGTCCGTGTGTCTGGTTAAAGTTTTTTCGTTAAAGTTTTTCCATCTACTATATCTATTTTTTAGTGTCCATGCCTCGCCCCAAGGCGCGACATGCAGGCCACGGCCATCTAGTCTACAAAAGTGGGTATAATTATGTTATCCAAGTGTCTATGCTTGGAAAAAACCTGGCCTTCGTGGCTTTGCCTCGTTTCTTGTTATTTAATAATATAGGTTATAACGTTCTAAATTATTAAAAGTAAATTAGAAAAATAAAAAACTTGCCAACCAATCAGAATATAAGAAATACTTCCGGAATATCGATAGCGGGTTGCCATATTCTCGGCTGTAATACACACTCTCGTGTGTGTAGTATATATTACAGTGTGTTTATTTTCCACCCCGGAAGATGTAATCGTGTAAATCTCTCTAAAATGGACACTTAATATGCATGTAAGGTGGGACATAACACGTGTAATTGTAACATTGTCGTCTGCTTGGTGTTGTGATTACAACATAAATTAATTAGTAGTGTTTTCCAATCATAAATTTTCAATATCTTTAAAAGCGAAATCGTAGAAATGTATATTCGTAAACGAATCGTTGGGTTTTAACAATTTTATATAATACACCCTAGTTTCATATCCGATACACATTATCCGTCTTAATGTTTTTATTTGCCTCTTGTATAGTTCGCATAATTGCCGGTATAATATTGTAAATGCAACGTTTTTATCGGAGCGTAATAAATTACGCTGATATTTCATGTATTCGATATCGCCTAGTGTTTTCAATTTATAGAATTTATATATAGGACTATAACCCCCGTAAGCTTCGTAAACTTCTTCAACACAGCCATTAAAAACTTTCAATTCACATTGTATTTTATTATCCATTTTATCTAATAATATTTGTAGTGTTTTTTTCTGTTCAATTTCCAATTTCTAATAATAATTTTCCAATTTCTTCGTTAAAAGTGATATCGTAGAAACGCATATCCGTAAACGAATCTTTGATTTTATGAGGTGGTATCATTTTGACTCCCTCTTTTCAAAATTATTTTCTCCAAAAATTCATAAATTTGCTGTAGGGAGACAATTTCCTCGTTAACCAATTTTTAGGTTTTTCGGGGTGGGGGGGGGTGGGGTGGGAGTAGTATATAGGGGTGGAAATGATACCACCGTAGGTGGTATCATTTGACTCCCTATACACTACTCTGTACTGGTTCTGCATGAATTAAACAATAGGTTTACTTACTCCTAAGAAAGAAAAATCCAGCCTTGACAGATCACCCAATATTGTTTACATTTTTTGGCCATGAAAACTCTGTTTACATCACGTGACCAACAGGTTCAGTGTTTTCTTTTAAATGCTACAAATATGCTGACAACTGGTGTTAAAAGCACCCCAAGATGTTCCTCAAGTGAAACTGGGTAGTAATGGATCAAGATATGCAAGCAGACTGTGACTGTGACCTCAAAACGCCCGCACTATTTTTTTATACCGCGCCATTTGGTATACTCTAACCTACATGGAATACACCCGCACTGGTTACATGTATTATAGGAAACAGGCAGGCAATTGATTTCCCATAGGCCCACATTCACACAAACATGACAATCGCAAACTACCTGCGACAAAATCAATTTTGTTACTTCATTCCTGGAGTCAATGACCTAAGATGGTTCTAGATCCATGTCAAACACGGGGTCATCCTGGTTGATTTCCATGAGTTATGTCCCCTTTTTTTACGGAACCGTCTACTTTCACTTTCGAAATCTCTATCTCACCCCACGCAAAATCGCCAATGGTATGCAAATGTATACAAAGTATAGTGCGGTTGTTTTGAGATCACAGACACAGTTTGCTTGCACATGTTGATCCATTACTACCAGTTTCACTTGAGGAACATTTTGTGGTGCTTTTAACACCAGTTTTCAGCATATTTGTAGCATTTAACAGAAAACACTGAACCTGTTGGTCCCGCGATGTAAACAGAGTTTCCGTGGCCAAAAAATGTAAACAATATTGGGGGACACGACGATGTTGGATATTTCTTTCTTAGGAGTAAATGAACCTTTTGTTTAATACATGCATAGCCAGTACAGACCGGCTACAGGTCATGTATAAGTATCCATATGAAAAGTGAAAGTAGGAGAGACTGGTCTTATTACATGGGATACGGTTCCACGACACTGTAACAACATTTACCAAAAGTAGGCATTAGTGTATTGTTTTCGCATATCGGTATACTACCAATACAGTAGCACTCATACATGTAATGACTGACAGTTCCAATACAGTAACCTTTTGTTTGTTGACCATTCCGGAGTGTCATACATGATGGTAGAGTTTTAGTTTTTAGCCTGTATATGCAGATGGTGTACTATGTCTCTATTTAGAGTAATATTATGTTATGGACTTTTCGGCATTTAATCCATTATCTTGTAAAAGTCTCCATGACATATTTCTGTAGTGGCTCAATTTGAGGCAGAATGTGGACAGTCACATGAAGGAGTTACACCGCGACTGTGTGACAACAATTTGAGACAGTTGCTCCAAATGTAGTACTGGGGCCCGTTCTACTAAACTTCGTACGACTAAAATGTTCGTAAGTGCAAAATGTTGATAATGTGTAAATTACACATTAACGTTTTCTTGTAAACAATTCATGGATTTACATTTATTGAGCATAGGCTGCATATGCAGCCTATGCTCAATAAATGTAAATCCATTAATTGAAATGTTCAAACGATCCTAAATTTGCACTTACGAACACTTTAGTCGTACGAAGTTTAGTGAAACGGCCCCCTGTATCGGGGAGTGGAACCTCGTTTTGAATAATGAATATTGTAGACATATTGTTGTGAGTCTGGTGCATTTATAGGTTAGAGAATACTAAATGGTGCGGGTGTTTTGAGGTCACAAACACAATATTTTGCAAATCTTGATCCATTGCTACCCGGTTTCACTTGAGGAACATTTTGTGGTGCTTCTAACACCAGTGTTCAGCATATTTGTAGCATTTAAAAGTGAACACTGAACCTGTTGGTCACGTGATGTAAACATAGTTTCCATGGCCAAAATACAAACAATATTGGAGAACATGACGAGGTTGGATTTTTCTTTCTTAGGAGTAAGTGAACCTATTGTTTAATTCATGCAGAACCAGTACAGACCGGCTGCAGGTCATGTACTACATGTAGTACAGACTGAATTTATTGGAGGGGATTCGGTTAAATTATGCCGGTCTATATATGTGGCTGTGACTGGAAAATTGGGGCTTATGGGATATGTGACCAATGTCGCTCCTTATCAAATAGCAAACGTCTGTAACCTGATAACGATCTACAGTGGGGTCAGCGTGTAAGTCCACACACGAACGAACACGACAGGTTGGTTCCTGTCGTGTTCGTTCGTGTGTGCACTTACACGCTGACCCCACTGTATATTGCTTCCTAGAAGCATTACGGGTTTGTTTGCTTCATTGATGGTATACGAAAGGGGTCAAAACTAACATTACCGGTGCACCTATAACCTGTAAAATATACACGTGCACCTAGAAATGTACAGGACCACTTGTATATTTTATAGGTGGACCCGTAAATGTATAGGTCCATCTGTAAAATATATACAGGTGGACTCGTAAATGTATAGGTCCATCTGTAAAATATACAGGTGAACCTGTAAAATTTACATTACAGGTGCACCTGTATATTTTACGTATCAATATGTAGGTGCACCTGTAAATTTATAGGTCCATCTGCATATTTTACAGGTGGACGTGTAAAACCTTATAGGTCCGCCTGTAATTTTAGTTTTAACACCGTTCGTACACCATATCGAACAGTGCAGATCCTGATCAGGCTGTGCGTATGCACTGGTCACAAAATCCATAAGCCCCATTTCTCCAGTCACAGCCGCATATGTCACCCGGCATGGATCCATGAAACCGTAATGGATTACCCTGAAAGTGGTCTTGACCCGGACATTGGTACCTACTGTCAGTTTCACGAAACCTGCCCAAATATTTCGGCCATATAAACAATGCAAGAACAGTATTTCTTTCGATAACATTAAATTTTATCAAATTTAAGAATTATAATTCTTTGTATTTCGTTAAATTTGGTCAAATATTGATTTCATTACGAAACATTGGGAATTTAACATGGAGGAAAAGGAGGTGGAGTAGATGAGGGAGCAGTAAAAAAACGAAAACATTTGGAAATTGTTTCAGAAACATGGCTAGATAGCTTGGAAATGATTTAACTAAGAAAACAAAGTTAAATTTGAAAATAGGTCCACTATTTCTGAAATTGGAAACATTTCCCCATTTTAAATTCACTCTGTGAAGATGTCTATGGGGATTTAACATGGGAAATTGTATTTTCGTAATAAAATAAATATTGGACCAAATTTCATGACATAAAAAGAAGGCTCGTTCTTAAATTTTCCTTTAATTTAATATTATCGAAAAATATATTGTTTTTGCATTGTTTATATAGTCGTACAATTTGGGCATCTTTCGTGAAACAGACTGTAGTCAACGCAATACAATGCATTATCAGTCAATGTGTATTCAGTCGATGCATAGCGAGTTACTTGATAAAAAATAAGAAATCTCAGACATCATTGGAATAGCAATTAGTACAACCTCTGCACAAGATCAATATTAAAGTGTATTATTGTCGCATATTGAAGTCGATATGAGTGCACATTACAAAGTCATGAAGTACAAAACTGGATTCAATTTGATGACACAACATTTCTCAATGATCATGATGATTATATCGGCACGTTCCGTCTAAATTTAACCTGAATTAATATCCCGGAATATTTAGCCATGGCGCTAGCTGTTACCTCATGTGAACTTTAATGTCCCAGAACTTTAACTTCAAATCCTGTCAGTTGGTGTGAAGATAAGAAAATACTTGGTCACGCTTGCCACATCCTTGTGTATTTCTGTCATTTTGAAATCCAAGATGTATCGGTGTTGTCAACTGGGGGCCGTTTCACTAAACTTCGTACGACTAAAATGTTCGTAAGTGCAAAATTATGATAGTCTGTAAATTTCACATTAACAATGTTTTCTTGTAAATAATTATTGGATTTACATTTATTGAGCATAGGCTGCATATGCCGCCTATGCTCAATAAATTTAAATCCATAAATTGAAATTTACAGACGATCTTAAATTTGAACTTACGAACATTTTAGTCGTAAGAAGTTTAGTGAAACGGGCCCCAGCTCTTTAGCAAAGCCAGATAAAAACTTAATTCCAGCGGCAGTACATGATGCTTATTTCTTACCGTTTCTCGACCTGGATATCTATGAAATTAATCCGACTGTTGCAATAAGTACAGCGTTATATTTATAAGTGATTGTATGGTGTTTAATGGCATAATAACAGCTACGGTCATTTAAGGCCAGGTCAATGGGTTTGATCCCGTATTTAACCTGCTGCATTGGGGATTGGTGGGGTCCCACAATCATAACGGAATATTTTCAATTTACATCGACACACAAATATAGTTCACATATCGCCCTCTTGAAATTAATTTTAAAAAATCGATATATGATCTATAAGTTTTACGTATGAAACTCAGTTATCTACTGGTAGAGATACAGACACATTGTGGGTGGCAGATTGGATTTCATTATTACATGTTTACTTTACCCTGGTGCTAATGTACTAAATACTGTGTGTCTTATTCATTTTGTGCATGGTATGAACGAGAAAAGCCTATTTAAATCATACCCAATTATACCCTGATATTAAATATCTAGAAGGTAGGACACTCGCCATCTTTTCAACCAAACGGAAGTGGAGTATTTACTATCGCTAATTCAGTAATTGTAACGCGCGAGAAGGCCGGGACCAGCAGGGTCCCGGCCTTCTCGCGCGTTACAATTACTGAAATTAGCGAGCCGGGCCGAAGGTACACTAGTACCACTGCCTATGGTCTCATTCACGGAAATAATGAGTAGTGAAGACGGAGCTAAACAGTTTATGCAGATTAGCATACCACCACGACGCCACCAATACACCATCACCTGTGTTTCTATTTAGTTACATTTACGGTCCATATGTCGGCCTGCCTACATGCTGGCTGTTTCATGAAACCCGCCAAACTTTACGACTGTATCCACAATACAAAATAATATTTTATTTCGATAATATTAAATTTTAGCAAAATTAGCAAAATTTAAGAAAGACCCTTGTTTTTATTTTGTGATTTTCTTTTCAAATATTCACTTTATTACGATAAAACAATTTCCCCATATCAAGTTAAATTCTTGGGAAAATGCCAAATTATTCCTGCAGTTCTTTGCTACAACTCCATTTCCTACATGTTAAATTCACATAGAGAAAATTTATTTTGTTTGTAATAAAATATATATGTGTGCAATTTTCACAATATAAATGAAGGCTCATTCTTAATATTTAATGTTTTGTAATATGGATATAGTCGTTACAATTTATCAGGTTTCGTGAAACATACAGTATGGTGTCCAGTAACCGATTTCATCAAAATTGCGAAGTATACTTATCTAGCAAAGTATATTTTGAGGAGTAATCATTTAGTTTTCCCAAAATGCATTATTTCATATAGAACTATCGACTGCATATATTTGATGATTAAAAGTATGCAGAATTGTTATACTGAATTTATTACATTATCACAGCCGAAATGGCTGTGATAATGTAATACATTCAGTATAATAAAAAATAATACAAAATTGAAAATTTCTCCCTCAAAGTATACTTTGCTAGATAAGTACACTTTGCAATTTTAGTGAAATAGACTATTGATGATCTGACCACTTGCCTAAACTGCCCGTCTGTGTTTACATGTATGGTGTAGTAATACGGGAAACATCAGCTGTTATTGAGGGATTCGTTTTCCTCACAGACATATCAGAACCTAATGGCATAACATCCGGTTTACAGAATATAGCCATGTGTTGTATGTGCTGACATGGTTCCCATACAACTTAACATAATATTATCCCCGGGAACAGCATAATTAACTAAACGATAATATTTCCTAGAGGTAAACCCAGGTGTACGCAGGTTGTCAGGTGATCTGATCACATATCCGCCTGTAGTGGCTCGTCCCGTCGTCAACCCATTGTTGCATTGCTTCGTTTTGCGAGTCTCTCTTTGTATATTGTTTTGTTAACCCTTACAATGCTGAATTAATTTGTGTCGTCTGCTGTTTATCTTTAAGTTTCTATTTTTCGTATTACAAACGTGGTTTGACAGCACTTGAGAATCATTTCCAATGGAAATAATTCTAAAGTGCTGTCAAACCATGTTTTTGTTGAGAAAGAAGACAATATATAATACAACAACAGCCGACAATTTTCGTTTCCCGCATTCTACGGGTTAATGTAGTCGACTTACCAGGCAACTACAACAGCCATTCGGATGGCTGGAGTTTCTAAGCTCTCTCAGGACGTCCCAGGACAAAATGACATTTCCAACACATTCACCTATATTGATCGCAATAAATGAGTATATACATGTAATTATAGATTGCTGTAAATACAGGGACCTCAGATATACATGCTCTGTAATGTAATGGAAATGAGAGGCTATAAGTTGGTATATCATATATTGTTACAAACGAACAACGGAAAAGTTAAACGTAACTGATATCACGCTCTAGCTTCGCCATTTCTACTCGTTACCATTATTTCTTGATTGATGTGATATGCCGATCATAGCATACTGACCCGATATTAATTGGTGTGTTTTCAGTCTACGATGTGAAATTTACTAATGTTTGAAGATTCACTTTTGATCATGTTGCTATTCCGCTGTACGATGTGTACATTGACACACATGCATACTACATATTTACGAATTCACAATCATGAAAATGATCTATACAAACGTAACTGTATATTAAAACGTTGTATTCATACGACATCCTCATGTGATTTTGAATGTCGGTCTTCAGCGTGAGGGCGTCCAAATATGACAAGTATTGGATTTACATTTATGTTCAATAAATGTAAATCCAATAACAATTGAAGCTAACACAGTCTCCTTCTCTACATACATACAATGAGAGATCGAGGACTGGGCTATGCCAGTCATTTCCATTTGCATAACTTGGTCTTCATCAGTCATATGGTGTACATGATGTACGAACGGGGTCAAAACTAAAATTACAGGTGCACCTAAAACATTTACAGGTGCACCTGTAAGTTTATAGGTCCACCTGCATATTTTACTTGTGCACCTGTAAAATGCTGTAGGTGCATCTGTAATTTTAGTTTTGACCCCGTTCGTACACCATACAGTCATTTCTAATTTCCAAGTACAACATACATGCAAACTACAAAGAGAATAGTAGGTTAGTGCCGTGAATGGGAAAACATATATGGCAATGCTTAGGAAACGGGATGAGCGCGGCTCTGACTACATGGACACAACCTACAATAACCTTGATAACCGTATTACACTCGCGCCGTGATCGGGGCGGCAGTTGGAGACTCGGTCTCTCGGCCACACATCTACGCTGTATCAGTGTAATCCCATCGGTTTGTGCACATCAGTAGCCGATTTCACCAACATTGCTAAGCATACTTATCTAGCAAAGTGTACTTTGAGGAAGTAATCATTTATGTTTTTCCGAAATGCATTATTTCATATAGAACTAACGACTGCATATATTTGATGAGTAAAAGTATGCAGACTTATTATACTGAATGTATTACATTATCACAGCCAAAATGGCTGTGATAATGTAATAAATTCAGTGTAATAAAAAATAATACATTTATCATTACATTGAAAATGTCTCCCTCAAAGTGTACGTAGCAAGATAAGTATGCTTTGCAATTTTGTTAAAATAGGCCCCAGGTAGCATCCTATTTAACTGGCAGAAGGGCAAACAACGTTGTCCCAGACCTGGGCTACGTTAACGGCAAACGGCGTTAGTACATTTTTTTTTCAGCCGGGCCCACTTGTACATGAGACACGCCATGGAATTTTGTACATTAGGACATCTGCGTAGTTTCATTAAATACGCTGACAAAATTTACAATATCTTCCGTAAATGGCGTCAACAATTGAAAAGATAGTCAGAGTACATGCATGTACTCTGAAACCTTTGTCAACTTTTGACTTAATTTAAAAACAATATTCTATCTTTTGTAAACGTATTTAATGAAAATAAACAGATGTCCAAAGGTACAGACTCCCATGGCGTGTCTCATATAAGACCCGCCATGTGATTTTGTACCTAAGATGTGCGAGTTTTCGTGAACAATATTCCATTATTATTTTTTACACATATGCATAACAGCAATTTGTCTGCATATCATGATATCGGTACGTATGGGTGACGCGAAATGCACTAAACTGCGTACGACTAAGACGTTCGTAAGTGCACAATTGGAAATTAGAATAACATTTGCACTGATAGCCGATGCTGGCAAATATTTACGGAATGTATCCATATGTAATCATGTGTAAATTTAAGCGAAACATTGTATCATTAATTATTCACGTTAATGCGAGAAGCAACTCAATAAAAATCGTTGTACACACTTTTTATCGTAAGAAATTTAGTGAAAAGGTCCTCAGATATGTTGAACGGACAGCAACTGCACCCGTGTAGCCTATTAAACTCCCAACATGTGGTTTAGTAACATCATGGGTGGAACCAGCTAAGACAGCGAAAGGTGCAGCACCAGATCAGTCATCGCATGCGCGCAGACTGGTCTGGTGCTACACTGGTCGCAGATGCATTTTGCCACCATTTCCTTTGCGAGTGCAATTAATACGTGTATCTGCACGGGAGAGCATATTACACGCAATCCAAGTCACATGGTCTGCGATATCAGATCATTCGGTATTAGCCAATCAATTATTCATTATCAATGCCATAGCTATACCATATTGTCGCATGTTCGCGCGTGTTGTTCTGCTTGTGATAAAGAGATTGAAGTGTTGAATTTATAATAATAATAATAATAATAATATTATTATTATTATTATTATTATTATTATTATTTTATTTTTTATTATTATTATTATTATTATTATTATTATTATTATATTATTAGTATTATTATTATTATTAATCCGAATATGTGACGGAAAAAATAATTCTGTACATGAGTTTGTCTGAATCTTCTCGCTAGCATTTTAAGCTAGTAACAAAATATGAATTGCAGGTTTGTATATGTTTGCAATTAGACGCCATGTAGAGCCATTTTCATCCAATGTTCAGAGCAGATTGGCCAGTCACCCTGTGCATCAGTGTATTCTAACCTGGGGCCCGTTTAACTAAACTTCATACGATAAAAATATTCGTACGAAGATTTCTATGAATTTGCTTCTCTTATTAACGTGTTTCTATAGTGCTACCATTTTGTACCTACGGGTTCATGTCATTAATTGTAGCACGTCCACGAAACGTTTTCCAAACTCGAATTTCGGAACAAATGTTATTGTGGATTTCAATTTTGCACTTACGAACTTCTTAGTCGTAGTACGAATGTTAGTAAAACGGGCCACAGGGCCGGTAGTGTTCGCTATTCAATCACAAAAGCTAGTTTGATGCCCATTGAAACTATGATATGCCAACTCAACTGTGTGAATATAGTACAGTGGAACCCTTCTAACGCGAACACACTGGGGACCCCGTTGTGTCTAATTTCAATGGGTTCCAATGTCATTTGTGTCAACGTTCTGTCTGTTTATAACAGAAAGACAAACATTTGCCATCGAGTGCTTAATTACAGTGGAACCTCTCAAAATCGGACACCCTGGGAACCTCCCAGGGTGTCCGGTTTAGAGAGGTTACACTGTATGTTGCCACTTCTATAGAACGCCAAATAGCTAGGTCCAAATCATTTGAAGATCTCTTCTAAATCATTTGGAGCTAGCTCTAAATATTTAATGCTACCTCTAATTATTTAGAGCTAACACTAATTATTTGAGGGTATGTAGATTCGGCGTTCTGTTGGCGATAAAAAATTACAATTTTCGAGAAAAAAAAAGAAAAGAAATTGATTATTTTTCGAAAATTGTAATTTTTTATCGCCAACAGGAACGCCAAATCTACATAAACTCACATAATTAATGCTAGCTCTAAATATTTAATGCTAGCTCTAATTTTAATTATTTTAGTTTATATATATTTGGCGTTCCATACAATTCTGGCATTGTCCATGTTAGTCTGACCTGTGGGTACGATCAATCTGGGACCCATTATAGATGCCAGGGTAAATCAAATAAACTCGTCCCTGGGAGAGGCACGTGGTAATCGTGTGAGTCACTCAACAGACGTAATTAACGAGAACGTAAGTGAACGATTATCATGTCAGTATGTCTTTAACAGCAAGCAACCACACAGCGAGAGTTGGTGTTATATACAGATATTACAAGACTATCATATGGCCTACCAATACATACTTCGTAGAGTATGCCAAATGGCGCGAAATCGCTCAGGATGAATGCAGAAGTAGTCCGGTATAAACAAAATAGTGCGGGCGTTTTGAGGTCACAGACACAGTTTGCTTGCAAAAGTTGATCCATTACTACCCAGTTTCATTTGAGGAACATTTTGGGGTGCTTTTAGCACCACTTTTCAGCATATGTATAGCATTTAAAAGAGAACACTACACGTGATGTAAACAGAGTATCCGTGGCCAAAAATTGTAAACAATATTGGGGATATGACGAGGTTGGATTTTTCTTTCTTAGGAGTAAGTGAACCTATTGTTTAATTCATGCAGAACCAGTACAGACTGGCTGCAGGTCAGGTACAAATAGGTCCCACAGCATACATACGAATAATGAACGTAGGAGAGACTGGTCTTATTGGATGGCATTCGGTTAAATTATATAGTAAAACTATGTGGTGTGGTCTAACCTATAAGGTGGGCCCAGGCCCTATGTGAGATATGGTTTTCTGTAGAATTTCAAGAATTTTATGTTTCTTGTAGCCATGTCTCTGGGAACATAATTTAAAGTTACTGCGACAAGAGTAATCGATCGAACTCTGCGATGCAACATATTGTGTTCATTTCGTATCGCAGATGGACAATTATCGCCTTCAAAATCTTCTAAAATCTTGATTTCTCAGCTTTATTTGTCAAATATAATATCCCAGTGTATGCAAATTACCTGTAGGTGATTGGGCTTGGGATGTGACAGTAATATACACAAAAAGAGTGATTATATTGTGTTTGTCATGTTTTTTTCATTGATATTGGCTTCCTGATGGACAATTAAGAAGTTTGGGAAAGTGGCGCGACATCACGATGCTGTTCCAAATTTGCCAAAATTAGGCGTAAGTGTACACTAGTACTCAGAAAACATTATTTTTCCTTTCCTCCTGGCCCCGTGCAGGCACCGGGGCGGGATCAACTGATCCTGAGAATAGTGCTGCAGTAGCCATTGCTTGTCGTAAAAGGCGACTAAACTGGCTTAACGATTGGGTTCATACTTTCCGGAACCCACTATACCGGATTTGGCCCTCATGTACATTTTTGGCTTTCTTGTATGTGAGAGTTGAGTCAGGCTATGCCCCATATATATAAAAGTAAGATTAGCGCTAATCCTATTACTTTTAGGGGATGGGATAAATGATGCTGGTGTGGCGAGGGCCTGGCACCAGATCAGGTTGTTCTAATTTCAGGACTGAATATATATTTTGATTGTAAATATTGAGTTCTGAAGTTGGGATTTACCCCCCTCGGCCAGGTGGATACGGGACTCGACCCCGTTGACCCGTCTGCGTGTAGACTCCCTGAGGCTTGTACCTCTATGTCAGAAAAGCGGACGTTAAACCCTATTCACTCACTCACTCCTTTCCTCCTGTGTCATAAAGCAAATATCTTGACTGACCGTTCCAAGCCACTACCCTTTTGTCTCTCGACCATTCCAGAGTGGCATACATGTTGGTATAGTTTGAGTGAGGAGTCTTTATATGTAGAATGGTTAGCTATAACACTATTTAGGATTTTATGGACTTTTGTGGTTTTAATAGAACCTAGTTTTGAATAATGAATATTGTAGAATGATTTGTAGTGAAACTGGTACACTTATAGGTTAGAGGATACCAAATGGCGCGAAATCGCAGAAGTAGTCCGGTATACAAAAAATATAGTGCGGGCGTTGTTGGACATACGAAGTCCCGAATTTCGACAACGTTAGCACTGTGTGGCTATGACTGGAGAAATTTGGTTTTGTGAGCTTTGCGACCAGTATAGATCCAGATCAGACTGCATCCGTACAATCTGATCAGGATCTGCACAGTTTGCCATTCCATCAATCAAATATCCGTCATGTGTTTCAAACAAGCTATAAGCAATATATATCGTTATCAGGCTACATGCGTGAGCTATTCAGCTTTCGCCTTCATTTACGGAAAATATCGTAAATTGTGTAAACAATTTTCCCCGAGATATCGCACAGGTACAAAATTACACGGCGTCTCTCATATACATGGTGTAGAACCTCTATTACAATATGGGAAGGGTGGACAATGTTGGGTTCTACAACCCTGGTATGTAAGATGACCCGTACTGAGTAAGTCGCCCATACTGTCCCACAGTTTCCTTCAACATTTACAATTTAGATATATTCATACGAGGCTTCACATCAGGGCAAAAACAGGGGGCTGTTTCACTAAGCTTCTTACGACTAAAATGTTCGCATAAATTTCACATTAACAATGTTTCCTTGTAAACGAATATTGAATTTACATTTATTAAGCATAGACTGCATATGCAGCCTATGCTCAATAAATGTAAATCCATCAATTTAAATTTCCAGACGATCCTAAATTTGCACTTACGAACATTTTAGTTCTAAAAAGTTTCCCAGCTGTCTAAACACTACGCTGGTCAATCCTCCCATACATCCCAATTCGCCATGACACGTTACACGTGATTTGGTGGTATACGTACGTTCACAGGCGCCAGTCCATCAAGCTCCGAGATTGACAGATCCAATCTTGCGTATGACGGCGTAACAATAGAAATCCGCATGTATACCGCTCACCTCATATAACAGACACCTTACCGAATGTACGTATGTGTGTTCTTCGGCAGCGGATTCGAATATGCGAATGTTTAGATATCGTATATACCGCGAAAGCTGGTGGGAATTTAAGCGCAAATGCGGAATTAAATTCCGTATTTGCGCTTAAATTTCCGCCACTTTTCTATATTGTTTAGAATTATGTAACCGCTTTGTAGACGTTTTATGAAAAGCGATATAAGCCGATTATCTCAAAACATTTGGCCACATATTACCATATAAAAAGTGTTGGTTAATTCCATACTAGTTAATCGGCACATTTATCATTTTATCATTTTTTATCCAAATAGCTTTTGTGCCACAGATAAACTCTAGCCGTAGCTGACAAATCCTGAGAACGTGTGGTTTACATATATGTTAGACCAGTGTAGATCTGATCATTCTATACTTTGACGCAGTCGTGTCACGGTCAACACTGTGTGCTTTAGGGAAAGGTCATTCGACAATGACTGAGGGGTGAACGGTGTAGTCTCTGATCAGACTGCATCGGCCCAAGGTAAATCTGGATTACTATAATTACGTGTGAATGGTAAGGTACTTTTTCTTCTATCTTCGGCCCAATTTTACAATAAACAATAGAAAAAAATGGCACAATGACCGGAAAACTCTGCGAATAATTACCTTTCGTTGATTATATGTGCACTCGGATATGATGGAACTGGAGAAATTGGTTCTATGTCCATTGCGAATAGTGAACACTGATCCGCGCAGTCTAGTCATAATTTTACGTTCATATAAACAATTCAAAAACCATATTTTTTTCGATAATATTAAATTAAAGGAAAATTTAAGAATGAGCCTTCTTTTTATTTCGTGAAGTTTTGTCAAATATTGATTTTATTGCGAAAACAAAATTTCCCCATGTTAAATCCCCATAGACATCTTCATGGAGTGAAGATGTCTATGGGGATTTAACATGGGGAATTTTTTTAGAATTTCAGAAATACTGGACCGATTTTTAAAATTTAACTTTTGTTTTCTTAGTTAGATCATTTCCAAGCTATCTAGCTAGGTTTCGGAGTCAATTTCCAATTGTTTTCGTTTTTTGACTCCTCCCACATCTCCTCTACCTTTTGCCCCCATCCCATAGACAAATAAATTTTTCGTAATAAAATAAATATTTGACCAAATTTCACGAAATAAAAAGAAGGCTCATTCTTAAATTTTCCTTTAATTTAATATTATCGAAAAATATATTTGTTTTTGAATTGTTTATGTGGCCGTAAAATTTGGGCAGCTTTCGTGAAACAGACTATAGACCATTATCGGACTGAAGAACATCTAAGGATATATGCTGGCCATAAATGCCCCATATCCAGGTCAAAATCGCATATGAGACACGCCATGTGATTTTGGACCTAAGAAGACGTGTGATTTTTCATGAAAAAATATTTACAGAAACTTTGATTTTTTTTCCTGTAAACAAAGTCGAACGTTTGAAACATTCATGGCAAATGCGGCGTCAGTTTCCGACGACATTTACAGAAAATATCGTAAATGTTGTCAAATATTTTTCATGAGATCTCGCTCCATCTTTTTAGGTACAACATGACATGGCTTGTCTCATATGTGGTACCGGGATGGTAAATATAGTTAATAACGATGTATCACGTGATGAGGTTAGGCATCAACACCTTGTAATTTGCTGGTTAGTTGCTGAAATGTGGCTGTGATTGGAGAAATGGGGCTTATGGATAGTGCGATCAGTGTAGATCCAGATCAGCTTTGCATCAGCATCCGCAAAGTCTGAACAGCATCGGTACTGTTCGTCATTCAATCAATGAACACCCATAATGCTTCTAACAAGCAATATAGATATCAGGCTTCAGGAGTGTGATATTTGATCAGGAGTTACACTGGTCACAAATACCATATGCCTCATTTCTTCAGTTATAGCCACACATATTCTTGTTTCTTATTATACTGGACGATCGGTATACATGTACATGTCGTGTGCCGAAATATGTTTTACTTCCGCGTGCGCACGCGATAGCTTAGCCAATGAAACGACGCACCAGTTTACCAGGGTTGCATGCACACGCGAATGTAAAAAACATATTCCATGTCTCCTCTGTGCCACTTTAACATAACCATAAATTGTAAATCAATTAAAAATTAGACATACTGATGTATTTGTCTCATATATAATGTTTCATTCGGTACAAAGAAATAATTACTCCCGCACTTAGCTATTTTGGTAAAAACAGCTGCTGGAGCAAAATTACACTCTACTATGAGATCGTTTGTAATGACTGGCATATTGCTTAATAAAGCTTATTGGTGATTGGATTTCAAGTCTTGAATTCCCAATAATGAGGACTTTGCACAACTAAATGTAGATTTCTTTCTATTTCAACAAGCACTCAATAGGATTACATTGTAATCATTTTGCTGATGACAGTTAACCTTTTCCACTGGCTAAATATGGAACAACGTAGGCGTTGATCAGACTGCGCGCATGCGCAGGCCAATCTGGGTCTACGCTGGAAGCAAACGCAAACGTTATAATACCAATATGTCAGCGGGACAGCCAATATGCACTAATTAATGAAGATATTCACAGATGCCATATTACATTTAATACGAGTATAGCTGTATATCTGCCAACTTGTCATGACCGACTATAGGTGAGACACACTTGTGCTTAGCTATTCTTTAAAGTTGTTTCCATTAATATTTACTAATAAGTGCTGGTGTACAGCCTGATCTGTTGCTACACTGGTCGTAAACTCAATACATGTACGTTCATTTCGGTCGTGGCATATATGACTTACCAATGTAGTCTGTGAGTGATTATATGTAGTTATGTAATTCGCGATCAGTGTAGATCCAGATCAGCCTGCGCATCCGCGCAGTCTGATCAAGATCTGCACTGTTCGCCACTTAGTAAGTGAAGCAAGTGGCATACGCCTAAGAAGCAGTACAAATGCGTATCAGGACACAGGACTATGCTGTATTGGTTCAGGAACTAGACTGACCACAAATGTCATAAGGCTCACTTCTCGAGTCATTATCACGGCCATGCGAGCTACTGTGTCACATATATTAACATTTGCTAACATTTAACAAATAAATAAAAAAATCTGAAATTATATGGTGTGACCACTCATTTGGACTTTCTCACCGAGACGTTTCAACTTAGTGGTAACATGTTTGGAGAAATAAACAAAGTAACCAGAATGTTTACAACAAAAATTTGTATGCCTAGAGCAATGGGTTATGGAAAATCGACGTATTCCGAGGAAAAAATACAATGAAAGCATTTATATCGGGAAGGCAAGAGTTCAAATTCATGTCACTGATTTATTCTTTGAGATCAAGTGCTATGCTATATAGAGAATAGTAGGTTAGTGCCGTGAATGGGAAAACATATCTGGCAAGGCTTAGGAAACGGGATGGGCGAGGCTCTGCCAGATATTTTTTCCCATTCACTGCACAAACCTACTATTCTATTTATCCCGTCTACACTACACATAGCTTTAAAATGAAACAAATAACCCCAGCCGCATCCTCAAAATCGGAGAATCGACTACTATGATAACCGCACATATTCATACGCAGTGATTATGTCGTATTGACAGGATATCAAAACAGTTTCACGGCACCGTGTTTCACGGCACATATGCACTGTCTTGACGGGATAAAAAGGTATGTCGTGTTTATTACGCTGTATGTGTAATATTTCAGTGTGAACTGCTATATCATTAGTTTTAGTTATATCCAGGGTATGGGTAGAGTAGGGGTAGGAGTAGGCGGTGGAGGGGTTGGGTGGGTAGGGGTAGGAGTAGGAGTAGGATAGGATTTAGGAGTAGGAGTAGGAGTAGGAGTAGGAGTAGGAGTAGGGGTAGGGGTAGGGGAGTAGGAGGGGGTAGGGGTGGGTGGGTAGGAGGGGTGGGGGGGGGTAGGGGGGGGGGTAGTAGGAGGGGGGGGTGGGGGGGGGAGTAGGGGAAGGAGGGGGGTAGGGGGGGGAGTAAGGGAGTAGGAGTAGGGGGTAGGGGGGGGGGGGGGGGGGGGTAGGGGTAGTTGTAGGGGTAGGTTTTTTTTGGTAGGGGTAGGAGTAGGAGTAGGGGTACGGGTAGGGGAGGGGGTCATGGGGGGTAGGGCTAGGAGTAGGATAGGGGGGGGGGGGGGGTGGGAGGGGGTTGGGGTAGGAGTAGGGAGTGGGTTAGGGGTAGGGGTAGGGGTAGGGAGGTAGGGGTAGGGGGTAGGGGTTGGTAGTATGGGGTAGGGGGTTTTGGGGTTAGGGGTTAGGAGTAGGAGTAGGGGTAGGGTAGGAGTAGGAGTAGGGTAGGGGTAGTAGGGTAGGGGTAGGAGTAGGAGTAGGCAGGGGTTAGGGGAAGGGTAGTAGGAGTAGGAGTAGGAGTAGGAGTAGGGGTAGGAGTAGGAGTAGGAGTTAGAGTAGTGGGGTAGGGGGTAGGAGTAGGGGTTGGAGGAGTAGGAGTAGGGGTAGGGGGGTAGGAGTAGGGGGTAGGTGGGGTAGGGGTAGGAGTAGGAGTAGGAGTAGGAGTAGGAGTAGGAGTAGGGATAGGGGTAGGGGGGGGGGGGTAGGGGGGGGTTAGGGGTAGGGTAGGGGTAGGAGTAGGAGTAGGAGTAGGAGTAGGGTAGGGGTAGGGGTAGGGGTAGGGGTAGGGGTAGGGGTAGGGGTAGGAGTAGGAGTAGGAGTAGGAGTAGGGGTAGTGGAGTAGGAGTAGGAGTAGGAGTAGGAGTAGGAGTAGGAGTAGGAGTAGGAGTAGGAGTAGGAGTAGGAGTAGGAGTAGGAGTAGGAGTAGGAGTAGGAGTAGGAGTAGGTAGGAGTAGGAGTAGGAGTAGGAGTAGGAGTAGGAGTAGGAGTAGGAGTAGGAGTAGGAGTAGGAGTAGGAGTAGGAGTAGGAGTAGGAGTAGGAGTAGGAGTAGGTAGGAGTAGGAGTAGGGAGTAGGAGTAGGAGTAGGAGTAGGAGTAGGAAGTAGGAAGGGTGAGTAGGAGGTTAGGAGTAGGAGTAGGAGTAGGAGTAGGGAGTAGGGTTAGGGGTAGGGTGGGGGTGGGGGGGGTGGGAGTGGGAGTGGGGAGTGGGAGTGGGTTAGTGGGAGTGGGAGTGTGGGAGTGGGGAGTAGGAGTAGGAGTAGGAGTAGGAGTAGGAGTAGGAGTAGGAGTAGGAGTAGGAGTAGGAGTAGGAGTAGGAGTAGGAGTAGGAGTAGGAGTAGGAGTAGGAGTAGGAGTAGGAGTAGGAGTAGGAGTAGGAGTAGGGGTAGGGGTAGGGGTAGGGGTAGGGGTAGGAGTAGGAGTAGGAGTAGGGGATAGAACACATGACCTTCAATCCGGAGGTTGTGGTGTCAAACCTCACGTTTTGCATCCCAGTGGTCAGTTGAATGAGACTTGAAACCGAGGTCCTGTCCCTAAATGACTTTAGCTGTTGCTGAGACGTTAAACACATTCACTTTAACTTGGAAATTGGATTGAACAAATACCGCTTACATTTGTATAAGCTATTTTCTGGATGTCAAGCATTGCAATTAAAATTGTACATACGTGTATATTGTTATTTAATTCCAATACATTCTTCTGGTAATACACATAACTGGTCATTGTGTAGATAAATTACAGACAAAACTACAGAACACTGTGATATGCGGGAGTCTACTACGGGGCGCCATGCAGGACAGGTTAATTATGTGTACAAAACCAATTTTGTCCCGACAAAATTGAGTTTTGTAACACTAAAAATCACAAAATCCAATTAAGTAAAATTCTGATATACAAAATTCATTTTTGTTATAAAGGATTCAATTTTGTAAGACTGAATTGAGTTTTGTGAACAAAATTCAGTTTTGTGGGACAGAATTCAGTTTTGTCCACAAAAGTCAGTTTTGTCCACAAACATTAGTTTGCGTAACTGATAGTCTATGCCATCTCTACGTTGATTGGTAGGATCGGTCTTAGTCTATTTTACTAAATGGAGGTGTACACTTTGCAGGTTTAAATATTTCAATGCGAAAATATAAACCAATATATCAATATTATACTTCTTTATGGACAGTTATGTTGGTTATATTATGATTACAAAATATATTACCTCTAGTTTATCCAAGAATCTTATTGTGACTAATCATGTATGCGGATGCCAGGGCGGCCAAATAACAACTATTTTGATATATAAACATTTTAACAATAGCATCGTTTTTATTTCAAGTAACAACATTGGGATAGCGTTATTAAATGATTTGCACATAGTAAAACAATACAATACCTTTCATATTACAATAAACCGGTTGCCATGGCAACAATTCACAAATGTTATTTTTTCCATCAAGTTCCATCATGTTTGTTGCTGATATAATTTAGTATAACATATTATTCCACATTTTTGTCATACTGTATCTGACCAATGGTAGTCCTTCGTACATGGCGATTTGTGCCATATTTGGGCAACAGAATCGAACGTATGCAAATACGTATACGAAACGTATGCAGAATTGAATTTTGTGACACAGAATTGAATTTTGTGACAATTGAATTTTGTGACACAGAATTCAATTTTGTGACACAGAATTGAGTTTTGTGGCACAAAAGTGAATTTTGTGACACAGAATTGAGTTTTGCGGCACAAAAGTGAATTTTGTTGACAAAATCAGTATATATTTAATTCTGTTTTGTTTTTGTCAAGTTTATAGGTACAACAATGAATTTTGTTAACACAATTGAGCCATGTCCCACTTGGCGCCCCGTATCTACCGTTATATATCTCAATGTGTACATGTAATGGTAACGATGACGAAGGGGAGTAACTATTGTTAGTGGTCGTGAACTGCAGTTTACTGGTTGTTTCCCTTACTCGGTAACGGCAGCACACGTTGGATTAGAAACACAATTGCTAACCCAGCTCCATACCTCTCTCGTAGATAACATATCGGAGGCGAATTATTGTAGCTAACTTTGGATGAGCACATGCTCAAAATTCCAGCGACAAGAGAGCGAGGCCCTGCGACTCACGCGAGGAAATTGAGAACCCCTGCGAACGTTTCGAGACATTTTTGAAACTCCCTCGCGAATGCCGTTCGCAATTTGTCGCAGCCCAGTGAGATACTAGGTTGAGTGAAACGGGCTTGAAACATGCCTAAATTCAACATTCTCCTTACTTAAATGACCATGATGGATCGATTTAGTGCCCAATACCTCTTTCGTTTACATGTAAACTGCAGGCGCGGATCCAGGATTTCGGGTTAGGGTGGGGGGCGTAACTATTTTGCAATACTTGACTATATTATCGAACGAGCTAAGCTCGTTCGATAATATATTAAAGTATTGCAAAATAGTCGACCGATGCGGGAGCTCAGGATGGGGGGGGGGGGGGAGGGGGGGGGGGGGGGGGGGGGGGGGTAGGGGGGGGGGGGGTTGGGGGGGGGGGGGGGGGGGGGGGGGTCCGGGGGTATTCTCTGTCACTGTCACAGTAGTTTAGACGATGCATGGAATACATGGCTTTGGCATGAAACGTGCCTTGTAACTTTGTAAACAATATTTACTCGACGAATTTTAGGGGGGTGGGGGTGGGGGGGGGGGAGGGGGGTGCGAGCGCCGGGTCCGCCCCCCCCCTGAATCCACCCATGAACTGTATTAGATGATGTTACACTGGTCCCGATACATCAGGGGGCCGTTTCACTAAACTTCGTACGACTAAAATGTTCGTAAGCGCAAATTTAGGATCGTCTGGGGAATTTTCAATTGATGGATTTACATTTATTGAGCAATAGGCTGCTTAAAACAGCTATGCTCAATAATGTAAATTCCAATAATTGTCACAAAGAAAAACATTGTTATTGTGGAATTTACAGACTATTATAATTTTGCACTTACGAACAGTTTAGGTTTGTACGAAGTTTAGTGAAACGGCCCCCTGATCTTCTTTTCGCGTAGCCGTGAGTATGTCACCCCTTCCAATAGATCGTAGATTGTCCTTACTGGGCGACAATACGGATGTCTAAATTGGGTGCCGGTGTGGGCCGGCAAATCGAGCGGGCTTGTCAGCTTAATTCACGTGCCACTCTTTATGTGTCTCACCTGAATACACTACGCCTGGTGCATGGGGTTGACACGAGTTCGGAGTTCATGCAGTGGAGGAGCCAGGGGCCCGTTTCACTAAACTTCGTACGACTAAAATGTTCCGCGTAAGCGCAAATTCAGAATCGTCTGTAAATTTCAATTGATGGATTTACATTTATTGAGCTTACGAACATTTTAGTCGTACGAAGTTTAGTTGAAACGGGCCCCAGAACCATTATACCTCTGGGGGGGGGGGGGAGGGGGGGGGGGGGGGGGTGGGGGGGATCAGGTACATTTACGGCTAATACAAAATTTCAATCTTAACAATTTAAAAAAGAACAGCAGAGAAACACATTCATGATAATGACTGAAAACATGTCAGTTATTGTTTGCGGTAAGCATATCAAGATTGCCGCCAAAATCCAAGATGGCCGCCAAAAATTAGAATGTCAACCAACCACAG
Organism: Conchocele bisecta; assembly: GCA_029237695.1. NCBI lineage: Eukaryota > Metazoa > Mollusca > Bivalvia > Lucinida > Thyasiridae > Conchocele > Conchocele bisecta. The sequence continues at coordinate 84,198,868 of CM055273.1, forward strand.
TAATACATTTATTTTACCATAATCTAATATATTTTCAAGGTTTTTTTTATTTTGTTCAACTAAGATGTGAAAATATTTAATAAAATAAGTTATTAATGATTTGATTTTGATGCTGAATTGTGAGTAATTAGTTAAGCCGAAAATAAGCTTAGCTCCAAGGATTATAGCGTTTTACAAGAAATTTTCAGTCGCTTAAAGTTCCTAGGAACAGTAATATCTGACAAATAAAGCATATTTGATTTAATTATGAAACCTCCTTTGATAATCTTGTCATTAATATGAATATAAGATGCCGTCAAAAATCCAATTTGATCTGGATAGTGGTTATTGAATTATTACAAAAAAAATATAGTGATGTTTGTAAAATGTGTTTGTCACACATTAAATCATTTGTAATTAAAATGTTAATGCACACGTATCCATTGCATTATTTACCTTAGTTCCAACTGTGCAAAACGAAATGTATCTACTCACTTTATTTATAACCTTGAAATTTCTAAAGCCCATTTAAATAAAAAACCTCCAAACTACGTTTTAAAAAACCGTTAACCATGCTCATATAATGCATAATACTGCTATTTAATGATTTGATGTTTAATGGAAAAAATCGTTTTACATACGGCTACATGACCACACACAAGCTACTCTGTACATGTAATAACATACATACATATTTCATTGTAACATTAAGATATTTTTATCCCGTCAACACAGTGCGTATGTGCCCGTGACACACGGTGCCGTGAAACAGTTTCGATATCCTTGGCAATACGACTAATCACTGCGTATGAATATGTGCGGTGGCTGAGTTATTTTTTATTGCATTTTAAAGGCTATTTGAGGTGTTGACAGGATTAAATAGAATAGTAGGTTAGTACGTGAATGGGAAAACATATCTGGCGCGGGCACGGAAACGGGATGGGCGAGGCTCTCGCCCATCCCGTTTCCTAAGCCTTGCCAGATATTTTTTCACATTCACGGGCACTAACCTACTATTCTCTATTTTCCTCATTCACATTAAGCTTTGATTGCTCAACAGCAACTAACATTCTTCAAGATACACTATTTATTTCATCATATGAACTATAATAATATACATTATTTTAAAAGACCTCTTTTTATTAAATTTTGGACCACATGGTCTTTATCAAAATAGTCTGAACCGGACGTCATGGACGTCGCACTAGCATAGGGGGGGGGGGGGGGGGTGGGGGGGGGGGGGGGGGGGGGGGGGGGGGGGGGTGTCCGGGGGTATTTTCTCTGATCACTGTCACCAGTATGTTTTTTTTTTAAAAAGACGAAAAATGCATGGAATACATGGCATTTGGCATGAAACGTGCCTTGTAACTTGTAAACAATATTTACTCGACGAATTTTAGGGGGGTGGTGGGTGGGGGGAGGGGGGAGTGCGAGCGCCGGGTCCGCCCCCCCCCCCCCCTGAATCCACCCATGAACTGTATTAGATGATGTTACACTGGTCCCCGATACATCAGGGGGCCGTTTCACTAAACTTCGTACGACTAAAATGTTCGTAAGCGCAAATTTAGGATCGTCTGGAATTTTCAATTGATGGATTTACATTTATTGAGCATAGGCTGCTTAAACAGCCTATGCTCAATAAATGTAAATCCAATAATTGTTCACAGGAAAACATTGTTATTGTGGAATTTACAGACTATTATAATTTTGCACTTACGAACAGTTTAGTTGTACGAAGTTTAGTGAAACGGCCCCCTGATCTTCTTTTCGCGTAGCCTAGTATGTCACCTTCCAATAGATCGTAGATTGTCTTACTGGGCGACAATACGATTGTCTAATTGGTGCGTGGCCGGCAAATCGAGCGGGCTTGTCAGCTTAATTCACGTGCCACTCTTTATGTGTCTCACCTGAATACACTACGCCTGGTGCATGGGGTTGACACGAGTTCGGAGTTCATGCAGTGGAGGAGCCAGGGGCCCGTTTCACTAAACTTCGTACGACTAAAATGTTCCGCGTAAGCGCAAATTCAGAATCGTCTGTAAATTTCAATTGATGGATTTACATTTATTGAGCTTACGAACATTTTAGTCGTACGAAGTTTAGTGAAAACGGGCCCCAGAACCATTATACCTCTTGGGGGGGGGGGGGGGTTGGGGGGGGGGGGGTGGGGGGATCAGGTACATTTACGGCTAATACAAATTTCAATCTTAACAATTTAAAAAAAGAACAGCAGAGAAACACATTCATGATAATGACTGAAAACATGTCAGTTATTGTTTGCGGTAAGCATATCAAGATTGCCGCCAAAATCCAAGATGGCCGCCAAAAATTAGAATGTCAACCAACCACAGTAATACATTTATTTTACCATAAATCTAATTATTTTAAGGTTTTATTTTGTTCAACTAAGATGTAAAATATTAATAAAATAAGTTATTATTGATTTTGATTTTGATGCTGATTGTGAGAATTAGTTAAGCCGAAAATAAGCTTAGCTCAGGATATAGCCGTTTACAAGCAATTTTCAGTCGCTTAAAGTTCCTAGGAACAGTATATCTGACAAATAAAGCATATTTGTTTAATTATGAAACCTCCTTTGATAATCTTGTCATTAATATGAATATAAGATGCCGTCAAAAATCCAATTTGATCTGGATAGTGGTATTGAATTATTACAAAAAAATATAGTGATGTTGTAAAATGTGTTTGTCACACATTAAATCATTTGTAATTAAAATGTAATGCACACGTATCCATTGCATTATTTACCTTAGTTCCAACTGTGCAAAACGAAATGTATCTACTCACTTTATTTATAACCTTGAAATTTCTAAAGCCCATTTAAATAACACCAAACTACGTTTTAACCCGTTAACCATGCTCATATAATGCATAATACATGCTATTAATGATTTGATGTTTAATGGAAAATGTTTTACATACGGCTACATGACCACACACAAGCTACTCTGTACATGTAATAACATACATACACATATCATTGTAACATTAAGATATTTTATCCCGTCAACACAGTGCGTATGTGCCGTGAAACACGGTGCCGTGAAACAGTTTCGATATCCTGGCAATACGACCTAATCACTGCGTATGAATATGTGCGGTGGCTGAGGTTATTTTTTATTGCATTTTAAAGCTATTTGTAGGTGTTGACAGGATAAATAGAATAGTAGGTTAGTACCGTGAATGGGAAAACATATCTGGCGCGGCACGGAAACGGGATGGGCGAGGCTCTCGCCCATCCCGTTTCCTAAGCCTTGCCAGATATTTTTTCACATTCACGGCACTAACCTACTATTCTCTATATTCCTACATTCACATTAGCTTTGATTGCTCAACAGCAACTACATTACTTCAAGATACACTATTTATTTCATCATATGAACTATAATAATATACATTATTTTAAAGTCACTCTTTTTATTAAATTTTGGACCACATGGTCTTTATCAAAATAGTCTGAACCGGACGTCATGACGTCGCACTAGCATAGGGCGTACGTCAAATCACGAAACCACGACACAAACGTGTGTATAGTGAATTCGCGATCCGACGCGCAGCCCAAACCCAGGCGACGTCAAAACCATCTCATGACAATCTCATCGATTGACGCCGCTACCACAAGGTGTATGATCACGTGGTGCTAACAACAGCAACAAGTACTGAAATTTTCAGAATCCATCTGATTCAAAGTACGTATTCTGTTATAGTGTCCTTATTACGTAACGGATTTTGATGAAATATGGCGCATCAAACGCGTCTAGTTAAGCTGCATTTTGGTGGTCTGTGTATTTTCTCCGACACGGAAATCAATTAAGTCTATGCCAAATTCCCTGGACCACCAAATGCAGCTCACGAAGACGCGTTTGCATATTAAGGAAAATATCAAATAATACTTACTTTGGAGTGGGCGACGTTGTTCTTGTTGTAACCACGTGATCATGCACCTTGCACCATGTAGTACCAAAAACCCCTTTCAACCTGGCACCAGAAACAGGAATGTTCGCGTTTCTATTATAATGTTGAACAATAATTTTAAGACGTCGGGATCAAAACACCAACATGTTTTTATTATAAGTTTAGTACATACAGGTACATTCTTATCAGTTTCGATTCTGGTATTTTTCCCCATCAGAGCGGGTGAAATTTGGGATTCGCACTCGTAAACCGGCCTAAAATGACCTTAGCTGTTAACAGGTCGTTAACTACTATTCAATCAAATCTGATCCGACTAGTATGTTTCCGTCGAAAGGAAGTAACAACGTGGCACAATCTGTTACGTACGTACGTACGTACGTAGGTTTTTGTGACGCAATCGCACCAACCTATGACATGACCTTGACCTTTGTGATCTTCGAAATGGTGATGACACACTTAGCCATTTTCTTACGTCGAAACTTTTGTAAGAGTTTCTCCATCATGTAATAGTCTCAATATAATCCTTGAAAGATTGCTTTAATATTTGGAAAGTCCATTCACTGAACATTTGTGACGCACTCGCATGACCAATGACATGTCCTCTACCTTTGTGACCTTCGCAATGGTGCTGAAACACTTAGACATTTTCTTACGTCGAACTGGTTGTAAGAGTTTCTCCATCATTCAATATTTGCAATAGTACTTGAAGGATTGCTTTAATATTTGTACAGTTCATTCACATTGACCGGTGTGACCTTCACAATGGTGCTGAAACATTTACCCATGTTATTATGTCGAAAAGATTGTATGACTTTCTCAAATGAATTTGAAAGTTGTGTAAAACATTGTTATAGAGAATAGTAGGTTAGTGCCGTGAATGGGAAAACATATCTGGTAAGGCTCAGGAAACGGGATGGGCGAGGCTCTGCCGAGCACATCCCGTTTCCGAGCCGCGCCAGATATTTTTTCCCATTCACGGCACTAACCTACTATTCTATTTATCCCGTCAACACCTACAAACGGCTGTAAAATGCAAAAATAGTATTGACTGGATATCAAAATTGTTCCACGGCACCGTGTTTCACGGCACATACGCACTGTGTTGACGTGATAAATACACATTCTCTAGTTAGAGTCAAGTATGCGATGGGGGCATATTCATGAGTGGCAAACATAATGTCTAGTTGCTATGGAAATTAAACAAAGATACATATACAGTATATTTGAATTCGTATCCCTTGTATTGATAAGAATAGTCAAACACTTGGTGTGGTCTAGTGGATAAAGCATCCACGACACAGCTTGGCGGTCGCAGGTTTGAGCCTTGGTCGGCATTCTATGGCAATTTGGTGAACCGTCAGTTAGTTATATTAATGGTACCAACTGCTTTCCTGCCTGATACCGGGAATATGAGCTGATATATTGTACACATAGGTGTACTTGTAATTTGCCATCTGTATGTGAACTATGTTCAGCAGCCATATTGATTTTGCACATTTCTTTTAATTAAATATCAAACTAAAATCACCAACAACATTTCTGTTTATCTTTCCATTCACATTGTAAGAGATACAACCCAACAAGTGTTGTAACTGCTAGTTAAACCTATCTTGTTTTTGTTATTAAATGTTTTATTCCACTGTGTAAATGTATTATTCCATGTATATTCATCAATGTACATCGTATTGCACTTGGACACTATGGTTATCTGATATCTAAATACGTACATACAACATGTACATCGTAATTGCACTTGAAACACATGGTATCTGATTATACTAAATACGTTACATACAACATGTACATCGTATTGCACTTGAACACAATGGTATCTGATTATACTAAATACGTTACATACAACATGTACATCGTATTGCACTTGAACACAAATGTATCTGATATACTAATTACGTTACATACACATGTACATCGTAATTGCACTTGAACACATCAATGGTCATCTGATTTATACTAAATGATACGATACTACAAATGTTACATCTGTATGCACTTGAAACACATGTAAATGTATCTTGTCACATCTATTGCACTTGCACAATGGATTCTGATTACTAAATACGTCATACAACATGTATGTACATTTAAGTATTGCACATTGTAACACAATGGTATCTTGATTTACTTATGATATTTACATACACAGTACATTAACAACATTTGTAACATCGTATGCACTTGAACACAAATGTATACTAATTATGTGAATACGTACACACAACATGTACACCGTATTGCACTTGATCACAATGGTATCTGATTATATACACCCACGTTACATACAACATGTACATTGTATTGCACTGTGAACCAATGGTATCTGATTATACTAAAATGATTATACTACCACGTCTCTTACACATGTACATTCGGATTGCACTTGAACACAATGGTATCTGATTATGCTGGAATACGTTACTTACAACATGTACATCGTTTGCACTTGAACACAATGGTATTGATTATGCTGAATACGTTACATACATCATGTACATAGTTGTGCACTTGAACACAATGGTATCTGATTATACTGAATACGTTACATACAATCATGTACAATAGGTATTGGCACTTTGTAACCACAATGGCTAGGGTATCTAATTTATACTAAATACGTTACATACCATCATGTACTTTCAGTATTTTCACTTGAAAACACAATGGTATCTGTTATTTTACTAAAATTACGTTACCATACAACTGTTACAATCGTATTTCACTTGAACACAAATGGTATCTTGATTTTTACTAAATCGTTTACAATTCATCATGTTACATGTATTGCATTGAACACAATGGTATCTGATTATACTACACACGTACATACAACATTGTACATCGTATTGCACTTGAACCACAATGGTTTCTGGATTTATACTTAATACTTACATAACAACATGTACATTAGTTATTGCACTTGAACACAATGGTATCTGAGGTTTAACTAAAATACGTTGCATCCAATCATTGTACATTCGTATTGCACTTTGAAACACAATGGTATCTGGATTTATACTTAAATACGTTACATACAATCATGTACATCGTATTTTGCACTTGAACACAAATGGTATCTGAGTTATACTTAAATACGTTACATACTAATCATGTACATCGTATTGCAACTTGAACACAATTGGGTATCTGGATTATTATACACCACGTTACAAATACAAACATGTTACAATCGTATTGCCACTTGAACACAATGGTTAATCCGATTATACTACCAACGTTACAAACAAATTGTACCATTTTTTTCCGTTAGAACTTGTACAACTAAAGGGTATCTGATTGATATATAAATACGTTACATAAACATCCATGTACATCGTATTGCACTTTGAACTACAAATGGTATTGATTATAACTTCACAGGTTACATACAAATGTACATGTTATTGCCTCTTGAACACATGGTTATCTGATTTACTAAATACGTTACATTACAACATTGTACATCGTAATTGCACTTGAAAACGACTAATTGGTATCATTGATTATACTACAAACACGTTTACATACAAAACATGGTACATAGTATTTGCACTTGAACACAATGGTATCTGGATTTATACATAAATACGTTACATTACGATCAGTACATCGTAATGCACTTGAACACCATGGTATCTGATATACTAAATGAATATACTACAACACGTTACATACAACATTTACATCGTAAGCACTTGAACACAAGGTATCTGATTATGCTGAATATCGTTACATACAACATGTACATCGTAATTGCACAATGAACACAATGTATCTGAATATGCTGAATACGTTTTACATACATCAGAACATCGTATTTGCACTTGAACCACAAAGGTATCTGAATTATACTAAATACGTTATCATACAACATGTACATATATATTTGCACTTGAACACAATTGTATCTGGATATACCAAAAAAACGTTACTTACATGCATGTAACATCCCGAATTGAACTTGAACACAATGGTACTGATAATACTAAATACGATACATACCACATTTACAACGTAATATCACTTTAACACAATGGTATCTGATTATACAAGAATACGTTACATACAACATGTACATCGTATTGCACTTGAACAGAAGGGTATCTGAATTATACTACACACGTTACATACAACATGTACATCTTATTGCACTTGAACACAATGAGGGTGGGTATCTGATTATACTAAATACGTTTACAAAAAACATGTACATCGTATTGCACTTGAACTACAATGGATCTAGTTATACTAAATACGTTGCATACATCATGTACAACGTATTGCACTAGAACACAATGGTTTGCTGATTATACTAAATACGTAAATACATCATGTACATTCGTATTTGCACTTGAACACATGTATCTGATTATACTAAATACGTTACATACAACATTGTACATCGTATGAGCACTTGAACACAATTGTAATCTGAATAAACTAAATACGTTACATACAACATTACATCGTATTTGCTCTTGAACACAATTAGTATCTTATTATGACAAATACGTTACATACAACATGTACATCGTATGCACATGAACACTACAAAGGTATCTGATTATACTAAATACGTTACATTACATCATGTACATCGTAATTGCACTTGAACACAATGGTAATCTGATTATACTAAAAACGTTACAAACAACATGTCATAGTATTGCACTTAACACAATGGTATCTGATTATACTAAATACGTTTACATACAACATGTACATCGTATTGCAACGTTGAACACAATGGTATCTTATATACTAAATACGTTACATACAACAAGAAGCATCGTATTTGCACTTGAACACAAGGTAATCTGATATACTACATACGTTACATACAACATGTACATCGTATTGCACTTGAACACAATGGTATCTGATTATACTACACACGTTACATACAACATGTACATCGTATTGCACTTGAACACAATGGTATCTGATTATACTACACACGTTACATACAACATGTACATCGTATTGCACTTGAACACAATGGTATCTGATTATACTAAATGATTATACTACACACGTTACATACAACATGTACATCGTATTGCACTTGAACACAATGGTATCTGATTATGCTGAATACGTTACATACAACATGTACATCGTATTGCACTTGAACACAATGAAACTGATTATGCTGAATACGTTACATACAACATGTACATCGTATTGCACTTGAACACAATGGTATCTGATTATACTGAATACGTTACATACAACATGTACATCGTATTGCACTTGAACACAATGGTATCTGATTATACTAAATACGTTACAAACATGACATGTTACATCGTATTCACTTGAACAACAATGTATCTGATTATACTAAATACGTTACATACAACATGTACATCGTATAGTCACGTGAACCCAATGGTATCTGATATATACTAAATACGTTTACATAAAACCCACAAAAAAAATTCCAAAAAATGTACATGGGTAATGCAACTTGAACACAATGGTATCTGATATACTACACACGTTACATACAACAGTACATCGATTGCACTTGAACACAATGGTATCTGATTAAACTTAATACGTACATACAACATGTACATCGTATTGCACTTGAACACCATGGTATCTAGTATACAAAATACGTTGCATACATCATGTACCTCGAATTGCATCTTGAACAGAATGGTTCTGAATATACTAAATACGTAACATACATCAGGTACATCTTATTGCACCTTGAACACATTGTAACCTGAATATACTAAAACGTTACATACCACATGTACATCGTATTGCACTTGATCAACAATGATATCTGATTATAACTAACAACACGTTACATAAAACATGTACATCGTAATGCACTTGAACACAATGGTATCTGATTATACTACACACGTTTACATACATCCACTGTACATCGTATTTCACTGAACACAATGTTATCTGATTATACTAAATACGTTACATACATCATGTACATCGGATTGCACTTGAATACAATGTTATTTGATTATACTACACACGTACATACAACATTGTACATCGTATATTCACTTGAACACATGTATCCGTTATTATACTATATACGATACATACAACATGTACAACCGTATTGCACTTAACACAATGGTACTGATTATACTAAATACAGTTACATACAACATGTACATGTATTGCACTTGAACACAATGTACTTGATTATACTAAATACGTTACAAACAACATGTACATCGAATTGCACTTGAACACATGGTATCTGATTAAACTATATACGGTAAAATACAACATGTACATAGTATTGCACTGTGGGAAAAACACAATGTACTGATTATACTAAATACGTTACATACAACATGTACATCTAATGCACTTGAACACAATTGTGTATCTGATTTATACTACACACGATACAATACAACATGTACAACGTATTGCACTTGAACACAATGTATCCTGATTAGACTACACACGTTACATAACAACATGTACATCTATTGCACTTGAACACAAAGGAAATCTGATTAACACACACTTTACTACAACAATACATCTATTGCACTGAACACCATGGTATCTGATTATACATATACGTTACATACAACATGTACATCGTATTGCACTTGAACACAATGGTATCTGATTATACTAAATACATACATACAACATGTACATCGTATTGCAACTTGAAACACAATGGTATCTGTATTATACTAAATACGTTTACATACAACATGTACATCGTATTGCACTTGAACACAAATTATCTGATTATACAAAATACGTACATACATCATGTACTCTCGTATTGCACTTGAACACAATGGTATCTGATTAATGCTAAATACGTTACATACAACATGTACATCGTATTGCAAACTTGAACAAAATGGATATCTGATTATACTAAATACGTTACATACAACAAGTACATTATATACGTAACATACATTCATTACATCGTAAGCACTTGAACACAATGGTATCTGATTAAACAAAATACGTTACATACAACATGTTACATCCGTATTGCACTGAACACATGGTAATCTGATTATACTAAATACTTTTACATACATCATGTACATCGTATTGCACTTGACACAAATGGTATCGATTATGCTAAATACGTTACATACATCATTTACATCGTATTGCCACTTGAACAACAATGATCTGATATACTAAAAACGTTTACATAACAAAATGTAAAATAGTAAACGTATTACATACAACATTTACATCGTATTGGCACTTGAACACAATGGTAACAGATTATACTTAAATACTTACATACAACATGTACATCTATTGCACCTTGAACACAAAGGTATCTGATTAAACTAAAATCACTTTACATACAACATGTACACTATGCACTTGAACAACAATGTAACTGAGTATACTAAACAACTTTGCATACATCAATGTACATTCGTATGCAACTTGAACAGAATGGAATCTGGATTAACTAAATACTTTACATACATCATTGTACATCCGTAATTGCACAATTGAACACAATGGTATCTGATTATACAAAATACTTTACATACAACATGTTCATAGTATTGCACTTGAACAACAAGGGTTATGATTATGCTAATACGTTACAATACAACATGTACATGTATTGCACTTGACAAATGGATCTGATTATACTACTAATACGTTACATACAAACATGTACATCCGTATTGCACTTGAACACAATGGTATCTGTTATACTAAATACGTTACATCCACTTGGGCATCGATTGAACTTGACAAATGGTTATCTGATTTTATAAAATTACGTTACTTAAAACATGTATTCGTATTTCACTTGAACACAATGGTATCTGATTATACAAAATACGTTCTACACATGTACTCGTATGACTTGAAACAATGGGTATCTGATTATACTCACACGTTAACATTACAACATTAAACATATTGCACTTGAACACAATGGTATCTGATTATACTTTAAATACGTTTAAATAACATGTTCAGTATTGCACTTGAAAATCAATGGGTTCGATTATACTAAAATACGTTTTACATACAACATTCATCGTATGCACTTGAACACAATGGTATAGATAACTGAAATACGTTACATACTTCATGTACATCGTATTGCACTTGAACACAATGGTTATGATTAATACTAAATACGTTAAATACAACATGTACATCGTATTGCACTTGAACACAATTGGTATCTGATTTATATAAATACGTTACATACAACATGTACATCGTATTGCACTTGAACACAATGGTATATGAATTATATAAAACGTTTACATCCAACATACATCGTATTGCACTTGAACACAATGGTAATCTGATTATATATACGTTACATAACAACATGTACATCGATTCACTTGAACACAATGGTATCTGATTAGCATACGTTACATACAACATTGTACATGTATTGCACTTGAACACAATGGTATGGATTATTCTAAATACGTTTACATACAAACATGTACATCGTTATTTTTGCACTGAACACAAGTATCTTGACATGTTACTATATACGTTACCATTAACATGTACCATTCGTATTGCACTTGAACACAATGGTACTGATTATAAAAACTAAATACGTTTCATACAAAGTACATGTATTGCACTTGAAACACAATGGTATCTGATTATACTAAATTTCGTTACATACAACATGTACATGTATTGCACTTGAAACACAATGGTAAACTGTTTATAATAAATACGTTACATACAACATGGCATAGTATTGCACTTGAACTCAATGGTATCTGATTTATTACTAAATACGTTACATACAAAACATGTACATTAGTATTGCACTTGAAAACACAATGGTATCTGATTTATACTAAATACGTTACATAAACATGTACATCGTATTAGCACTTTGTAACACAAAATACGTTTAATATCTGATTATGCTTATAATACGTTACAAAAATTGGTACATCGTATTGCACTTGTAACACATTTGGTATCTGATTTTAAAATACGTTACATACAACATGTACATTCGTATTGAACAAACACATGGTATCTGATTATACTAAATACGTTACTTACATGTACATTCGTATTGCACTGAACACAATGGTACGATTATATAAACCACAATTACATAAACATGTTACATCGTATTGCACTTGAACACATGGTATCTGATTTATACTAAAATACGTTACATACAACATGTAATTCGTATTGCACTTTGAACACCATGGTATCTGATTATACTAAAATACGTTACATACAACATGGTACATCGTATTGCACTTGAACACAATGGTATCTGATTTATACTAAATACGTTACCATACAAACATGTACATGTATTGCACTTGAACACAATGGTATCTGATTATACTAAATACGTTACATACATCATGTACATCGTATTGCACTTGACCAATGGTATTGATTATGGCTAAATTCGTTACATTACATCATGTACATCGTATTGCCACTTGAACACAATGGGATGAATATTGGAAAATAGTTACATCAACATTTGTACATAGGTATACGTTACATACACATTTGTACATCGTATTGCACTTGAAACACAATGGTATGATTATACTCACACGTTACATACAACATGTACATCGTTATTTTGCACTTGAACACAATGGTATCTGATTATATAAATACGTTTCATACATCATGTACATCCGTATTGCACTTGAACACAATGGTATCTGAGATACTAAATACGACACGTTACATACAAACATGCAACATCGTATTGCACTTGAACACAATGGTATCTGATTATACTAATACGTTACATACACATGTACATCGATTTTGCACTTGAACACAATGGTATCTGTTTATACTAAACTACGTTACATACCTTAACATGGTACATAGTATTGCACTTGAACACAATGCGGTATCTGATTATACTTAAATTACGTTACATACAACATGTACATCGTTATTGCACTTGAACACAATGGTATCTGATTATACTAACACGTTAATACAACTGTACATCGTATTGCACTTGAACACAATGGTATTGATTATTTTTACTACAAACGTTACATACATCATGTACATCGTATTGCACTTGAACACAATGGTATCTTGATTATACTACACACGTTACATACCAACATGTACATCGTATCATTGTCATCGTGAACACAATCAATGGTATATTGATTATACTTATATACGTTACATACAAACATGTACATCGTATTGCACTTGAACACAATGGTATTGATTATACTAAATACGTTACATACAACATGTACATCGTATTGACATGAACACAATGGTATATGATTTACTACTAAATACGGTACATAACAAAACATGTATCATTCGTAAATGCACACTTGAACACAATGGTATTGATTATACTACACACGTTACATACCAATCATGTACATCGTATTGCACTTGAACAACAATGGTATTGATTATACTACACAGTTACATACACATGTAACATCGTATTGCACTTGAACACAATGGTATTATATAAACCACGTACATACAACATGGTACATAGTATTGCACTTGAACACAATGGTATCTGATTTTTATAATATACGTTACATACAACATGTACATCGTATTGCACTTGAACACAATGGTATCTGATTATACTAAATACGTTACATACAACATGTACATCGTATTGCACTTGAACACAATGGTATCTGATTATACTAAATACGTTACATACATCATGTACATCGTATTGCACTTGAACACAATGGTATCTGATTATATAAATAAAACCCCCCTTACATACATATGTACAATGTATTGCACTTGAACACAATTGTATTGTTATGCTAATACGTTACATACATCATGTACATCGTATTGCACTTGAACACAATGGTATCTGATTATACTAAATACGTTACATACAACATGTACATAGTATACGTTACATACATCATGTACATCGTATTGCACTTGAACACAATGGTATCTGATTATACTAAATACGTTACATACAACATGTACATCGTATTGCTTGAACACAATGTATCTGATTATACTAAATACGTTAATACAATCATGTTATGTTATTGGCCATTGAACACAATGGTATGGATTATGCTTTAAATACGTTCATACATAATGTACCATCGTATTGCACTTGAAACACAATGGTATCTGATTATATTAAATACGTTACATACAACATGTACATAGTATACGTTACATACAACATGTACATCGTATTGCACTTGAACACAATGGTATCTGATTATACTAAATACGTTACATACAACATGTACATCGTATTGCACTTGAACACAATGGTATCTGATTATACTAAATACGTTTACATACATGATGTATTGCAATTGGAAACACAAATGGTTTATCTGATTTTACTAAATACGTTACCCAAAACATGTACATCGTATTGCACTTGAACACAATGGTATCTGATTATACTAAATACGTTACATACAACATGTACATCGTATTGCACTTGAACACAATGGTATCTGATTAGCTAAATTAAAGTTGATACATCATGTACATCGTATTGCACTTGAAACCAAATGGGGATATCTGATTATCTAAATACGTTACATACATCATGTACATCGTATTGCATTGAACACAATGGTATCTGATTAGCTAAATACGTTGCATACATCATGTACATTCGTATTGCACTTGAACACAATGGTATTGTTATACTAAAATACGTTACATACAAACATGTATTCGTATACGTTCATACATCATGTACATCGTATTGCACTTGAACAAACAATGGTATTGATTTTTATAAACACAAGTTACATACAACATGTACTTCGTATTGCACTTGAACACAATGGTATCTGATTTACTAAATAAACCGTTACATACAAAATGTACAATTCGTTTGCACTTGAACCACAATGGTACTGATTATACTAAATCGTTAAATACATCATTGTACATAGTCAATGCACTTTTGAAACAATGGTATATGATGCTAAATACGTTACATACATCATGTACATCGTATTGCACTTGAACACAATGGTATCTGATTATACTAAATACGTTACATACAACATGTACATAGTATACGTTACATACATCATGTACATCGTATTGCACTTGAACACAATGGTATCTGATTATACTACACACGTTACATACAACATGTACATCGTATTGCACTTGAACACAATGGTATCTGATTATACTAAATACGTTACATACAACATGTACATCGTATTTTTTTTTTGGGCACTTGAACCAAACAATGGTATTGATTATACTAAATACGTTACATACAAACATTGTACATCGTATTGCACTTGAATTACAATGTATCTGAGTTTATACTAAATACGTTACATACAACATGTACATCGTATTGCACTTGAACACAATGGTATCTGATTATACTAAATACGTTACATACATCATGTACATCGTATTGCACTTGAACACAATGGTATCTGATTATACTAAATACGTTACATACAACATGTACATCGTATTGCACTTGAACACAATGGTATCTGATTATACTAAATACGTTACATACAACATGTACATCGTATTGCACTTGAATACAATGGTATCTGATTATACTAAATACGTTACATACATCATGTACATCGTATTGCACTTGAACACAATGGTATCTGATTATGCTAAATACGTTACATACAACATGTACATCGTATTGCACTTGAACACAATGGTATCTGATTATGCTAAATACGTTACATACAACATGTACATCGTATTGCACTTGAACACAATGGTATCTGATTATACTAAATACGTTACATACATCATGTACATCGTATTGCACCTGAACACAATGGTATCTGATTATGCTAAATACGTTACATACAACATGTACTAGAAGGTAGTGCTTAGAAGAGCGTAAAGTAAGGAAAGATAATGCAGAGAAAAATAAATAAGGAAAGGTTTCAATTTGTGTTCATATCAGATAGACATGTTTAGTAGAATATTTGTCATTTTCTGTACATATGTATCATGTGCTGACGGAGCCTTATAAGGGACATGAGAAGAGAAAAAATGTTCTGACAAATTTGATTATTTCGTTAGAACGCATTCCAATTCGTTCTAACGCATTCCAATTCGTTCTAACGATTTCAATTATTTCGTTCTAACGAATTCCAATTCGTTCTAACGAATTCGAATTCGTTATAACGTATTGCAATTCGTTCTAACGCATGGCAATTCGTTCTAACGCATTGCAATTCGTTCTAACGCATTCAGTTATTGCGTTCTAACGCATTCAAATTCGTTCTAACGATTTAAATTATTTCATTCTAACGAATTCGAATTCGTTCTAACGCATTGCAATTCGTTCTAACGCATTCAATTATTGCGTTCTAACGCATTCAAATTCGTTCTAACGATTTCAATTATTTCGTTCTAACGAATTCGAATTCGTTCTAACGCATTCCAATTAGTTCTAACAAATTCCAATTCGTTCTAACGCATTCAATTATTGCGTTCTAACGCATTCAAATTCATTATTTCGTTCTAACGAATTCGAATTTGTTCCAACGCATTGCAATTCGTTCTAACGCATTCAATTATTGCGTTCTAACGTATTCAAATTCGTTCTAACGATTTAAATTATTTCGTTCTAACGAATTCGAATTCGTTCTAACGCATTGCAATTCGTTCTAACGTATTCAATTATTGCGTTCTAACGTATTCAAATTCGTTCTAACGATTTAAATTATTTCGTTCTAACAAATTCGAATTCGTTCTAACCCATTTTAATTCGTTCTAACGCATTGCAATTCGTTCTAACGCATTCAATTATTGCGTTCTAACGCATTCAAATTCGTTCTAACGATTTCAATTATTGCGTTCTAACGCATTCAAATTCGTTCTAACGATTTCAATTATTGCGTTTTAACGCATTCAAATTCGTTCTAACGATTTCAATTATTTCGTTCTAACGAATTCGAATTCGTTCTAACGCATTGCAATTCGTTCTAACGCATTCCAATTCGTTCTAACACATTCACTTATTGCGTTCTAACGTATTCAAATTCATTCGGACGATTTCAATTATTTCGTTCTAACGAATTCGAATTCGTTCCAACGCATTGCAATTCGTGATAACGCATTGCAATTCGTTCTAACGCATTCAAATTAAAAACTCAGCGGCTGGATTTCAAATAAACAGTGCAGTAACAACAACAACAACAGTGCCATTGCCGCTAGTGGCATGCCTAAGGTATCACGGGACAGTGGGCCGCTAGCTTTAAAAAGTGGGTGGACGATTTTCTATATACTTCACTACCGACGCTGCAAGTTACACCAGTGTGTCTATAAAAATAGGTTTATGAATATTTCTTGACTTTGAGAGGCTTGACTATGTGTATTTTTTAGAGTATTTCATAATTCTACGAAACTGAATGTTAGCTCCGGTTGATTTTGACATCTTGGACAATGGCGCATGCTATGCTGTCTCGCCGGTACGGTTTCGTGTCAGAATTTAAGGTATTTTTCTGGCATTTGTAGCGAAAATTGGAGGTGGTTATGACCCCGCTTTGGAATAATTTTCAGGAAATGGTGTGGTGTTACAAGTGGCAGAACAAGACATAACAAAGTCTGGGTGCCTCATGTTTTCATGAAAACAATTCCAACAAATTCCGTCGTGTTTCTGGCCAAAAATAGGTGGGTGGGGTAACTTTGTGAACAATAAGTAAACACATCTGATGCGGTTACTGCATTTTTATTGTGTCGCGCGATTTGTACTTCATTTGCGAGTATTTTTCAATATTTGTCGCAAGAGCTGATTGTGAGAGGCAGTGATTTTTATAAGTCACCCGCCGCCCTCAGAAAAGCAGTCAATTTTGGTTTATTTTCAACCGTCCCGTAATGCCTAAGCTGACGTTGCCCGCCGGAAGTTCATCCCGTAAAGAATCTGCCCTACACATCCGCCGGAAATGGTGTACAATAAGCATGATAAGGCTGTCAGTAATGGCTCATCTACCACCCCGAAATTAAAATGGCATGACGGCTAGTCAAACAAGCCAAGTTGCCCAATGTAGACATATACTGAGTTGTAGGGCTATGTCCCGAGTACACGTCTGCACCGTCTGATTTGGGCATGAATCCCATTTACAAATATGGTGGTCAGTTGAAGTCAGAAAACCAAGAAAATGGTCAAATAGACCACCCCCTGAATTAAAATGGCATGGCCGCTGGTCAAACAAGTCCAGTTGCCCAATGTAGACACACACTGAACTGTAGGACTATGTCCCGAGTATGCGTCGACACCGTCGGATTCGGGCCTGAATCCCGTTTTCAAGTATGGTGGTCAATTGAAGTCAGAAATGCACGAAAATATCGACCACCCCCTACAACAAAGTGCTATAATGGAATACGTTAGAAATAATGAATACGTTAGAACGCAATAATTGAATGCGTTAGAACGAATTGGAATGCGTTAGAACGAATTCGAATTCGTTAGAACGCAATAATTGAATGCGTTAGAACGAATTTCAATGCGTTAGAACGAATTAGAATTTGTTAGAACGAAATAATTTAAATCGTTAGAACGAATTTGAAAACGTTAGAACGCAATAATTGAATACGTTAGAACGAATTGCAATGCGCTAGAACAAATTGCAATGCGTTAGAACGAATTCGAATTCGTTAGAACGAAATCATTTAAATCGTTAGAACGAATTTGAATGCGTTAGAACGCAATAATGGAATGCGTTAGAACGAATTGGAATGCGTTAGAACGAATTGCAATGTGTTAGAACGAATTCGAATTCATTCTTAGAAACGAAATAATGATAATACGTTTAGAAACGCAATAATTGAATGCGTTATGAATCGAATTGCAATGCGTTTAGAACGAATTTCGAATTCGTGTTAGAAACGGAAAAGAATTTAAAATCGTTATTAGAAAAAAACGGAATTTGAAAACTTACGTTTGGAAACGCAATTAATTGAATACGTTTATGAACGTAATTGCAATGCGTTTAGAAACGAATTCGTAATTCGTTAGAACGGAAATAATTTAAATCGTTAGAACGAATTTTCTTTGAATACGTTAGGAAACGCAACTAATTGAATGCATTAAGGAAACGTAACAATTGCAATGCGGTTAGAACTAAATTAGAATTTGCTAGAAACGAAAGAATTGAATGCGGTTAGAAACGTAATTGGAATGCGTCCAGAACGAATTCGAGAATTCGTTTTACTTTAAAAAACGCAAATAATTGAATGAGTTTAGAACGTAATTGCAATGCGTTTTAGAACGAATTTTCTTAATTCGTTTATGAAACGAAATAATTGGAAAATAGTTAGAACGAATTGAATTTGAATGCGTTAGAACGCAACTAAGTTGAATGCGTTAGAACGCAATAATTGAATGCGTTAGAACGATTTGCAATGCGTTAGACCGAATTGCAATTGCAATGCGTTAGAACGAATTTCAATGCGTTAGAACGAATTCGAATTCGTTAGAACGGAATAATTGAAATCGTTAGAACGAATTGGAATGCGTTAGAACGAATTCGAATTCGTTAGAACGAATTGGAATGCCTTAGAACGAATTGGAATGCGTTCTAACGAAATAATCAAATTTGTCAGAACATTTTTTTCTCTTCTCATGTCCCTTATAAGGCTCCGTATGTGCTTGTATATCTTGCAGTGCTAAAAACTTGTTATACATTATACCCTCACTTGATAATGTGTTCTCTTATCCTTTTGTGTAGCTTTTTCCAGTTCTATCTGGATTCTGCTCTTCAATCTTTATGAAGATTCGAATGTTATATCGCGTTTTTCATATTTACATTTGAAAAGTTAAGATCTATTTTACTGTACTACATGGAAATACGTAACATTGGCGGCCATCTTTGACTTTGTCGGTCATCTTGGATCAAAATTTTAAATTGGGATTTCTTATTAAACAGTGTGAGGGTCGTGAGCTATCGTGATCCAATGGATGTGTTATATATATATGTTATTGGAAGTTACTGAAACTTGGTATTTATGACCCGCAACTGTGTCCGCGCACAGGTGGAAGACTCGGACCTATGACACCAAAAAAAATGCCTATTAAAAAAAATCCTCAAGGTGAGTATAGATAGGGCTATTATAGAAAGAAGCCTCTCTTTTCCGGCTCGCACAAACACAATAAACATCGATTAAATGTATGACTTCTGTCTCCGGCAATCGATAAAGGTATGGATTATCGATCATATTTGGCCGATAGCTGATCGCCAGCTCAAACTAAAGTCGTGCACCATGACCATATACATTAGAGACTCCAACCATACAAAGTTCGTCCAATTGTGATCGAGTCACACGTGCTTGCATCAACCGCTATTCAATAGTGTTGTATGATGAAGATTTGACTGGTAGAATAGTTATGGAGAGCAAAGCCATTGCATCAATGACACGTGTATTGCTGTATAGGCAAGGGGTTGTTATAGGAATTAATGGCCTTTTTGTGGAATTTATCGGGGTATAAACTTGGAAAAGTCGCGGGAATACTGGACGAAGGCCGGAAGGCCTCGTCCAGTATTCCCGCGACTTTTCCAAGTTTATATCCCCGATAAATTCAACAAAAAGACCATTCATTCCTTATAATTCCAGCATTTGAAATAAATTCATCAAGAAAATGTAATTATTTTCAGTTTTCTTAAGAATTATTTTAACTGCGCCTCACGGTTACGGAAAGTAGTTCGGCATGGGAGTTTACTGGGATATAAATTTTGGACAGAGACTTGCTACGGGCCAATCAAATGTTAGGGAATTGCGTAAATATTTTTGTGCTGGAATTATTGCTCTATATCGCTACACTACAGTCGAAGGTGTATATTTTCGGATTAAGGTTTCATTTCCGCGCACTAATATTGAGCTGGACGTTCGCAATTTTGCTGATGGTTGTGACTGGCGAAATGGGGTGAATGGTATTCGTGACCCGAGTAGCTCCTGATCAGACATAATATTCGTGTAGTCTGATAATGATCTATCTTTATTTCTTGTTAGAAGCATGACGTGCGTTTCATTGCTGGAATGGCGAACAGTGCAGATCCTGATCAGTCTGTGCGGATGCACACGTTGATCTGGATCTTCACTGGTCGCAAAACGCATAAACCCCTTTCCGAGCCGAGCCTGATAGCCTTCATATCAGATGGTTCATCGTTGGTTCTCCTCGTGGCAGACATCACACGGTTCGTCTCTTCAGTTGATGGTCGAGATTATATTGAAAATACAACGTCGTGCAATGTGTTACAAATCCATTTGCTATTTGAGGACTGCTATCTGTTATATTCAGCCTGGATGTCGGCTCACTTGACGAGACCTCGATATAATGGTTCATCGCGCGATCGCAAAATATATCTTCCGCTCTCGCGACAAACCCGTTCACGCAGTTTGATACGGATCTAATGTTGCTTCATCGCTGGTGTTAAAGGTGTATGCCCGCTCAGTAGGCACAAATTGTGCTTTATAGGAATTAAATAAGTGTATAATTGTATCACTATCCCACTATTTTCGACAGATTATAAAGTATGATCATTGCACATAAACAAATAAGTACAAATAATAAATAGTAATGTGCATTAATATTTTAAGGAAACACGGTTATCGCTCCCGATATCAGTGTCGAAATTTACGTCTTATATAAATGTATAATAATGCCAATCAATACGTGGGGTAATGGTGTATAGCGGGAAATCGCAATTTTTAGAACTGGTGTAATAGTGACCCAATTATACACTTATTTAATTCCTATAAAGAACATTGTGTGCCTACTGAGTGGGCATGTACCTTTAATATCGACCAGTGTAGGCGCAGTTTACATGGATACAATTTTCCATGTTGCAATGTT
Organism: Conchocele bisecta; assembly: GCA_029237695.1. Classification (NCBI taxonomy): domain Eukaryota; kingdom Metazoa; phylum Mollusca; class Bivalvia; order Lucinida; family Thyasiridae; genus Conchocele; species Conchocele bisecta. Next base: position 84,221,630 of record CM055273.1, read on the forward strand.
CTCAACTCAACTCAAATACTTTTTATTACAGTGAAACCCCTCTAAACCGAACACCCTGTCCCCAGGGTGTCCGGTTTAGAGAGGTTCCACGGTAAATCACGCATATGAATATTCTGAAATGTAGTGGCGTGCTTTGCAATCGTGAACATACATAAACATCTGAGATAAATAATCAAGAAACCGATCAAACATAAGATCACAGAGGTTACATTGGTGTCCGGTTTAGAGAGTTTCCATTTTGCATGCAAGCAATTACAGTATATTGCATGCAACATGGGGAAATACACGTAAATATGGTTGAATTAATCCTGTTTTGTTTTTGTTGCCTAACTCGAAGTTTCTGGTTGTCAGAAAATGCGGGTTATTTATTGTGATGAATCACATTAAGTGAGCACATTCACGTCCGAATGTTGCACATACCAAATGTCCGTCCATCTCAAGTCGACTCAACTGAAATACACTTTATTACATTTCAGTATATTACATGTAACATGGGGACATAAAACATAAATATGGTTGAATAATCCCTATTTTATTTTCTTATTTTATATGATTTTTACTGAAATTTTGGCTTTTTATGTATATACACCGTACCATATAGTCGTTGAATATACATGCGGAGCAAAATAGATCATATGATCACTCTCACGTTCGCGTGTCCATTCTAATGATTTACCAGTACGTTATTACGTACATGCATGCGTCGTTTATTGCCGGTCGATGTATATTTCCGCCATGTCTGCGTACGGATATGTCTTCATAAGGAACATTTTCATCACACGAGCGTCCGTCCGTTCAGATTTCCATGCATGTGCCCGCCTGTAGTCTTATTCCGTTTCTGTTTAAGCACCCGTTTGACCCATGATCATCATTCGATTCAAATACACATGTTTTCCGACCTATCATTTTCTGATATACGCCACAAATTTAAAAATTACAATGCGGTTAACCTGTTTCTAATGAGCTCCTTTATTACTGGCGTAGGAATACATATTGAAATAATTTGCGACCGTTCATCAACAGTGATATACCTGTAATGTATGACCATCAGCCAATCAGATTGCGTGATATTTATAGAGTGCATTATAATGTATACTATACGGCGCATGCAGTTGCTATGTATGCCACCTTAGTGTGTACAAGTCGTCAGTCAGTTGTACCTCTTGTGGCGTTTGACATATACTACACATAATTTGACATACACATACATACTTTTTGGTGCAATATGCTCCAACAACATTAGAGACCAACGTCATATGGGTTGCTTTCATCACATTTATATACAAAGCCTGATCGTTGAAGAGTGTGTTGACCCGTTAGTACCCAGTGTTGTAGATATATACCTGTATTACCATACATACTGTCTCAAAGCAAGTGACATGTAAGCAGTTATCTGAGTGCATTGTCGCTGGCGTCTACTTGCCTATTATATCAGTAAATACGGCTTTACATGTGTCAACACGTATACTAACACTATTCTGTGCATCAGATTTAAAAGTTTACACATTGAAATATATTTGAGATTGATGGGAGAAATACTCAGGTATCGATCGCATCTATTGTATAGTTTGCTGGAATAATATTTATTGCACGCTGTTGTCATATATGTATTGATGTATTGCACCCGTTCTTATTAGTTTTACTGTCTTGCTATTTGCTGTCTGTGTCAAACGTTCGAAGTGGTGAAACTGATGACAACGATGACAACTCAATGTACCGTCTAGTATACAACAACATGACAATATTCACTCATCTCATAGCCATATATCACATTACTATTGTGAAGCAATTATCATTGAAGCCTAGTGTATATTTCGATGACTAGTCCTTAACTACTGAATACAGCTCGGCTATCGTAAAATGCACACCGTTACCAGGGGACCGTTTCACTAAACTTCGTACTAAAATGTTCATAAGTGCAAACTTATGATAGTCTGTAAATTCCACATTAACAATATTTTCTTGTAAACAATTAGTGGATTTACAGTTATTGAGCATAGGTTGCATAAGCAACCTATGCTCAATAAATGTAAATCCATCAGTTGAAATTTCTAGACGATCCTAAATTTCCCCTTTTTAGTCGTACGAAGTTTAGTGAAACGAGCCGCTGATTGTTTGCAATGCACGTGTACCGCTGCTTAGCATTGTTTAGATGCAATAAGCCGGTGTGTTCTGATGACTTATTGCCAGGCCGTCTAATGACCGTCCATTTTGCAGCCATCAATTATCCTGCTATTCCCCGCTGGTCACATGACAATCCTAATATGAGACAATTCACGCGATTGTGTACCTAAGAACATGTGTTATATCTCATACTAAAATGTTTACAAAATCTACGATATTTTCCGTAAATAACGTTGAATGTTGACGAAATGTTCCGCATTTGCTGTGAACATTTTCGCCAACGTTCGACGTTATTTATAGAAAATATCACAGTTTCAGTAAACATTTCCCTACAAATCGCACGTTTTCTTATGTATATGTACACAATCTCATATCTAAACACGCATGAAAACAAATGACCTGATCTCGGCTGGGATTCAATGTAGTTCCTGATCAAACTGCGTATGCGACACATGTAGGCTAATTGTTTCAGAAATTCTATACAAATCTACCAGAAAAATGTTTTTATTAATCTCTTTCACCACGAATTTTAGACCCACTAGCAGTTAAACAATCAATGGCAAAGACAACCGCTATCATGGTTTACCGTGTGCAATCCGATACTACAAACACGATATTGCATAGGGTGTAGTTGCGAACGGTAACTCTTGTAATTTACTCCCGTACCATCCGCCACGGACGGTACGGGAGTAGATTGCAAAAGATACCGTTCGCAACTAACGGTAACTCTTGCAATTTACTCCCGTACCGTCCGTAGCCACGGACGGTACGGGAGTAGATTGCAAGAGTTACCGTTCGCAACTACATAGGGTGTTGTATATCAGTCATCTTGTGTAAGCTTTACTCCCTCCTATTCATGTATTAGATATGCCACGTGGCGAACATGGACATCAATCCGCGGCTCGGTACATTGGTCTTTAAAATCCAGTGTCAACGATCTCCAACGAACGGCTAATGAAAATCCACAGACGTTTGTATAAAACGGTCTACATATAGCCGTGCTGTCGATTCTGTTTCACTGACTGGTGATATATTCAGCTTTAGGCATTTTAATATAGACGGGGGAAGTAGATATTTAATTAGTTAAAATTATAGTTTTAATTTGTAATACCATTTAAATTATAATTCACATATACTCCAGTCCTGCCAACACATGGTGAATAGGCCCCACATTTTTGTTCAAATAGTTAATGTTATTTGTATGTATGCTATCTTTGTTAACGTAAGTCCGATTGGATTCAAACTTCATAAGCGTCAAGGATGTTCACGAATGGTTTAGGCGTGTCACGGTGCGAGTATATATAGGAGCGAAATCTGCTCGGAGCTACAGCACGATTTCAGCTGAATACATGTATATAGCCACCGCCGAGGTACCACGTGATTGTCCGGGGATGTCCGTAGCGATACAGTAGTGGATGAACCTTGACCATCCGTAGTGACACCGTGAGCACCGTCTTGGCACCGTGTTGAATCCGGCATGTTTGCTGGATATACTATGGACCTACTACGGTCAAAATATTTGATCAGCTTCCCGGACTGCCCAGGTGATGAACACCGGACCCTCCTGGGGACATCCGTGGCTATCAGTACTTCAACCTTGTTATTTGTGACTGGGGCTTCATGTACTAATAACGTTCAGTACATGCTTTATTTGCATACATATTCCGTACGTAAGTTGCTGCGAATTGTTAAAAATAATTGCAATTTGTATTCATGGTATACTAACCAGTAGAATGGTATGTGACTATCCATCTTGCATTACTGATCATTATCAGGCTACAGGAGTGTGTTCCTTGATCAGTAGCTACACTGATCGTATATCCCAAAAGCTCCATTCTCCAGTCATAGCTACATACACAACCCATGTACAGTGGGATCAGCGTGTAAGTGCACACACGAACGAACACGACAGGTTGGAACCAACCTTGTGCAAGTGTGGTCTGACTCTAGGTCGAACGCCGTCAACGTTTGATGGGTTACGATTCCAGTACAATACCATACGCACTGCTATAACGGCCATACAGTGGGGTCAGCGTGTAAGTGCACACACGAACGAACACGACAGGTTGTTCCAACCTGTCGTATTCGTTCGTGTGTGCACTTACACGCTGACCCCACTGTAATTCATGTATAACAAAAAATGTAAATATTTTTCTGCATTTTTTCTCATTTCGCATCAAAAGTGTATGTTGTTACCACTCAGTTGAACCGTCTCGGCGAGACGGTTCAACTGAGTGGTAACAACATACACTTTGGTGGGTAGCGAACCAACCTGTCGTGTTCGTTCGTGTGTGCACTTACACGTTGACCCCACTATATACATTACAGGTGACCTGTACTATGATAATACAGTGGTACCTCTCTAAATCGGAAACCCTGTGAGGTCCTCATGGTATCTGGTTTAGAGAGGTACCACTGTAAATAAGCACTGCTTGAACAGTTTTTGTCATTTTCAATTATGAACAGACACGGCAATGAAATAAACAACAATGAAACCTGTTTAATTTGAACACACAGGGATCCCCAGGATGTCCGGTTTAGAGAGGTTCTCCTGTACTGTAATTGTAATTTCAGACAGTGACACCTGGTGATCCACACTAAATCGACAAGTGCCGTCCCCGATGATTGCGCTGCCATCCTGACAACAATATTATAACCGCAATGTAAGTTTACATAATCATTAGCATGATCGGCATTGTTGTAGATCATTCTTCTCGAAAGTCACGTTTGCCCCTAATTGGAAATATGGTGGTAACTTAGGGCCATGTCGTCTCTTCGAGTCTATGTCACGTAGAGGCGAATACTTACTGCGTTCCTGCGATGCCACGTCGCGTAGAGACGACCATATTGAACAAACATTAATACGTACATGTCTACTCAGTAGGCACAAACTGTTCTTTATAGGAATTAAATAAGTCTATAATTGTGTCACTATTTCACCAGTTCTAAAGATTACGAGTACCCGCTATACAGATATAATCATTTAGTAATATTTGTTTTACTGATAGTGACTCGCGGTAGTATCAGGCTATTTCCATATGCAAATGAGACATGATATTTTTTAATTATTTATACTAATAAAATGCGTCACCTGAAAAAATAATATTTTCGACAGATTATAAAGTATGATCATTGCACATCAAAAAATACATACAGAGAATAAATAGTAACGTCCGTTATCATTTTAAAGAAACACAGTTATCGTCCCTGATAGCAGTGTGGAAATTTATGTTCGATATACAATGTATAATAATGCCAATCAATACGTGGGTAATGGTGAATGAATGTTTATTTTGCCAGAAAATGTCTCTGATGATGTCTCTGATATCATGAACATGTTGTGCCTACTGAGTGGGCATGTACCTTTAAGACGTATGAAGTTCAGTCCTTCGTTTACGGATGCACAATACAGTGGGGTCAGCGTATACATGTAAGTGCACTTACACGCTGACCCTGCTGTACATGTCTTTATAGTTCTCCCTACCTTCTACGCCAATCGATGGACAGTATTGTGCTCCACTTATTTAACATATCAATGGTCTAGTCACATAAGGTCGTAACTACTATGCTAAAGCATAGCAGTTACGACCTTATGTTACTAGACCATCGATATTGCAACGTTTTCTGTATTACCATATTTAATGATTAATTGTTCGACAGGAAATGGAAAATCAATACTCGGATGGGACATTGCGTTGTACACTTGGCTCAACTATAAGTCAGTTATTGTTTACATATTGGATTTTTCAGCAACCGAATGCTGCGGTCGCTAGAGCTCCCTCGCATTTAATTCATCAACAATCCAATATGATGTCTCAATCGTCTCAATAAATGGCATATTGATTTCGCCAATATCTATTAAATTAACCATTAAATGTTCAGCGCTATATTTGGAACTAATTTTACGCCTTGTTGTCATTAGTTCACGAGACACAAACCATATTATCGCAAACACACTCACTCACTTCGTATCAAACCGCCAATCACATACTAGTATAGCGATTCGAAATCAAGTTTAGGGGCGGAGCTTCGCGACTTGGCTGGGTAAAGTAAGTTATAGTTCACATATTAAATTTTTAATAAACTAATTTATTAAAATGTGAACTATAACTATTACCTAATGCTAGTTTCTACTAGGCGTAATTTACCAGCCACCATCTGCAAGCCTGATCAATGAATTCAAGCTACAAAGTCCATAATCAAGGTGTATGATCACGTGGCTAGAACAACAACAACAAATACTGAAACTTCCATAAGCCCTCCGATTCAAAGTACGTATTATTGTGTTGTGTCCTTATTATGTAACGTATTTTGATGAAATATGGCGCATCAAACGCATATTGTTAAGCTGCATTTGGTGGTCTCGGTACTTTGGCCCAAACTTCTGTCGTTTTTGCGTAGACACGGAAATCGATTCTCCGCAAAAACGACATAAGTATGTGCCGAACTCCCGGGACCACCAAATGCAGCTCATGAAGACACGTTTGCTGCGCCATATTTCATTTAAAATCCGTGCTTATTAAGGAAAATATCAAATAATACTTACTTTGAAGTGAGCGCGCTTTCAACATGTTCAGTCATTGTTGTTGTTGTTGTAACCACGTGACCTTGATAATGCTCAAGACCACATACTGAATACACGAGACGTCATCTGAAACACAAGGCCCTTCTTGTAGTTGTTTCCTTCTTGTGGCCCCATGTAGTCAATGGACATCTAATAAAAAACCTACTAATAAAACAAAAGTAACTGACATAAATAAACCATATGAATGTGATTTGTAAGTCATTATGCAGATACTGCTACCAATAAAACTGCACACACATCCGTAATATGCAAATAATAGACCAATGTTGATGTAGGACATGTATATTTACGTCTCTACACTGATGTGTAGAAGCCAAATTATACATGTAAAACACAACAATTTGCTTCGTTTATTCATCTATCATCTACAGTTGCATTATTGTAATTCCTTACATAGATTATGTGTTCATTTCCTTGCTGGCAGCATCTGCATAAATACTTATTGTTACATGGTTTCCGTTGTTTGCAAACATATAGCGCGTGCTGTTTGCATATGACTTTAGGCAATGCTCATTCCGGGGCCGCGCGTAATGGAAGTGCCTTCATGACGGCACTACGCGGAAGTGCCTTCATGACGTCACTACTTCATGACGTTCATGACCCGGCACCGGAATATGCATACCGAAAATTATCTACGTGAATGGGACGATTTATAAAAGTACTGAAAATACTGAATATAATGCTCAAATTACATCAGTTTTTTGTTGGTAATGTAACAATAACGTTTGATCATGTCCAGCCGTGTGCAAACGTTTGCTGTGGCCCGAGGGAACTGTTTGAACCCGCGGCCTTGCAGGGCCTTGGGTTCAAACAGTTCCCTCGGGCCACAGCAAACGTTTGCACACGGCTGGACATGATCAAACCTTATATTGGACATACATACATTTTATTCACTCTAAGCCACATACGTGACACACGAGGTATACAATAGATTACATAATACAACGATGAGTACAAATACAAAATGCATATGTATAAGCTCACTAGTCATTATAACCATAAAGCATTTCTTATAAAAATAGCTAAATTTCTTTAATTGCTTTCCAGATTTTTTCTCAAATAGCTGTGCGAATTTTAAAATATTTGGTCTTGATATACCGTTTTCGAACTTCATCATAGAAGCGGCACTCGAAAAGGAAATGAAACTCGTCACCGAGAGCACCAGCGCCACATTTGTTGCAGACCCTGCTTGCTCTCGGCACACCTGTCCATCTACCAGTTTCGACCGCCAGTCTATGATTACAAGTTCGAAATCTGGTCAATGTTTTTCTTAACCTTTCCGTGAGATTAATTAAATATGTTTCTAATCCAAACTCTGTTTTATAGATTCTATACGTAATTCTACGTGAAGATGAATCGATGCTGGTGAGCCATGACTGAATAAACTGGTTCTGAAGCTGAGTCCTGGCGTAGTGGCTCAGCCAGATAGCATTAACATCGTTCTGGCTAAGCCATACGCCAGGAACTCCAATTTCAGTTAAAATAGATTTAACATTCTGAATCCATCGGAAATGAGTCACATTTGCTTCATGTTGTGTATATAATAACTTATACATAAGAAACAATAATTTACTCTGATTCCCTGAAACTAATTTTGCCCAAAACGAAATAATTCTACATTTAATGTCAATAATAAGCGGAAATTTGCCGAGTTCTCCATAAACCATGAAATTTGGTGTGGATTTCTTTACCCCCAAAACAGTTTTACAAAATTTCAAATGAATTGTTTCTATAGCCGAAATGTTTTCAAATCCCCAGATTTCACAGGCATAGCAGAGAATTGGAGTGATACATTGATCAAATAACTTAAGCTGACAGTCTACAGGAGTTGACAAGTTGTTAATCTTTCTAAATAGGCCGAAAAGAGCTTTGGATGCTTGGTCAATCAAATGTTTCTTAGTCTTATGAAAAGTTCCGTTTTGTGAAAAAACATTTCCCAAATATGCATATATATGATTTATTTGTGCAAATAGTTGTAGTTTTATGAGTCGGCTTTTTTATTAGATTTCCATTGACTTTACATGGGGCCACAAGAAGGGTACAGCAACCTTAATATACGTCAAGCGTCTTGTTGTGTAGGCCTGCTTAGACGCACAGTTACCCAGATATGCTATTTTAAGTATGTTGACGGCCATCATGGATTTTTAAACAGGTGGCCATGTTGGATGTTTATGCAAACCTACCTAATATAACTACAACACTGTAGCTTACCCCATTGCAAAGTATACTTATGTTGCTAAGTACACTTTGAGGGAGAATTTTTCAATTTAACCCTTTCAACACCAAGTAATTTAATAGGATGTTCCATGCCAATGTTTCAAGCTATTTCATTAATTTTGTTCATTCAAATTATCCCATTCTTCTAAAAGGGTAATCTGTACGACGTTTAAAATTATCAACAAACAGTGGAGATCCTGATGAGACGGCTCGTTACGAGCCGGCTCATCTGGATCTGCACTGTTTGCAAACATTGTCTCTATAGAGGTATGTGGTGTTGAAAGGGTTAAGGATACATTTATTATACTGAAGTTATTACATTATAACAACCATTTTGGCCGTGATAATGTAATAAATTTAGTATAATCATTATGTATACTATTAACCATCAAATATATACAGTCGTTAGTTTTATATGAAATAATGTATTCGGGAAAAATAAATGATTACTCCCTCAAAGTATACAACCAATGCCCAGACCACCGTGCACGACAATATCACTGTTTGACCTGTCAACACAGTGCGTATGTGCCGTGAAACTGTTTTGATATCCTGTCAATGCAGCCTAATCATTGCGTATGAATATGTGCGGTGTTGACGGGATACATAGAATGATAGGATAGTGCCGTGAATATGAAAACAATATCTGGCACGGCACGGAAACGGGATGTGCTCGGCAGAGCCTCGCACATCCCGTTTCCTAAGCCTTGCCAGATATGTTTTCCCATGCACGGCACTAACCTACTAGTCTCTATCATCTAATCATGTCATTCCGATCTTATATATGCTATTGGCAGTATAACTGGCGACCATTCGGGATTTTAACATGATGCAAGCGGTTTATGCAGAATTCTATAGACTAATATAAAATGCAAATAAATAGTTTTATGAGAAGACTTTCAAACTATTGGGAAAATATGGGGTTCTGCAACTGGACTATAAACATGACTACTAAGGTAGTTGTACATAACTCCATTGACAACATAAGAAAATATCAACCCATTGCACAGAAACAGGAAAAACGTGCTGCTACTGCTTGCGCAATGTTGATTAAACTTTGAAGATCAATAAAACAACTTTTTTTATTTATTTAAATGATAGAATTTGATAATATGAAATAAAGTCTGAAAACCGCATGCAAAAATACCAAATACATTTTCTTTATATTGTAATTTTTGGAATAGGCTTGGAAAACATTTGCATAAATTTACATAAGATGTACATATATGGAACCTTTTGATCAGATTAACATTTTGTGGATAGGGTTTTCTGCATGTGGTTTGATTTCAAATATATTGGAAATTTATTTTTTCTATTTAATTCCCCTTTAAACTGCGAAATCCAAGTTTTCTGAGTGCCAGTAGCCGATTTAATCAAATTGCTAAGTATACTTATCTTGTTAAGTACACTTTGAGAGAGAAATTTTAAATTTAAGGATATTATTTTTTTTTAATTTTATAATACTGAATTTAGTACATTATCACAGCCATTGGCTGTGATAATGTAATAAATTCAGTATAATAATTTTGCATAATTTTAATCATCATATCATTGCAGTCGTTAGTTGTATATGAAATAATCCATTTCGGGAAAATATAAATGATTACTCCCTCAAAGTGTACTTAGCAAGATAAGTATACATTGCAATTTTGGTGAAATCGGCTACAGGATTCATGCAATGGGCAGATGTGCCATTTCTCATTGCACGTGCCTCAGATATGATCATATAACTGCTGCATGATTCAACACCGTAACCCCGTCAAAGGTACGTTCAACGCCAGGTCTGGGTGTAAACTAGTGATCATGTTACACGTCTGCAAGCCTGTTCATTTGTCAACATTAATATTCATATCAAACAGAAGTCTCTGAATTGGAATGTATTTTAATTAATAATTTCATAATTCCATACACCGACCAACGATAAGTTATGTAACAGTATCTTGGTGGCAATTGTTATTATAATAACAGATGTACGCATGTATTAATTTTTGCGTACATCATTCTGTCGAGTCAGACACGTATTGTCCGCGTATGTGGGAAAATTGGCTTTACGGCTGGTTGAGATTTATACAGTCCGCGATTTACTTCAGGAACTGTTATATATGGAACGCCAATTCTACATAAACTCAAATAATTATTGCTATCTCTAAATAATTATATCTAGCATTAAATATTTAGAGATATCTCCAAATCATTTGAAGAGCTCTCAAAATCATTTGGAGCTAGCTCATTCATTAAATAGTTACCGCTAGCTCCAAATGATTTAGAGAGCTCATCAAATGATTTGGAGCTTGTGGTAACTATTTAATGCCAGCTCTAATTATTTAGAGCTAGCATTAATTAGTTGAGTTTATGTAGATTTGGCGTTCCATAGTTATACGCTAATCTACTGGCGCCTAAATAGCTACATAGCTGCCTGTGTTAATCTTGTCCAGTCTGTTAACCTTTCTGAAGATAGGTTGGCAATGTCTATTCGCAGTTTGATTGGCTGAGCCGGAGCTGTTACAATACTCAATGTTCAAGTCCAATATACAAGCTTTTTTGAAAGATAGAAAGACAAACACTGGCAAGACCTTTAGCACAGGCGATAGTGTAGTGACCTTGATGTTGTATTTAAAATATAAAAATCCTCATAAATCAACACTTTTGAACTGCAATGTGAAGAGATGTATTCATCTCGTGTCAATTCAGGCACGAATATGCCACATTTGCACGTACATATGGTTAGTGTACAGTATTAAAGAGATGTTCCTACATTACATAGTAGTACAGTTACCCGCGGCAGGTGTTTCAGTGATGGAATGGCGAACATTGCAGATCCTGATCAGACTGTGCGGATGATGCACAGTCTGATCTGGATCTACACTGGTCGCAAAACCCATTCAGGCACGAATATGCCACATTGGCACGTTCATATGTTTAGTGTACAGTATTAAAGAGATGTTCCTACATTACATAGTTAGTACAGTTACCCGCTACACTGTAATATATTGTTTGGCCTATATGAGGCTGTCACTGGAGAAATGGAGCTCATGGGTCATGTGACCAATGTAGCTCCTGATCAAAATGCACACTCGCGTAGTATACGACCTGTCTTGCTTATTTAAATCATGACGGTGTTTCACTGATGGAATGGCGAACAGTGCAGATCCTGATCAGACTGTGCGCATGCACAGGCTGATCTGGATCTACACTGGTCGCAAAACCCATACGCCCCATGTTTCCAAACCACAGCTACACATGTCCCTGATTCGGCTTCGAATTTCTGGAGAACATACTCGAGACAGTTTTATATCGGTCCTATCTGTGCCATATATAGCAGACGCACTACATGCAGATGGCGCGAACTGATCCGGAACTGCGTTGTTCAAACTCGCGATGGGAAACGTTCGCCAAGCACGCATGCTTTTATTGAATAAATGAGAGGCATGGCGGACACAGGCCTTCGGTATGTTTCGGTTTTCTTCGGTGTAAATTAGCCCCATTTCATACTGAGGATACACATTTTATTCATCAGAAATAAATTTCTCTTAAAGGTGCATGCCCACTCAGTAGACACAATTTGAGATATTTTCTAGCAACATAAACATTCATTCACCATTACCCCGCGTATTGATTGACATTATGATACCTTTTATATTCTAGACGTAAATTTCCACACTGGTATCAGTGGCGATAACCGTGTTTCCTTAAAATGTTAACGGACATTACTATCTATTCTCTGTATTTTTTTTTTTATGTGCAATGATCATACTTTATAATCTGTCGAAAATAGGTGACGCATTTAATTAGAAATAATTAAAAATCATCTTTTGCATATGAAAATAACGTGATACCACCGCGAGTCAGTAAAATAAATATTACTAAATGATTATATCTGTATAGCGGCATTTGTAATTTTTAGAACTGGTGGAATAGTGACACAATTATACACTTATTTAATTCATATAAAGAACATTTTGTGCCTACCGAGTGGGCATGTACCTTTAATATATGTGAGATGTAATAATCTAAATCTACCATTTGCGATGGTTTAATATCATGATATGTATTAAACTCGTTGACTGATTTCATAAGAAACGAGGCATACTCTAGTTTCCTAACAAATCAGTAGAATTGTGTTATAAAAATCATATTAAATCATCACTCATGTAAGATGCTCTATTTCTCTAACTAAAGGTACATGTTTCAGCATTACACCCTAATGCAATGTTGCCTTTGTCAGACCATCCATACATTGCACGTGATGGGACGCAGCATACAGAATTATCGGTACGCTAGGAAACACATAGGAATTCCGAGGCTAGCCGAGGAATTCCTATAGTTGTGTAGTCTAACCTGGTAGTATGCGAATAACATAATTCCGTCTCTATTTCATATTTCTCATACTTACGACATTTTGAAGTAATTTATGGAAATTACGGTTTTTGTTAATGACTATCAGGCGCGGATCCAGGATTTCGGGTTAGTGGGGGGGGGCGTAACTATTTTGCAATACTTGACTATATTATCGAACGAGCTATGCGGAGCTCGGGATAGCGCTAGGGGGGTGCGGGGGCATTCCCCCAGGAAAAGTTTTGAAACCTACATCGCATTTCCTGCGTTCTGGCGTATTTTGGAGCAAACATATTGACACTGTCACAGTATGTTTAGACATGATTTTTGATTGAAAACGTTTACATTTTGAAACAATAAGACAACGACCGAAAAATGCATGGAATACATGGCACTTGGCATGAAATGTGCCTTGTAACTTGTTAAAAATCTTTACTCGGCGAATTTTAGGGGGGAGGGGGATTGGGCGCGCACCGGTTCCGTCCCCCGCCCCCTCCCCCCCTTGAATCCGCCCATGACTATCGGCACATCTGTGGTATAGTGGGATAAGAGAGACGATTTCTAGGGACTAATGTATTTTTAACTTCCACCATCAAACTCGCACATTGTCCCATGATACAGCGCGTCTATGATTGCGTTCGTGACTAACATGGAACAGGTCTTATGTCATGCGTGATCAGTCCAGCTCGTGATCCTCGAGCTCACTCTCATCTTACAGCGCGGATGACACTGGTAGCAATTTGCGCTCCAATCTTCCAGTCTTAGGAACATTTGAAAAATACTATAATCGTGTTTATGTATAAGTTAGATCACGGTTCGTCCGCATGTACGAGGCTTTAGCTCGCGGATTATCACTCGTACATGCGGAAAAACGTGATCTAACTTATTTATCACATCCTGGTGCACATACCTTGCACACGAACTGTGTTAATACAGAAACAACACCCGGAAATGTGTCAAAGATGTGATAATATTTTTAATGGAGATTGTGTCATTTGTGTTCAGTCTAATAACATTCGTGCACTCGTGCAGACTGATAAGAATCGATACTGTTGGTCAGATGTACAAAACCGAATGCGTAAATCTTGCCCAGACTATCAACGCTTCTGAACATCCATTTGCCATGCCAACTCGCAATCAAGCAGTTTGATTAACTGAGCCTGAGCTGTAGCACAGCTCAGGCTCAGTCAATCAAGCTGCGTGACTTCAATCACAATATTCAAGTATTCTGAAATAAAGAAATAATAAGTATTGACACGATTAGCGCCGGCGGGAGTGTAGGCCTGTGATTCCATTGACTGAATGGCGAACAACAACTGACTAATCAGGGTCTACACTGGTCGCAATGGTCATAAGCCTCAGCGCTCCAGATAAGTTTTTAAAACAAATTTAAAAATTCACTTATTTGAGCTGCAAAAAGGCAAACAGTGTTTGCTTTTTGCAGCTCAACTAATTGAATTTTCAACTTTATTACATTATTTGCACTACCAATGCGTATTTTCACATTGCTGTGAGTATTTATTACTCCCACTTTTGATAATCAATACGTATTCTGCTAAAATAAGTGCGTAAAATACGCCAATATGCACCTTATCTGGAGCTCTGAGCCTGATTTCCCAAACATAAAAATAATTTGATCTAGCCCAAAGTACTTCTTGTGGGTCGTCTATGAATATCATTAATATCCTGGCATAATGAATTAATTACCAAATAAAGAGAAAGAAAATGTTGCTATTTGATAAAATCGGATCTCTGTCGTGTTTTGACCAATACCATATACAACTCAATACACTAGACATACATGTAGACTATTTCGATACTAAAACACCCAGTTTTGTGTACTATTAACGTGCTGCCCGCTGACGCTGTGACGAACCGTGTAGATCAGACTCCGAGGTTGCAACAGATGGTAGCTCTCTTCTCTGTTCACAAAGTCCGTTTTGGTCCGTTTTGGTCCGATGGTAAATTTATGGACCGTACTTTTGGATAGGTCGAGGAAATCTGCATATATGCATACACTGCACTTTATAGATGCACTTTATATATATATATATATATATATGCTGTCTGTGGGTCGACATACACAATCGCCTGCGTTAAAATTTCCAAGATAATCAACGTTTCTAAACATCAATGGCACTGTCAACTGTCGATCAAGCAGTTTGATTGTCTGAGCCTGAGCTGTAGCACAGCTCAGGCTCAGACAATCTAGCTGCTTGATTCAAGCACAATATTCAAGTATGTTTAAATAAATAAATTGACAGATATTGGAAGAATTAACGCTGGCGGTAGTTTATACCTGGTTGATTACTATATAAAGGGGGTGTCACTTGTCATACTATTACCATATGTATATGTAACCGTAGACAATTGATTGGTATATAAATAGAGGATTTTACACGAGTGATGATTTACTATGTGTATTGATACACGTAATCAGTTTACCGATTTCTGGAGATTTGGGGCTTATGACGTTTCTGGTCAGTCTAGGTACCGATCTTCTAGCACATACAACAGGCACTTTGTGGCATGAACGAGAAAACGCACTTTAAAGCATACCCAATTTTATTCTGATATTAAATATATAGAAGGTAGGACACTCGCCATCGTTTCAACCAACGGAAGTGGTACTCGTGTACCCTGGGCCCGGCTCGTTAATTCAGTAATTGTAACGCGCGAGAAAGGTCGGGACCCTGCTGGTCCCGTCGTTCATATCACAAAGTGCATGTGACACATACCTGCAGTCTGATATGGATATACAGTGCAACCTCTCTTCAACAGCCACCATTGGGAAGACGCAAAGCTGGCTGTTGTAGAGAGGTGTCTGTTGTTGAGAGGTTAATGCTAAATTAAATTTGTCGTCTGCTGTTTATTTATTTTCTTCGATAATTCTCATCAAATACATGCTTTGACAGCTAAAGCAACATCAGACGACAATTTTCGTGCTCAGCATTCTAAGGGGTATATAATTATAGAGGTAATCATCCATTTGGGATATAATATATCGGCTGTTACAGGGAGGGTGTTGTTGTAGAGAGGTGGCCGTTCGGGGAGGTTCGACTGTACACTGTTTATTAGAAAGATGGCTGGTGATTTACTACTAACTGTACGGCAAATGGTGTGGGCCTAATCAGACTGTGGACGCGCGGGCTGATCTGGGGCTACACTGGTCGCATAACACAACATAAGTTCCATTTCTCCATTCACTACCACATTTCATAACAGACGCGGCATAGCAGCGTTTGTTAAAAAAGCAGTCAACGGGTTTCATTATTATGATATTACATCAGGACAAATGTTAGAAATAAACTTATTGCATAAACACGGCGTCATACATTGAAGCTGTAATGAAACTAAATATGTTTTTCTGTAGCAGTCGCATTTGTATAGTTATCACACAATTACATATGTGAATATTTTAAAGGTACATGCCCACTCAGTAGGCACAAAATGTGCTTTATATCAGAGACATCATCTGGGAAATTTTCTGGCAAAATAAACATTCATTCACCATTACCCCACGTATTGATTTGCATTATTATACATATTATATCAGACGTACATTTCCACACCGATATCAGGACCGATAACCGTGTTTCCTTAAAATGTTAACGGACATTAGTATTTATTCTCATACAATCTGTCGAAGATATTATTTTTTTCAGGTGACGCAATTAATTTTTATAAATAATTAAAGCATATCATGCCTCATTTGCATATGAAAATAGCCTGATACCACCGCGAGTCACTATCAGTAATATAAATATTACTAAATAAGTATATCTGTATAGCGGGCACGCGTAATGTTTAGAACTGGTGGAATAGTGACACTATTATACACTTATTTAATTGCTATAAAGAACATGTCGTGCCTACTGAGTGGGCATGTACCTTTACTACATTGTGTTATTACACTACGACAATGTTGTATTGTAAAGTACTCCACCCCCCCCCCCCCCCCACCCACCCACCTGCCCTAGTTGCGAACAGTAAGTCTGGCAATTTAATGGCTATACGAACGGTACGGGAGTATATAGATCGCAAGGGTTTCTCTTCGCAACTACACCCCTCCCCCTGTCGAAGACTCCGTCCAATCTGACCATCTAACGGGCCAATTTGCAGCTGCATATGAGTCTGTGACTGGATAAATGGGGTTTATGGGTTCTGCGACCAGTGTAGATCCAGATCAGACTGTGCATCCGCACAGTCTGATCAGGATCTGCACTGTTCGCCAGTCCATAAATGAAACATCCGTCATGCTCTACTAGCAGCAATATACAGTAGAACCTCTCTAAACCGGATACTCAGGAAACCCCATTGTGTTTACTGTAATTTCACTGTAATTTTGTTTCACTGTCGTGTCTGATTGAATATAACAAAACCATGTTGATGAAGTGGTTAATTACAGTGGAGCCTCTCTAAACCGGACACCCTGGGGACCTTCCAAGATGTCCGGTTTAGAGAGGTTTCACTGTACATGTACATGCAATTGTATTCCTCGCAGAACCGGACATATATATTATATATATATCTCCCACTTGGCATAAGGTAAAATAATGAAAAATGATACCTCAAATATGGATTTGGTGTCCAAACCCGGGTTTGAGGAATTATTGTGCACATCACATGACTAACATTTTTTTTTTTTTTTTTTTTATCTTATATTTAAGGGTAGGATTTGGCTCGAGGACCTTCTAAACCCGGGCATTTGAACCCAAAAATGGCAGGCCAATGACCGTTGGCCGGTTTGTTTCCGATTTTACTAATATCTGCCATACAGTCGAAATATGTGCATTACATGAAGGAGGGAATGAGGCGGTTAATTTAACCTAGCTAGTTCATTCTCCTATCGCACGAAGCCGGTATGTAAGACCGTGAAAAAGGCTGAGTGTGAGTGCATGTGATATATGGAGATTCAGACGTAACAGTGTTATCCTATATAATGATGATATGTTGACGGTTGGTCAGGGAATAACATATCAGGCAGGGAATGATCGATATTTGGTTATGCAAAGTGTGATATAATATGGTTTCGGGCCCAGCTACTGTCGTTTTGCGGCTTATCGTTATATACGATTTGCTATTGACTAACCATAATTAACCGCCTTTATATTCACTTGGCGTAATGCACAGTAAGTCCTCAAACACGGGTTTAAGACATTACTGTGCGTTTGACAAGCCATACTTAACTTCAGATATATCACAGTTGGCATAACCAAGGTGCATGCTCACATGGTTACAACACATGGTCGCAAGTAAGAATTATTTGATATGTTCCTTAATATGAAACGGATTTTGATGAAATATGGCGCATCAAACGCGTCTTCATGCGCGCATGTTGGTCATCCAGGGAGTTCGGCACAGACTTATATCGTTTTTGTGAAGAATCGATTTCCGTGTCGGTAGACACGGAAATCAATTCTTCGCAAAAACGACATAAGTTTGGGCCAACGTACAGAGACAACCAAATGCCGCTTAACAAGATGCGTTTGATGCGCCATATTTAATCAAAATCCGTTACGTAATAAGGACACTATAAAATAATACGTACTTTGAATCGGTACTTGTTGTTGTTGTTAGTACCACGTGATCATACACCTTGATAACGATACAGTGAGTGACGACAAGGTGTATACTGTAATGGCGACCGAGACAGATTGTTTATCTCCGTTGTTATTCCCGGGTGCATACCGTCACACTGCGTGCAATCGATACGAGAACTACTTGCAATGTGCAGTTGTGTGCATCTGCATTGCATCAATGGTTTCACAATGTCTCAACTACCGGTACAAATCGCACTGAGCGCCGGCATTCACGCTCATAGTACTTTGTGGCAGTTTGTATGAGACTGTATATAACTCTTCACATTTCAAAACCGTTGGTTTATTAATATTACACACTAATTATTGTAAGACTATCTGGTAATTAATTATAGAGGGTATGATATTTTATCATACCGAATTAGTTGCAAAACTATTTATACGGCATTTTGTATAGTGAAGTGCCGAAGGAAACCGGACCGATAGTATGTACTCGCAACCATAATTATGCAGAAATGGACATATTGAAATTTACGTTTATACTGCGTGTTTGTGATGGATAAATTGTGATATGATAGATTAAGTTTTATCAGGAACGGTCTACTATACGATCTAGCGATGTCGTACCGTATTTCTTGCTCGTGGCGAAACAATTTTGTGAAGTTCTCATATCCCCAATTAAATGCAGACTGTGTAACAGAAATCTGGCTATAATTTGCCTTCTACGACAAAATCTACGAATAAGACAGAGGCTTGCTTACACGGGGGATTTTATACCGCCATAATTGGAGTGGATCTTTTACCGAATGCCTATAAAATGTTTCGACATTCAGGATTTCTCAATGGGGTAAGTTACACTATATATCTCTATTATTACATGTATTGCATTATAATTCCAGCACAAACATATGTACACAATTCCCTAACATTTGATTGGCCCGTAGCAAGTCTCTGTCCAACATTTATATCCCAGTAAACTCCCACGCGAACTACTTTCCGTAACAATGAGGCGCAGTTAAAATAATTCTTAAGAAAACGGAAAGTAAACACATTTTCTTGATGAATTTATTTAAAATGCTGGAATTATCAGTAACGAATGGCTTTTTTGTGGAATTTATCCGGGATATAAACTTGGAAAAGTCGCTGGAATACTGGACGAGGCCTTCCGGCCTTCGTCCAGTATTCCCGCGACTTTTCCAAGTTTATACCCCGATAAATTCCACAAAAAGGCCATTCATTCCTATAGTAACAGCATTGCCCAGTGTACTATTTATTTGTTATTTCACAAACTGCTTGACGATTGTGCTTGATATCAAGCAGCTTGATTGTGCTACACCTCAGCTCAGCTCAGCCAATCAAACAGCTTGATTACGAGTTGAGATAGCAAATATATATTATTCAGAAATGACATATTGACAAGATTAACGCAGATGGTTGTGTACGAGCTTTCCTCCATTATCGTATCATCGTAGTTCGCCGATACTGGGGCCCGTTTCACTAAACTTCGTACAACTAAAATGTTCGTAAGTGCACATTTAGGATCGTCTGTAAATTTCAATTGATGGATTTACATTTATTGAGCATAGGCTATGCTCAATAAATGTAAAATCCAATAATTTTTTACAAGAAACATTGTTAATGTGAAATTTACGGACTATCATAATTTTGCACTTACGAACATTTTAGTCGTACGAAGTTTAGTGAAACGTGCCCCTGAATCCTAGAAAAGACGATAATTTCCGTAAATGACGTCTAAAGTTGACGAAAATGTCAGAGCACACGCGCAATTGAATTCCGCCTGTGCTCTGACATTTCCGTCAGCTTTCGACATCATTTGCAAAACATATTACCGATTTTCGAAATCAAAATCGAAGAATCGTCATTTGCAAAACGGTCTATGATCTCATTAACGCTTTGCATGCTAGCGGAGAAAATATCCGCCAAACAAATTAGGTCTATATGTTTTATTTCTCTCTGTATATATGTCTTGGAATTTCATTAGAATTGAGTCCTGAGGACTCAATTCTAATGAAATTCAAAGACATATTCATGATATTTACAAGGAAAAATAAAAGAAAATATGATGATTTTTTGTCCGCTAGTTTTGAACTAAATATAGCCCACAAGTTTCCCAGCATGCAAAGAGTTAAACTATTACTAGCTGTAGCATCACAGCTGGAATTAAATAATTAGAGCTAACATTAAATATTTAGAGCTTGCTCCAAATTATTTAGAGAGCTCTTCAAATGATTTGGAACTAACTCTAATATGTAATGTTAGCTCTAATTATGTAGAGGTAGCATTAATTATTTGGTGTTCCATGCATATCTGTATGACTGTCTACCGGTCCATCTAATTCAGTGTAAGATAATCGGGTTTATCTGGAATACATGTAATGTGTTATACAATACAATACAATACAATACATTTTATTCACTCTAAGCCACATACGTGACACACGAGGTATACAATAGATTACATAATACAAGATGGGTAAAAATACAAAATGCATATGTATAAGCTCACTAGTCATTATAACCATAAAGCTCTTGGAATGCATCTATTAATATCCGCCAAATTTCTCTCTATAAATATGTCTTGAAATTTCATTATAATTGTGTCCTCCGGACACAATTCTAATGAAATTCCAAGACATATTCATGACATTTATAAGGAGAAATAAAAGAAAATATAATGAATTGTCATCTGCTATTTTTGAACTATTTATAGCCCACAAATTTCCCAGCATGCAAATAGTTAAGTTGTACATGCATGTGTTTGTTTATAAGATCTAAGTATGCGTCTATATTATACTACTATACTACGATTTCGAAAATTAATTTGTGTTGTGGCCTTTGCGATCAGTGTACACTAGATCAGTAGCCGATTTCATCAAAATTGCAAAGTACTACTTATCTAGCAAAGTATACTTTGAGGGAGTAATTATTTATTTTTCCCAAAATGCATTATTTCATATAGAACTAACCACTGCATATATTTGATGATTAAATGTATGCAGAATTATTATACTGAATTTATTACATTATCACAGCCAAAATGGCTGTGATAATGTAATAAATTCAGTATAATAAAAAATAATAAATTTATCATTAAATTGAAAATTTCTCCCTCAAAGTATACTTTACTAGATAAGTATACTTTTAATGTTGGTGAAATTGGCTACAGACTGGCCACTAGTGCTTTACCCAGTCTATTTTCTCATGCGCGAATTGGGTGGTGCCCTGCTGTGCTGCCCCCCGCCCCCCCAACAAAATAAATTGTTTAAAAAACAATTTATTTTATTACGTTATGACAATGTGCTCACATGCTAAGATACTGGATTTCAACTTTTTCATGATGAAGTAATTTTCAGCTAATATTAAAACGGTCACTAAATACAGTGGCACCTCTCTAAACCGGACACCCTGGCAGGTCCCCAGGGTGTCCGGTTTAGAGAGGTTTCACTGTAAATCAGGCATTTGATCATTCTGAGCCACCGTTGTGTACTATGCGATCATGAACAGACATTATCACCTGAGGTAAATGACCAAGAAACTCATGAAAAATAAGATCACAGGTGTTTTCTTGGTGTCCGGTTTAGAGAGGTTCCACTGTATACCTCCTTCTCAAAGTTTCCAGCACTAAAGGTGCCCCTTGTTGGTCCTTACCATATTTCTTTATTACTGTGGGCGGAAACACTACTGTCTGTTGCACTTTAGATTATTAAACACATTAAATCTTACATATATTTAAATGTAAGTAGGTTTTTATCAGTAACAAACAAGTTACCATCCCAAACAAAATATTTCATGAAATTCCATAAAATATTTATTTTATTGCGAACAACAATTTTACTATGGGAATTTAACATGGGGGCTAACATATATATTTTCAAATAATTTTGGAATTTGTGAACCTATTTTCAAAATCTATCTTTTGTTTTCTTAGTTACATCATTTCCAAGCCATCTATATAGCCAGGTTTCAAAGTGAAATTTGTTCGTTACCCCACCCCCACACGTTAAAGGAATTTTTTTTTTCGCAATAAAATCAATAGTTGATGGCATTTCATCAAATAAAGAAACTTTGGGAGGGTGACCTTTTTTGTTATTTATGTGGAACAGACAGCAGACACAAATACCATAATCCACATTTGTCAATTTCTCACGTCACTGGAACTAGACTGGCTGCAATGTCGTATACATGCAATGAAATGGTATATGCAGTGGAACCTCTCCAAATCGGACACCCTGGGAGATCCCCAGGGTGTCCGGTTTGGAGATGTTCCACTGCAAATCAGACATGTGAGCACTTCATGACAATTTTGCAATCATGAAAAGTCCTTGTAATCAGAGATACATAACAGCGAAACACATCTAAGTTAAAAATCTGTATTTTCCCGAGTGTCCGGTTTAGAGGGGTACCACTGTACAATGATAAGATGCACAACCATAATAGTTGATCCTTATTTTCGCCCGCAAGCCTATCCAATACATAACATAACTTTTAATTAGTGTATGCTCAACAACTGAAGCCATATGTAGTCCAAACAAAATTCCTAATGGCTCCATGTTGGTGTAACTACGATCTGTCAAAACCTGGCTTATTAAAGGAACTTGGTCTCAGAAACACACATATTCGTGGTTCTAGTAGCAAGTTACTTTAAACAATATTTATTAAGCAGTAGGTTGCAATTGCATGTTAAAGGTACATTCCCACTCGGTAGGCACAAAACGTTCTTTATAGGAATTAAATAAGTGTATAATTGTGTCACCATTCCACCAGTTCTAAAACTTACAAGTGCCCGCTATACAGATATAATCATTTAGTAATACATAGTTTACTGGTAGTGACGCGCGGTGGTATCGGGCTATTTTCGTATGCAAATGAGGCATACTATTTTTTACTTATTTATACTAATTAAATGTGTCACCTGAACAAATAATAGTTTCGACAGATTATAAAGTATGATCATTGCACATCAAAATTTAAATACAGATACTACATAGTAATGTCCGTTAACATTTTAATGAAACACGGTTGTCGCCCCTGATATCAGTGTGACAATTTACGTCTGATATAAAATGTATAAACAATACGTAGGGTAATGGTGAATTAATGTTTATTTTGCAAGAACATGTCTCAGATGATGTCCGTGATATAAGGAACAGTTTGTGCCTACTGAGTGGGCATGTAACTATAAAGGTCATTGTGATTTGCCCGATAACGTGTCGTGGTCATCTTCCAACAGGTTGCAATTGGTGGTATGTATACTCTGATCCAATATGGCGCTTATGGAATGTGTGACTGTGTAGCTCCTGATCAAATAGCACACTCCTGTAGCTTGATAACAATTTATATTGCTTGTTAGAAGCATGACCGGTGTTTCGTTGATGGAATGGGGGAACCGTGTTCAGACTGTCCGGATGAACAGGATGATCTGGATCTATACTGCATCGCAAAACCCATAATCCCCATTTCTCCAGTCACAGTTGGGCGGTTGGTTGTGAGCATGCGAAGGGTACATTTAGTGATGGGTTTCATCCTTTACGGAATCCCGATATCCCTGGTTTGACCCCCAAGTACATGTTTGGCTTTCTCCACCTCCTTTTCCCCCATGTTAATTTCCAATCGAGAAATCAATTTTCGTACTAAAATCAATATTTGACCAAATTTAACGAAATAAAAAGAAGGCTCATTTTGCAATTTTGCTAAAATTTAATATTATCAAAGAAAATAATGTGTTTACATTGTGGATATATCCGTAAAATTTGGATAGGTTTCGTGAAACAGACAGTAGCTTCCTGTAAACGTTGTCGGTTGTTTGCAATTCTACAACGGGTTCTCATTTTTTGTGGCCGGCAATTTTTCATATAGCAAACAGATATTGGAAAATGCGGGGAAATTAAATGATATCTGTATATCATCATGTGAATGTGAATCTACATGTGATGTTGCACAGGCTGCAGTGATAGACACATTCGAATTACTGTTAAACTTTACACAAAACACTTCCTTCCAAACGTGACTTCATCGATGCTTGATGAGCATATATATAGGGTTAACTGAAATGTAATTTTGAAATTTGCGGCGTATATCAGACAATGATAGGTCGGAAAATCTGTTTAATGGCGACGCGTTTTCTGATATACGCCGCAAATTTGAAAATTACAATGCGGTTAACCTATTTCTAATGCTCTCCTTTACTACTGGCGTAGAAATACATATTGCAATAATTTGCGACCGTTCATCAACAATGATATACCTGTAATGTATGACCATCAGCCAATCAGATTGCGTGATATTTATAGAGTGCATTAGAATGCTACTTCTTGTGATTTCTGATTTGTGATAGTTTCCTTATATATAACGTCACGCTATTGACCGGCAACGTCGCTGTTCCATGAATTGCGAGAAAATGACGTTAAACAATAAGATTCCTAATTTTAACTATCCGAAAATACAGTGTCAATATAAGTAATAAAACCATGGGCAGTTGCGTTTACTGTAGTATGAAAAACAGTTGGTCTGTTTAAAGTTTGCGAGAAGTTCTTCGGACTCCACTCACGTTAAACATAACCAACTGTTTTTCATACTACAGTACACACAACAGCCCGTTTTTCCCCTTAAAACGCTGTCAATATGTCTTTGAATCGAGAAAATTGCGGAAACTTACATGTGGGGTTGCATAAAAAATAACGTTAATACAGAGTTGTCATTACGCGCTTCTACATGTATCGCGAAATCTCGATAATACAAGTTAAACAGCAGACGACAAATTTCATTTCCTCGTTGTCCCGGCTAATGTGTTGATGCAGTGATTGTGATATTCTGTCAATATCGGACTTTAAATGGGCGGCCGGCTGGGATAAGGTACCACAATCCGTAACCTCATACATTGTCACCCAGTCTAGTTATGATCTACAGTGGAACCTCTCAAAACCGACACCAATAAAACACCTATGATCTTATTTTTGATGAGAATCTTGATCATTTATCTCAGGTGTTAATGTCTGTTCGTGATCGCATAGCACACAACTATGGCTCAGAATGATCAAATGTCTGATTTACAGTGAAACCTCTCTAAGCCGGACACCCTGGGGACCTCCCAGGGTGTCCGGTTTAGAGAGATTTCACTGTACTAGTTTGCTGATGATCACGTGACAACACATCCACGTCAGAGACTGAATGGTGGAAAGCGTCGCCACAGATCAGAATAAGTGGATGCTGAGGCTACGCTGGTCGCACGCGCTGTAATGTCAATTGTAACAATTGGTGGATCAAATGAAGTTCTAGGAATATCTGGAGACGTTCTATAGAGTTCTTGGTATTAGACTTATTTATGAAAAATGATACCGAAGATACGCTATTAACCCTTTGAACCCGAAAGCCCGCTATATCGGTTTATGCAAACAGTGCAGCTCCAGATGAGCCGGCTCGTAACGAGCCGTCTCATCAGGATCTGCACTGTTTGAAAGTAATTTTCATATTTTTGAGAACAACAAATACCCCGTTTTTATAAATGGAATAGTCTGAAAATCATTTTCGATGATTGGATTGGTTTCAAAATTAACATATCGCAGCCCATTCAGTTACTTAGGGGTGAAAGGGTTAAACTTGACAACATTTTTCTGTGTGTTTTTATCCTCTCTATTTTTTGTGGGGTGTATGGTGGTGAGGTGGAGATGTGGGAATCACATTATTGTATGGCATTACCTGAATTCGTCTTTCCCGAATCAATGTCACAGGAATTCGTGTAATTTGAAATAATGCAGCAGCGCTCCAGATAAGGAATTAGTAATTAAGTATTGTCACTGCATCATTTCTGAGGTTTAATACATGAAGATAATACTAAATTGGTAGCAGTATGCCCGCATACCATTTGCAGTGTGGCTGTAAAACTACTCGCCTTAGACGGAATATTTTTTTGTGAACAATCTTCAGTTATCGGAGCTTCATTATGGTGTTTTGATGTCTATATATATATAGCTCATTCTAGTGTTTTATTAGACAATCAAAGCGTTCATTATCTACCACTTCAGAATTGGAACATTTACCAAGTTAAACAATTTATTTTGTTATCGAAGTGTTATGTGGGCAATCCGTGTTCTATGAGAATAGTTCTTGCTTTAGTAAAGTAAACAGCTTCTTCAAATGGTGATGTTGGGGGATTATCCGGCTATACGAGTGTATTATATACTTTAGAAGGGCTTAGACGGCACATATGCGTGTTATTTGTGGGTGCGACTGGGGAAATGGGGTTTATGGGTTTTGCGATCAGTGTAGATCCAGATGAGCCTGCACATCCGTGCAGTCTGATCAGGATCTGCACTGTCCGAAATTTCATCAACGAAACATCCGTCATGCTTATAGCAAGCAATATAGATCGTATACATCAGGCTACAGGAGTGTACTATTCGATCCAGAACTGCACTGGTCACAAAGTTCATAAGCCCCAATTTCTCCAGTCACAGCCACATATGAATATCTCGATATATGTTTTATTTTTATTTTGGAATGGCGAACAGTGCAGATCCTGATCAGACTGTGCGGATGCACAGGCTGATCTGGATCTACACTGGTCGCAAAACCCATAAGCCCCCATTTCTCCAGTCACAGCCACATATGAATATCTCGATATATGCTTTAGCAGTATTTCGCGTCTACTACTGAAATGCCAACCGTTTCCGAGCCAAGTCTAATAAAAATAATATCAAAGGCCATTAGCCTTGTATTCTATTTATCAGGTCACGTTATGTTAGCCGATGGACAAATATAACATGGTTTTCATTGAAAAGAACGCCGGTAGGTTTACGTTAGGTCATTACACTGACGTCATTTGTTAACGTCATGTGACGTTGTTCGACCAATGAAACGTCACTGTTGAATTCGTCGTGACTTAACCCGAATTGTCTGTCGGCAACCTGCGTTACAGACAGAAAATCCGGGTAAGTCGTGACTCGGATATACGTATCAGAACAGAACAGAACGTACTTTTATTTAAAGTCAGGTTACAAGGTAACAACATGACAGAAATTGGTAATATAAGTTGGTGGGTAGACATGGTTGGCAATGTAACGTATTTATGTCAGATATAACTTCGAGTGAAGGGGGGGGGGGGGGTTGGGTGAGGCATGGGGGCAGTAAACAAACATGTATAAATATGTGAGAATTAATGTTTGGGTGTATGCTAAGCGCCGTGGAAAGCGAATTCTATGAACGGTGACGGCTCTGGCCAGTCTACATATATGCATTCTGGTCAGAGTCTACACCTCTCTATTCGATTCAGCTACTATTCGACAATTTGTTATCAGTCAGTGTGTATTCGGTCAATACATATAGCGAGTTACCCAATAAATGTATTTGCCATGTTGACTATCAAGGTGTATGATCACGTGGTTACAACAACAACAACAAAATGGCTGAAAGTGTTGAAAGCATTATTTGTAAGTATTATTTGATATTTTCCTTAAAAGGCAGCGGATTTTAAAATATGGCGCAGCAAACGCGTCTACTTGCGCTGCATTTGGTGGTCCCGGGAGTTCGGCACATACTTATGTCGTTTTTGCGAAGAATCAATTTTCGTGTCGGTAGACACGGAAATCGATTCTTCGCGAAAACGACAGAAGTTTGGGCCAATGTACCGTGATCAAAATCCGTTACATAATAAGGACAATATAAAAGAATACGTAATTTGAATCGGAGGGCTTCTGGAAGTTTCAGTACTTGTTGTTGTTGTTGTAACACGTGATCATACACCTTGACTATGCCCTGTATAGTAGATAACTACACCATCGATCCCATATATCTACATTGGTGCAGCAGAAAAAATAATCAAGCTATAGTGAGCATATGCTTCCGTCTTTGTAAGTGCTTTTAGAATTTAAAACATGTCCAGAATGCAAAATATGTCTGTGAGTGACAAGTTCTTGGCCCGCCATTCTATTGTCTGAGACACCATGACAGTTTCAATTAAATAGTGTTTCATTAAATCGTCCAGTTCTGACTTGGAACAGCATTACACTCCAGTCTAGATATTACGTCATGTTTCGTATCACTGCGCATGTGCATGCGTTTGCTCCTTCCGCAATGTAATCCATTCATCCCTAACCTACTCACGCGTATTCTTCTATGTGAATTTTCAGAAGCGGTAATTTGGCAATAAATAAGACCCGTCTATAAATCAAGAGTGTAGATCCCGATGAGCCGGCTCATCTGGACTTGAACAATTTACAAACATTGGGATTTAGGTATATCGTATTGAAAAGACTACGCATCCTGCAACACACTCAGATCAACAAATTGGTCTATACTGGTTGCTAACAAGCAATCAGGTTTATTTATTGTGATATTGGTGTATCAGTCCGCGCGGCAGACGAACAATGATTAAAGTAATAATTGGTGTATTTTTAGCTATTTCAGAGTGATGTCAGAACTCGGGTTAACCTTTTTATCTGAAAATAGCTGTCGACTGTAATCTATTGAAACTGACAAAATCCGGAACTACTGTATTGTCGTGTGGTAAAAAATGCGTAAACATGCCCACTCTGTAGGCACAAACTATTCTTTATAGGAATTAAATGAGTGTATAATTGTGTCACTATTCCACCAGTTCTAAAAATTACGAGTGCCCGCTATACAGATGATCATTACACATCAAAATATAAATACAGAGAATAAATAGTAATGTCCGTTAACATTTTAAGGAAACACGGTTATTGCCCTTGATATCAGTGTGGAAATTTACGTCGGATATAAAATGTATAATAATTCCAATCAATACGTGGGATAATGGCGAATGAATGTTTGTTTTGTCAGAAAATGTCTCAAATGATGTCTATGATATAAACAACAGTTTGTGCCTACTGAGTGGGCGTGTACCTTTAAATCCTGCAGACCATAAAGTAAACATTTGCAAACACTGCACATCCAGATGAGCCGGCGTGTAACACGCCGTCTCATCAGGATTTTCAGTGTTGGTCAGTCTTTTTCTGAAAATTGTTCATACACTTCAAGTGATTATGAAATAGTCCAGAAATGACCATGGAACTATATAGCCACATATGATATTTAGGGGTGAATTGCTTAAGGTTGATTTGTGACTTAAAAGCATCGGGTTCTGAAAGCATGTTCTATATGCAGTTCTATGACTAAACGACAAAGAACATTGGCCCTGTTATAATATATTGTTATAATGTCTTAGTCAATGGCAGAGTCTCCATCTCAACGTCTATTTTCCATCCCGCCGCCCACCACACCCCACCACACCCCACCACACACCACACCCCACCACACCCCACGACACCCCACACCCCACCACACCCCACCACACCCCACCACACCCCACCACACCCCACGACACCACCCTATACGACATCGAAGTACGGAGCCCCACATGGGACGTAGAAGTTGTGTTTTTTTGTTAATAATCCGTTCCCACGAAATAACAATTCGTTCCCTCCATTTAACAATTGTTACGGTGTTGTTTTTTAGTAGTTCGCTCGTCTGGCGCTCTATTGGGAAATAACTCGCTAAGACAACTAAAGAGCGATCGTAGTGGGTTACATACCATGTTCTATTTATACATTTATATATCTAAATTATCTTAGCTGTTCATGGGCCATTAAACACCAATAAATCAAATCATTACTATTTATGAAGATCCGGTACAAATATATAACTCGATCAGACGGTGGGAAATGGTCTACTTTATCTCATATGAAAACATTCCGATATTGTTGGCCGAGATCAGAGATATTTATTTTAATGATGTTGAAGGTACAGTGAAACCTCTCTAAACCGGACACCCTGGGAGGGCCCAGGGTGTCCGGTTTAGAGAGGTGTCACTGTAAATCGGGCATTTGATCACTCTGAGCCATAGACGTGTGCTATGCGATCACGAACAGACGTTATCACCAGCGATAAATGACCAAAGAAACTCATCAAAAATAAGATCAAGGGTGTTTTCTGGATGCCCGGTTTTGCGAGGTTCCACTGTATGAGATAATTTCAGAGCATGCGCGAAATTCGAGTCGCGTGTCTTCTGTACAGTGTCAACTTCCAATGCCATTTTCAGGAAAAGGGTATTTTTTTACATTGGCGAAATCAATGTCAATTTACAAAATACGCATATGTGAATGCCTACTTAGTATTGCTATAGACATGTATATTATATTTGCTTTAGAAAAACGTACAAATATTGTTGCCGCGTCTGCGAAAAACTTTGTTTTAACCCTTACTACGCTGAATTAATTTTTGTCGTCTGCCGGAAATGTTTTATTTGAAATATTTCTGGGCAAAACTCTGTTCTGACAGCGCATTTTTTTAAAGAATTACGTCAAAAATGAAAATTGCAGACGACAATTTCTGTCTCCAGCGTAGTGAGGTTTAATATTTCGTAGACACATAAGCTAAACTACACAACGTAGGAAACCGTAAATAATCGTATAAACAGTAGGCGGGAAACGAATTCGGCCGCCATCTTGGTTTCAACCAGAATACTGACATACAATCTATCTTGTCACGATGTTCCCGCAATGCTGTCGTAAGTACGGAAATGGAGCGCGACGGACCAATCGAAGTTCAAGGAACATTAAAGCTGAGAATTTGCAATAATAAACAAATGTGCTTAATTGCTAATTGTCGCATTTTTTGCGATATATTTTAAAAATCAGTCTTGCCATCTCCCGCAAAATCTGATTACGGAGCAAAAATCGCTCATACGGCGTGACAATACGTGACTCGTCAAACAACAGTGGGATTGCGGTATTAGTGACCAGTGTAACAGAAGTGTTGCTGTCTCGGGAGAAATGGGGGATCGTAGCTAGTTATTTCCTTTTAAATTTATTTATAGAAATTCGGTCCAATTTGTATATTTTATGGCCTAATTAGGCCATAAAATATACAAATTGGACCGAATTTCTGTAAGAAACCCGAATATTGCATGATTTGTTGTGTAAAGAATCCATTATAGTGTTTTCCACTAGTGTTGATCCAGATCATCATATACTCGAGGATGGGCGTACGATTGGTGCATGGGTATCTTATGTGAGTCAAACAGCCCGGCCTTACATGACCTTAGCTGTTGATAGGCCGTTAAACACCAATAAACAAACAAACAAACAAACAGGGGTACGGGTCTCAAAATGGCGGCGCCCAGTGGTAGCAGCACCATGAGGTTGGTACATTTTGTATGTATCCAGTCAGAAATAAACGTTAAAATAAACCAAAGGACCGGATCTCTATAAATAGATTTACAAAGGAAAATAACTAGGTACGATCCCCCATTTGGCTGATGCGATTATTGACCAGTGTAACTCCTGATCAAACAGTACACACATACATTAGCCTGGTAACGATCTATATTGCTTGTTAGAAGCTTGTTTCATTGCAAGTATGGCGAACCGTGCAGATCCTACACTGGTCGCACAACTCATAAACCATATTTCTCCAGTCACAGCCACAAATGCGCTGGCGTTCTGGCGATGTACTGTTCGCCAAACCCAATGTGTATGATCACGTGGTACTAACAACAACAACAAGTTTCCAGAATCCACCTGATTCAAAGTACGTATTCTTGCATAGTGTCCTTATTACGTAACGGATTTTGATGAAATATGGCGCATCGAATGCGTCTTGTTAAGCTGCATTTGGTGGTCTCTGTATTTTTGCCCAAACTTCTGTCGTTTTTGCGAAGAATCGATTTCCGACACGGAAATCGATTCTTCTCAAAAACGACATAAGTCTGTCCCAAACTCCATGGACCACCAAATGCAACTCATGAAAACGCGTTTGCTGCGCTATATTTCATCAAGATCCGTTGCATATTAAATAAAATATCAAATAATACTTACTTTGGAGTGGGCGACGTTGTTGTTGTTGTAACCACGTGTTCATGCACCTTGAAATCGAGTTGGTGAAACAGCATTGATGCCAGTGATATGACTAAGTATTTCAGTCATTCTCATTGTCCGAAAAACGACCACGTGATTATCTAAAAATTCAATGTAGACCTCTGAACGGTTTGTTTACACGCATAAGCACTCTCGGATGTGTTTATTCATGTAAACAAACATATAGTTCACATACTTAGAGCGCATGCGTAAATCTGACATATGTAATTGTTATTGTGTTTACACTGTTGGTGACGTTTCCTGATTTTCTGAATATTCGTGGTAAGGGTCATATAATAAAGCAAAACATGTATAGTCTTTTGAGTCGGTGTACATGAGATTTACGGACCTTCTAAAAGTGATGTTCACCTCCGCCTTCGGCGTCGGAAGGCGTCGGTGAACATCACTTTTCTCAGGTCCGTAAATCTCATGTACACCGACTCAAAAGACAATAATAGTATATTGATGCCAGTGCATTGCCAACAACTTTGGAACCGGTAGCATGCGTCAAATATTGCTATACCATTAGTCAAGGTGCATGGTCATGTGGTTACCACAACAACAACAATGTCTGAAAGTGTTGAAAGTGCGCCAACTCCAAAGTAAATAACATTTGATATTTTACATCCCACTCAGTAGACACAAAATGTTATTTATATCAGAGACATTAGCTGAGACATTTTCTGGCAAAATAAATATTCATTCACCATTACACCACGTATTGATTGGCATTATTATACATTTTATATCAGACATAAATTTCCACACTGATATCAGGGGCGATAATCATGTTTCCTTAAATGTTAACGGACATTAATATTTATTCTCTGTATTTATGTTTTGATGTGCAATGATCATACTTTATATTCTGTTGAAAATAGTATTTTTTCATGAGACTCATTTAATTAGTATAAATAATTAAAAAATATCATGCCTCATTTGCATTTGCGCGTCACTATCAGTAAAATAAACATTGCTAAATTATTATTACCCGAGCTATTAGCTCGGATTAAGTAACTATATTATATGTATAGCGGGCACTCGTAATTTTTAGAACTGGTGGAATAGTGACACAATTATACACTTATTTAATTCCTATAAAGAACATTTCGTGCCTACTGAGTGGGCCTACGCGTCTTCATCACATACATTTGGTGGTCTCAGAACTTCGGCACATACTTATGTCGTTTTTGCGAAGAATCGATTTTCGTGTCAGAATTGACAGTAAACACGGAACTCGATTCTTCGCAAAAACGACATGAGTTTGGGCCAAAGTACCGAGATCACCAAATACAGCTTACCAAGATGCGCCATACTTCACTAAAGTCCGTTACATAAGGAGGATAATATAACAGAATACGTACTTTGAATCGGTGGCGCTTCTGGAATGTTCAGTAACGGTTGTTGTTGTTGTAACCACGTGATCATACACGTTGTTAGTATAGCCTGTGTTAGCTGATTGGTGATCATGGTCTACACTAGCCAACAACTGAATACGCCGCATTTTCCATGGTGGGTCGCATTTGATCATGTTTTATTGGTGCTTGTGCTCTAACCTAATTTTTACATTAATCAATCATACGCTATACGAGAAATTGGATTCGTGGTAGATTGCAATGCGATTGGGTGACAGTCAATTCTGCGATGCGCAAAGCATGTTAGATCATTTTGCTTGCTAGATGTGATCCTGTTGCGTTTAGGCCAGGGAAATTATTTGCTGTGGTTTTTTAACCCTTTCGCTCCTTATTAACTGGAATGGATTTTGATATGTCTGTTTTCCACCCAATCCAATTGTCACAAACTGATTTTCAGACTAGTACATTAATGAAAAGGGGGTGTTTTTGTTTATAAAAATATGAACATTACTTGCAAAAAGTGCAGATCCTGATGAGACGGCTCGTCACGAGCCGTCTCATCTGGATCTGCACTGTTTGCCAATACCACTATACATGCATATTGTGTTGAAAGGGTTAAGGATGCACTGTATGATGTTGACATAAACTACTCTAAACAATTTATTACAATATATTACACGACATGTAGTAATAGTAAGGGTATGGAAGGTGTCCGAGCCTATTCCCACCCTTAAATATGAGCCGAATAATAGTAAGTATTTCTCGAAGCACCCTGGTGCCAATGCTAACATATATGTATCTCCTAATTAGGAGATACTAACTCCCAATTAGGAGATACTAAGTCCTAATTAGGAGACACTAACCAGGAGTTAGTAGCTCCTACTTAGGAGATAAATATATGTTGGCACCAGGACACTTCAATACGTATTAGTACACTTCGGCGCACAATTTCCCAAATAACCATGGTAACTGGGGCGTGGATTTGATGCGATAATTGGCAGATAAGCAGGGAAAATGAATAGAAATACACTAATAATAATTATGAAATACAATACAATACAAATCCCACACACAGATGCCATTTCCCAGGTTTTACAATGATTTGACAGAAATTTCCCATTTCTATAGACAGTATTGATTGCAATAGATGATGTTTTGGGTCATTTACATAAATAGCACTTACGCTTACACAATCACTACTGAATGGTGTTAGTGTCGAAAACCACGTCATAGTTGCTCTTTATGTCGCATATAACGTTACCTGGGCCCGGTTGTTCAAAACACCAGTTAGCTTAACGGACTGTTAAATCCTTAACGAACTGTTAAATCCTTAACTGAATAGTTAAAATCTCTGTTAAAACAGAGATTTTAACCATTCAGTTAAGGATTTAACAGTCCGTTAAGCTAACGGATGTTTTGAACAACCGGGCCCTGATAAATAGCATACCATGCTAGTGTCTGCTAGTGTCTACTCGTGTCTGATATAGTGTTTGTTGACATCAACTTATCAGACTCACAAGTGTTTGAATAGAAACAAAAGTGCTACCCCGCTCCATACCTCACGCGAGATAACATATCCGAGGCCAATTATTGTAGCGAGTCTTTGAACAGATGGTCAGAATGTTGATGTCATATAGGTGGATTTTGGGTAGATTTTGGTGGCTTCAGTTGGTTTTGGTTAATTTACATAGTTCTGTGCAACTGCTAATACTCGATCATTACACACAACCAAAATCGTCAATTAACTACACATTCACCGTTCCGAACTTTCGGGCCCCTTTCTTGCTGTCAAAGTAAATCGTACTTATAGGTGTAATTCGTGGGAGGTGACGTAAATTGTATGTTGGTAACAATGCACACAAACCACCAGAGATATCGAAATAACCCATAAAACACCGAAATATGAACCGTTCATCAAGAACCTGTGATCAGGTTCGGCTCAGAAACGGGAGGAATTCCTATGCGTTTCCTAGCCTTGCCCGATCCACTTGATATCACAGGACAATATCCTGATATATCTTCATACTGCATGATCTGTCTACCAGACCAGGGGGCCGTTTCACTAAACTTCGTACGACCAAAATGTTCGTAAGTGTAAACTTATGACAATCTGTAAATTTCACATCAACAATGTTTTCTTAAAAACAATTATTGGATTTACATTTATTGAGCATATGCAGCCTATGCTCGATAAATGTAAATCCATCAATTGAACTTTCCAGACGATCCTATATTTGCACTTACGAACATTTTAGTCGTACGAAGTTTAGTGAAACGGCCCCCAGCTGTGTATGCTATGACACTATAAGTATTACACCAGACAAAGCGAAATTGAGTGCAACATTAAAGGTACATGCCCACTCAGTAGACACAACATGTTCTTTATATCAAATAGTACATCATCGGAGACATTTCTGGCAAAATGAACATTCATTCACCATTATTCCACGTATTGATTGGCATTATTATACATTTTATATCAGACGTAAATTACCCACACTGGTATTGCGGGCGATAATCGTACTCATACTTCATAATCTGTCGAAAATGTAATTTTTTCAAATGACGCATTTAATTAGTATATATAATTAAAAAATACCATGCCTCATTTGCATATGAAAATAGCCTGATACAACCGCGTGTCACTATCAGTAAAATAAATATTACTAAATGCTTATAGCTGTATAACGGGCACTCGTAATTTTTAGAACTGGTGCAATTATACACTTATTTAATTCCCATAACGAACATTTGGTGCTTACTGAATGGGCATGCACCTTTAACTTTGTTACATCGTGAACTACTTGTGTTATAATACTTTGCATCATTATGTGATCACTCAACACCGGCTGATTAGCGGTGTGATCAAAGAGATCCATCCCCCTGATTGGATGTACGGATACCTCGATATTAGGAACCCTTGTGCAGTTTCCGCGAAAGTCGTCGTCCGTTAAAATTGCCGCCGGTCCGACGGTAAACCGGAAGTCGCAAAACTTTTTTTACTTTTCTATTCCAAGCTTCAATCAAATCACCTTCCTTTGGTATGCCCTTCTGGTGCTAGCTGGCTTAACTTTTTGACTGATATACTTAAAAATAGTTTTAGAATTATTATAATAGAAGTTGCATATACACAATATATACCATGATACGGGCAGTGCTTAACGTGCCTCCCGTGACCATATGTATTGGAAACATAAACAACAAAGACACAATGTTTGGGGTAAGGCCATGGTGCCAGCAACTTAGAAACTTACTTTATGGAGGAATGTGACAGACATCGAACTGATTTGTAGATTGATCTCAGCAAGAGACCGCCCTTAGATTGGATCAAGTCGAAGGTTCACCAATCCCGCATGTGACTATACAGTGCGTGATATGGTCTGAGTATATTATGACTTTATAAATATCCCTGCCTTCGTCTTTGAGCCGATCCACAGCGCTCGGGTTTGGAGAGCATAGTCCAGCCATCTCCGCGTGGAGATGCCCGATTATTACATGGCTCGGGTTTGGAAAGCATATTCCAGCCATCTCCGCTGGAGATGCCCGATTACCAGCGTGGTATAGTGCAATTTTCTGCATAGTTACTTGCTATTCCGCGAGTTCGAGTCTGTCACATCCGCCTCCATCAATATGAATATGACCATGACGTTTATTGCGTAAGAATGATTACATGATAAAAACACCGATTGCGCCCATTACGGTCTCTGGTGGTGACTGGTATCAGTAGGCATAACCAGCAAGTACATGTACCTCCAGCCGCCCCGCAATGACAACATGGGTGTTTCTGAAACATATACTGCAAGATTAATGTAACATTCACGATTATAATTTGTAACAACTGTCATCTCCATACCTGGGTGGGAGGGTGGGTAATTTAATTCCTGTTTATTAAAAATTGCTATTTAGCTTTCGCTAGCAGAACTGGGCGAATGCTGTAATAATTTCTATTTTTATAGCTCGCTGATCTATTCCCGTTGGCTATTGCGCCTTGACTCACAGAGTTACGCTTAGGGGGGCGGAGCATTGCACCTCCATATAATAACGTGATTTATGTTATAATCATAAATCCATTTATTATAATAGAAGTTGCATATACACAATATATACCATGATACGGGCAGTGCTTAACGTGCCTCCCGTGACCATATGTATTGGAAACATAAACAACAAAGACACAATGTTTGGGGTAAGGCCATGGTGCCAGCAACTTAGAAACTTACTTTATGGAGGAATGTGACAGACATCGAACTGATTTGTAGATTGATCTCAGCAAGAGACCGCTCTTAGATTGGATCAAGTCGAAGGTTCACAATCCCGCATGTGACTATACAGTGCGTGATATGGTCTGAGTATATTATGACTTTATAAATATATCCCTGCCTTCGTCTTGAGCCGATCCACAGCGCTCGGGTTTGGAGAGCATAGTCCAGCCATCTCCGCGTGGAGATGCCCGATTATTACATGGCTCGGGTTTGGAAAGCATATTCCAGCCATCTCCGCTGGAGATGCCCGATTACCAGCGTGGTATAGTGCAATTTTCTGCATAGTTACTTGCTATTCCCGCGAGTTCGAGTCTGTCACATCCGCCACTAAAGTCTGCCGACTTTTCCTCCATAAAATGGTATTCATTGAAAATACAATGGAATAGTCCATCCGGTTGCCTGAGGTCGCTACACTTCTCAATCGCGTGAGACCACGCATTTAAAAGTATATCATTTCCCGCGTCAGACATATGTACCCCGTCCGTGCGGAACAATGAGGGCGTATTTTCAGTCAGTCTCGGATGCGGAATGACCCTACCGGCAGCCGCAAATGTAGCTCCACGACCAGACTGATTGAAGTGTTTTCTCTTTTTATTAATTTTGCGTTTGTGGATAGCACCACGCCAATGAAGCCTAGGCAATACATCAGACCACAATATTGTGGTCGCGGGCATTGCTCTATACAAGGCGGCAATATCATTCTTTACTTGTGCACAAAGCACGCCTGATCGGATCTGCGTTATGGAATTTCCTCCACAGTGTAGAATAATGATGTCTGGGGCTAATTCATTTTTCAAAATGCGGTTTATTTGCACAAGGACTTCGGAGAATAGCATACCCCGTTTACTAAACCATTGGATCGAAACATGTGGTAACCTGAGTTGTGCATCCAATATATGGCACGCCCTTGCATGACCCCAATGAACCATGGAGTCTCCCACTATCCATACGTTCGAGGCTAGGTCTGTAATAACAAACGCATGTTATTATAAAAGTCAAATGTGTCAATAGCGGAAATGAAAATTAACTACAAAATATAAACAATCCCTGACATCAAACGGCAAATTTATTATTATAGCAAATTGAAAAACGAGGTCTAGTTAACAGCCATAATGTTTATGACACTAGATGATGATTAGCTATAGCACTGCGGCGCGGCTTCCCAACCCATTCTATGCTATGT
Source organism: Conchocele bisecta (assembly GCA_029237695.1). Lineage (NCBI taxonomy): Eukaryota > Metazoa > Mollusca > Bivalvia > Lucinida > Thyasiridae > Conchocele > Conchocele bisecta. The sequence goes on from CM055273.1 coordinate 84,261,122, forward strand.
GATCATTATATATGCCTACCGGATATATGTCTGAAAACAATCACTGCGCCAGCGCCCGGCACGCTTAATGTCAGAAGCCGATATACCCCTATCATACAAATAGGAACATGCTCCCATACGAAAACTATGACTCTTGTAGCCGGCCGTATGTAAGCCCAGCATAGTTAGACATTTTCCCAACACCGTAGTAAATTGATACCTAGTTAACGGTGTTCCATTTTCATGACAGAAGAACTGAACCGCCGGCCCTAGTCTAATGTTAATGAATTCCACCAGTGCAGATACTGGACAAATTTCGTCTCCCTCTATTGAATTAATGTTAACCGTCACAGCCTTATGCTGGCTGGTTTTCGATCGGCGCAGTGTGATGCACGCGTTCATAGGGCGCGCTTGGCTGTCATGTCTAATTACCACATCAGAGAATAATATCGGTCTCAGTGGGTCATTCGCCGACGTGTATATTATCTCGCTAACTCGAAATAACCCGAAAAAGGCTATCACGTATGCACAACGAAAAAGTATGCTTTCATATTTTGTAGTGCAGACGACATTTACGGATTTGGATAACCGCCTCAATACTTGTAATGTAATGGGTAGTCTAATATCACGCTGTGGGTTCAAACGTTTCGCTCCAAGAAGTATTTTAGCCGTAATAAATGACATCGTCGGGTCATCGTAACCATTGATTTTATGAACGAAACCTAACGCTGCTAGGTATGTCGCCATTGTACTGGGTGACTTCCCTTGACGGAACATGTACGCAATGTAAAGATTTATCACGATACCGTTTGGGGTAGCCTAAATTCCCAACCCATTATTTGTAAAAACTGTGCGAATGACCTCAAACCCGTATGATATGCCTGTTGTGTATTAATGGACAAACTGTTAGTAGTTAATCGTGAGATTACTGCTTGAAGATCTGTAATAGATGTGCCGGAACTTTTTGTGGAGTTGCGTCTGCATGCGGCGCCAGACTGCGAAATTTCTGAAAATTTAGGCGAGACAGTGAATCGCATATTAAGTTACTTTTTCCAGGAACATGTTCAGCTCTGAACAAAATGTTGTGTTTTAGACAATGTAGGACAAACGGGCGGACCAACCTCATAACAGTTCGTGACCTACTTGTCATGGAGTTCAGGATATGACACACAGATTGATTGTCAGATCGGAATATGATCCTCTTGTTTTCCAGTTTGTTATGCCAGATATGGACAGACACCAAAATTGGGAAGAATTCAAGAAATGTTATATCCGTTAAAAGCCCGGATGCAACCCAGTCCTCAGGCCATGTGCCATATGTCCAACTACCTGCAAAGAATGCTGCGAAACCTTTATCTATGGCCCCGGCACTATCAGTGAACAACTCGATGGCCTCATTCTGAATCCATAATCTGTCTGACATTATGGTAACGCCATTAAATTGCTCTAAAAATTGAAGCCATACTTGGAGGTCACATTTCATTTCTTGGGTAATTCTTACATGGTGATATTTTTTCCTAGCTCTGCCCATGGTTGCATCTATCAAGCGTCTACAAAAGGTTCTGCCCGGTCTTACTGCTCTACACGCAAAGTTCAGACTGCCCAATAAAGACTGCATGTCGCGCAATGTCGTCTTAGTTCTATGTAACGTATCCAATAACTTGTGTTTAAAGATCATCTATCTTGTCTTGGGGAATGTGAACAGTCATATTATCGGAATTAATTTCCATGCCTAAGAAAGTGATAATAGTTTTTCGGAAGTTCAGTTTTTTTCTTCAGCTAATGGCACGCCTAATTCCTCACAAAATGTAATAAATGTGGTCAGCATTGTGTAACATCCTGACACTGATGCGTGTGCTAATAAGAAGTCGTCTAAATAATGCAATATAAAACCGCTTTCCAATTTATTTGTCACAGCCCACTCAATAAATGTTGAAAATTTAAAATTTCTCAAAAGTCGCGCAGCTTAAAGACAGGCCAAACGGTAAACATTTGTCAAAATAATATTGGCCTGCATGCTTCATACCTAATAATTCGTAGTCATTAGGAGACACTGGAATGATCCTGAATGCATTACGGATATCAAGTTTTGCCAATTTAGCGTGTCTCCCGATAGTTTGCACAACATCTACCGCAGAGTCAAACGACGTGTAGTGCACTGAACATAAGTCAGCGTCAATAAAATCATTTACTGAGCTCCCTGCTGGGTATGATAAGTGGTGAATCAATCTGTAATCCATACCTCCTTTTTTCTCCACCAGTCCTAACGGCGAAACTCGTAAATTAGGCAATATTCGCGTGCTAAAGGGACCTTCGACTCTACCTGCTAATATTTCATTATTTAATTTAGCGGCAACGACATGAGGTCGCGATAATGCTGACCCCAAGTTTGTTGCTTCGTAAGCATTACGCGGACCTTCATACTGAAGTGGGAACCCATATTTGAACCCGTTAATTAATTTAATTCCTGTTTATTAAAATTGCTTATTTAGCTTTCGCTAGCAGAACAGGGCGAATGCTGTAATAATTTCTATTTTATGCTCGCTGATCTATTCCCGTTGGCTATTGCGCCTTGACTCACAGAGTTACGCTTAGGGGGCGGAGCATTGCACCTCCATATAATAACGTGATTTATGTTATAATCATAAATCCATTTATTTTGTTTCGGTCTGGTAAATGTTTGTCCGGTAATGTAAAAAAAATTCAAGTATACCAGACCGAATGTCCTGTAACATTTTGGCAGTTTCGCGGAAACTGCCTGTGTGACGGTTATATGACTGCCGTTGTTTGACACCGCTGACGGTCGTCTTCAAACGTACAGCCTGTGCTGTTTGGCCATGGCTGTAGACAATTCTCATTCCGGGGTCAAGCCAACAACTACGTAATTCATGCCGTCTCATGACGTTACTATATAACGCGTCATTACGTCACCAGACCAGTTCACAACGGTCGCACTAAACTTTTGAAATTGATACGGCTGCATCACGCGGCGTGTACTGTGACTCCGGAATATGTATGTGTAAACCAGCTGTTTGAATGGAACGGGTTAATATCAAAGTATCGACAGTACTGCATGTATGTTCAAATGACACGATATTTTCGACGGAAATGTAACAATAACGTTTGACCATGTCCAGCCGTGGGTAAACGTTAGCCGTGGCACTCGGGAACTGTTTGAATCCCAAGGCCGTAGGCCGCGGGTTCAAATTGTTCCCACGTGCCACGGCTGGACATTGTCGAACCATATAGTACTCTTTTTGTATCGGATTACATAGGCGCGTATTATACATATATATCATGGTTTACCCGCTGCTACAGGGGCGGATCCAGGATTTAGGTCTAGAGGGGGGCATAGATTCTCAATTACAAAATTCAGATAATTATTTTCGACATTTTTTCTTATTTCTCATCGAAAGTATATGTTGTTACCACTCAGTTGAACCGTCTCGACGAGACGGTTCAACTGAGTGGTAAGAACATACACTTTCGGTGAGAAATAAGGAAATTATCAGATCTTTCCACGTAAAAAAATGGGTTAAAATCTAAACTAGACCAATTTTATAGGGGGCGTGCGCCGGACACGCCCCCGTCGGGATCCGCACCTGTACTAGCATACAATAGAAACACGAGTAGTCGTGCTTCCATTATGCAGCTACAATGCTATTGTTGAAACAATCAGTGGCGAAGACAACGTCTTTCCTGGTTTACCCGATGCCACCATACTAGAACACGAATGTTCATGTTCCTACCTGTAGCAACGAATTGCATATGTGGTGGTAATAGTAGGCGAATGCAGGCACCATATCGCCATCACTGCTATGTAGGTCTCGGGATGGGTCCTTTGATCCAGACGAATATCCCTGACGAATATCCCTGACGAATATCCCAATTCGTCAAGAAAACTACAGTGAAACATCTCTAAACCGGACACCCTGGGAGGTCCCCAGGGTGTCCGGCTTAGAGAGGTTTCACTGTAAATCAGACATTTGATAATTCCGAGCCAGAGTTGTGCGCTCTGCGATGGCGAACGCAAACATTATACTGGATTTATTGCATTATCACAGCCATTTTGGCATGATTATACATGAGATAAATCATGGTGTCGGGTTTAGAGATGTTCCACTGTAGATAGTCAACGTTATGCAAATTACGCTGAAAGTTGGCGTATATTTACAGAGCAATAGTTATGTAAAAATGATTTTGAGAAAGTATCCACTGTAAAATCAGATGCCATTTGAGACACGCCATGTGAGTTTGTACTTTCGGACATCTACGTAATTTCAATAAATGCATTTACAAAATTTACAATATTTTTCATAAATAAAGTCCAAAGTTGACAAAATTTTCAGAGTATATAATCCCGCGTGTACACTGAAAATGTCGTCATTTTTGACGCCATTACGGAAAACATTGTAAATTTTGTAAGCGTATTTCATGAAATTTCGCAGATGTCCGAAGATACAAAATCACATGGCGTGTCTCATATGATATCGTATACGTCTCCTTCCACAGGATCTTCCGGTTAGCCGGCTTATTATAGGACGTATTCTTCTACTTGATAATTGATTGCATGACGCTTCTCATTCCGGTGCAGCAAGCCGAAATAGCACATCATCCTAAAATAAATGAATTTGCACCCGGTGCTCTCATTTATACAGTGGAGCCTCTCTAAACAGGACACCAAGAAAACACATGTGATCTTATTTGTTATTAGTTTCCTCGTCAATTATCTCCGGTGCTAGTGTCTGTTCGTGATCGCATGGTGTCCGGCTTAGAGAGGTTTCACTGTAAATCAGGCATTTGATCATTCTGAGCAATAGTTGTGTGATATGCGATCACGAACATACATATCACCTGAGTTAAATGACCAGGAAACTCATCAAAAATCAGATCAGGTGTTTTCTTGGTGTCCGGTTTAGAGAGGTTTCACTGTATGTATATTGTTTACATTGTGTGTCCTTGGATACGGTTCAGAAATTTGCCAATCTGACATGACATACTGTCGGTTCCACGCTTTGCTGCCGACGAACTTTTGGCTATTAAACACATTAAATCTAAAAATATATTTAAAAGTAAGTACTTTTTTATCAATAACAAAAAATTCACCCTCCCCAAAAAAATATTGATTTTATTGCGAAAAAATAGATTTTTTAAAAATATTTTCTTTATTTGTGGACCGATTTTCAAAATCTAACTTTTGTTTTCTTAGTTACATCATTTTCAAGCTACCTCGCCAGTTATCGGAGTCAATTTCCAATTTTTTTCGTTTTTTGATCCTTCAGGAAATTAGGAAATTGACTCCCCATGTTAAAACGTGGAAAAGACAGTATATCTTGAAGGATTACGTCAATATTTCAATATACAGTGGAACCTCTCTAAACCGGATAACAATAAACATTTCTGATCATAATTTTGATGGGATTCTCTGTCATTTATCTGAGGTGACAATGCCTGTTCGTGAACACATAACACCTGATCTTATTTTTGATGACTTTCTTGGTTCTATGTTCGTGATCGCATAGCACACAACTATGACTCGGAATAATCAAATGCATGATTTACAGTGAGAACTCGCTAACCCGAGCACCCTCGGAACCGCACAGGGTGTCCGGTTTAGCGAGGTTTCATACAAATACCATACAGCCATGCCGCCCTGAATATGACCTGGACATGTTGACCTTCACAATTTGACTTGAACACTTGAGTTTCTTCAATCTGCCACCGGGGCATTTGTGTTCCGACAGGCCACACCTTCTTGTTAATTATAGCTCACTATTCTGACACTCTACTCTGGAGAGTTGCCGATTGTGAGGGGAGAAATTTCCGTGATGGAAATTTCTCACCTTACAATCGGCAAATCTCCACTACGACTGATTGTACTGGCGATATCTATACATACACGTATAGCAAACAGATTGGAATCAATTATTAAAATATGTATTGTGTATTCGGTGTATACTCTCCCCGTATAAGTGGACAACTGGAAAGTTGTGGACAGTTTTCATTTTTATTTACAAAACTACCACATTCTCTGCATAACGGAACAGTTTCTTAAGGACTGACTGTTTATAGTTTGAACTTTTGTTTCAAATGTAGTGGAATCATGCATGTGATTGAATATCTATATAAAGTATATCTGACCCTGTTCTTCTTAGAATATATTATACAGCGCATCGAGTTGCCATCTCCGCCATTTTAGTTTGTATATGTTAAGGTTTCACCACTTGGAGGGTTTGACACCTACAGCAAGTAATATGGCAGCAAATCTAATAAAAGTTGGTTCAATATGTCCCAGATATACAGAACGACAACGTGCTATACATAGAAGTGCATCTGCCACAAGTAAAAACCGTATTTACTTGCATAGCAGGCAAGTAGACAGTAGTGACAATACACTCGGATAACTGTATACAAGTCACTGGAATCTAGACAGTATGTATGGTAATACAGGTATATATCTACAGCACTGTGTATTGTTCTTACAGTCTTTACTGAATTCTCGAACATTTTAACAAAGGGTCAACAAACCCTTCGGATATCAGACTTTGTATATAAATTTGATGAACACTTAGCTTGCTGTAGTCAGATCTCTCCCATACCCATCATGTTGCACCAAATGTTATTCATGTGCTTGTCATATTATTAGTGGTATGTGTCAAACGCAAAAATAGGTACAACTGGCTGATGTACGCACTAAGATGGCCGACATGGCAACTTCATGCACTGTGTACGATATAGTACGAAGAGAATGTTCACATGATGTTATGCATATATCCCATCACATTTACGAAGCAATTATGCATGAATCATTGGATGCTCCGGGGCCCCACGGGTCCTTAATATGACATATTCCACGTCAGTTACTTAGTATAGGGGTGAGAGGGTTAACTGCGAGTTTGGTTTTAATGCCGGAATTATAGATGTACAATGAAACCTCTCTAAACCGGACACCCTGGGAGGACCACAGGGTGTCCGGTTTAGAGAGTTCCACAGTCAAACCGGCATATGAACATTCTGGGACATACTTCTGTCTTTTGCACTCATGTGCATTATTATCTGAGATGCGTTACCAAGAAACCTCTCAAAATGAGATCCCGGTTTAGAGAGGTTACACTGTATGTTGTTGGAAGGATAGTAGGTAAATACGAAACACATCAGATACACGATGTAGCCAGTGAGCAGGCGCAGGCTCATGTATGTGAATCAGCTGGGGATGAACTTGGTTGTCATTGTGACTGGAGAAATGGATCGTATGGCATTTATAACAATTACATACTCATCACATAGAACACTCATCACTTAGCACACAGCATGATAACCATCTTTATTGTTTACCCTAGTTTCTCGACTAATGAAAGAACAGAATTTCGTCTCAATTAATTGCATATTGCAACTCTTTCACCAATATCAATTAAATTAATCATTAAATGTTCAGCGCTATATTTAGAACTGATTTTATTATGTCTTGTTGAAATCAGTTCACGAGACGAAATGCATATTACAGCCCACACACACGCTCACTTCGTGTCACACCGCCAATCACATTCTAGTATAGCGATTCGAAATCGCGTTTAGGGGCGGAGCTTCGCGACTGGGCTGGGTAAACAGTAAGTAAGTTATAGTTCACATATTGACATTTTAATAAACTAATATCTTGCACGCTACCGCTCGCTCCAAATAAATTTATTAAAAATACAATATGTGAACTATAACTATTACATATTATTTGATATTTTCCTTAATATGCAACGAATTTTGATGAAATATGGAGCAGCAAACGCATCTTCATGAGATGAATTTGGTGGTCCAGGGAGTTTGGCACAGACTTATGTCGTTTTTGCAAAGAATCGATTTCCGTGTCGGAGACACGGACATCGATTCATCGCAAAAACGACAGAAGTTTGGGCGAAAATACAGAGACCACCAGATGCAGCTTAACAGGACGCGTTTGATGCGCCATATTTTATCAAAATCCGTTACGTAATAAGGACACTATAAAAGAATACGTACTTTGAATCAGTACTTGTTGTTGTTGTTAGTACCACGTGATCATACACCTTGAATAACAGCGGTCACAAATGATAATTATGCATCTTTTGAAATCGGGTTCAGTCAGTTGAAAACACATCATGTGACTTACTATTGCAAATTGTTTACATTCTTCACGTGTTGTTTACAGCAATACCTTACACCAAGTTTTTGTCAGGATTGTTAAAGTGGTTTGTAATTAGCTGAAACTTCCAACATGCAAAACCACAAACTATTGATGGCCCATCCTAGAGTTAGTAACATCGATAAAATAGACGGCGAATTGGGAATTGTGGCTGTGACTGGAAAATTCGCTTCACGTTAAGATGTAATTTCATCTCGTGCATACGGAGCTCCGCAGGGGATATGGATTCTGTTTACTAATTCGTTCCCGCGAAATAACAATTCGTTCCCTCAATTTAACTATTCGTTACCATGAATTAACAAATCGTTCCCTCGAATTAACAATTCGTTCCCACGAAATAACAATTCGTTCCTTCGAATTAACAATTCGTTCCCACGAAAGGACAATTCGTTCCCTCGATTTAGCAATTCGTTCCCTCGAATTAACAATTCGTTCCCACGATATAACAATTCGTTCCCACGAATCAACAATTCGTTCCCGTGGGAATGAATTGTTATTTCGTGGGAATGAATTGTTAAATTAAGGGAACGAATTGCTAATTCGTGGGAATGAATTGTTATTAAATTGAGGGAACTAATTCTTAACTCGTGGGAACGAATTGTTAATTCGTGGGAACGAATTGTTAAATTGAGGGAACTAATTCTTAACTCGTGGGAACGAATTGCTAAATTGAGGGAACGAATTGTTATTTCGTGGGAACGAATTGTTATTTCGTGGGAACAAATTAATACAAAATAGAATTCTACGTCCCCGGCGGGGCTCCGTACGTACACACTTCATTTCTTATGATTTTCCTGTGATACGGCCTATTATAAGGTACATTATTGTACCCGATAATTGAATGCATAATGTTGCACATAACACTCCGTGCAGCTAAGCGAAATAACATCCTTCTATGTGGCTGTGACTGTGGCTTGTGGGATTTGCGACCAGTGTAGATCCAGATCAGTCTGAAATGTAATTATTTCGCCACAGTTTTATAGATATGTAACAATAAACCGTTTTTGTTGCACTATATGTGGCTGTGACTGGGGAAATTGGGCTTATTTCTTTTGAGACCAGTGTAGATCCCGATCAGCATGCGCATTCGCGCATTCTGATCTGGATCTGCACTGTTCGCCATCCCATCAACGAAACACCCACGTGCTTCTAACAGGATCTATAGAGAGTTATCAGGCTGCAACAGCGTGCTATTTGATCAAGAGCTACAACTATGGTGGCATATATTTGCCATCGAGATGTCGAGATGTTGACATAATTTATTGCAACATGTCGACTTAAATATCGCGACATGTCGACATTATGTGAAATATCACGACATGTCGACATTACGTGCAACTATGTCGACATGTTGAGATAAAATACAACATTATGTAGACGTGTCTTGTTAAACTACCATCACGTTATGTCGACATGCTGTGTTAACTTATCACGTTATGTCGACATGTTAAACTATCACGTTATGTCGACATGTTAAACAATCACGTTATGTCGACTTGTGCGTTAAATCTATCTCGTGTCGTTAAATATCACGTTATGTCGACATGTTAAACTATCACGTTATGTCGACATGTTAAACAATCACGTTATGTCGACTTGCTGCGTTAACTTATCACGTTATGTCGACATGTTAAACTATCACGTTATGTCGACATGTTAAACTATCACGTTATGTCGACATGTTAAACTATCACGTTATGTCGACATGCTGTGTTAACTTATCACGTTATGTCGAATGTTAAACTCACGTTATGTCGATGTTAAACTATCACGTTATGTCGACTTGCTGCGTTAACTTATCACGTTATGTCGACATGTTAAACTATCACGTTATGTCGACTTGTCGTGTTATCTATCACGGTATGTCGACTTGTTGTGATAACTTATCACATTCTGTTCACTTGTTGTGATAACCTTAACACAAAAATGATTACTCCCTCAAAGTATACTTAGCTAGATAAGTATGCTTAGCAATTTTTGTGAAATCGGCTACAGAGGTCAGATAGCAAATACACGCATGTACTTGGTCCGTCACTGACATATCGTTTTCATTGTAGACGTGTTCCTTAGATAGTAGCTGTATGGCCCATATTTTGTGGACTGGTACCTTTTGTGCTCATGGGTGAGTACAAAAGGTACCAGTCCACCAACATTTGAGACCTTTTTAGCAATTCTTGGCCTAGCGAGCACTTCCGCAATTTTATTTATCAGAAATTCTTTTCATATATTCACAGAGGCTGTTTGCTGTATACACCTGTTATATTATAAGTAAAATTGACATACAGCTACGAGCATTTATAATGTGTTTCAGACTGGTAAAATTGCGCCTCAAACAGCAAACACACATTTCGAGCGGAAAATGCGTACAAATTGAATCTGAATATGCTAACTGAATGGACTAGATCACAATTTAGCACATAATTTTACAAATACTCGCTTTTGTCAGCTGAGAATAGCATAGGATGCTGTATTTAATTTTAATTCACATTAACCCATTTCATGCTGAGGATACGTTATTTTATTTGTGGAAAATCCTACATAATTTCTTCATATGTGCTCAGAAGTATATATTGCGACCACCATTTGAACCGTCTCGTCGAGACGGTTCAAATGAGTGGTCACAACATATAATTTCATTGAGAAATAACAAAAATAAAAATAAAATACTTAAAAAAATTCATACCCATAAAGGTGTATTCCGCATGTAATGGGTTAAATCACCACAGACAGGCAGTTTGTGAATATTCAGTAAAAAGCCCATAGGAAAACTACGCCTTTTTCAAGTGGACTGCTACCAACCAGAAGGACAGTTAGCCCAATCAAAAATAAATGTTACCGATATACTGACATGTCACGTTCGTCTACTGTGTTCAAATAGGGAACAGTCTGTGCCCAGATCAGACTACACTGATGCACAGGATGATCTGGAGCTACATTGGCCCCATACGCAAGCAACCTATTTTCTTCGAGAATACAATGAGTGATAACGATCATCGTAAAGAATTCCCAGAGATCCACTTAACCAGTTTCCGTCGGCGACCAGTGTCCGTCGGTTCTCCACATCGGGTTGATTGGCCCCGCAATGAGAACAACCTGTTTAGTGCAATGCCTCTGCGTATCCGCGGGGAATAAAAGCGTCTTCCAGACCATGATGAACTTAAAATATGCCATGTGATTTTGTACCAAGGAGTATGTGCGATTGCTCATGAAATATTTTTACAGAAACTGTGATATTTTCTGTAAATGATGTCGAAAGATGACCAATTTTTCATAGCAAATACGGAATACAATTCCGCATTTGCTATACAAATATCGTCTACTTTCGACGTCATTGACAGGAATTATCGTAAATGTTGTAAATAGTTTTCATGAGATATCGCACATGTTCTTACGTACACAATCACATGACGTGTCTCATTTGTGGCTGAAACCGATGAAAGGAAATGGGCTTATGGGATTTTTGACCGATATAGCTGTTGATCAAATAGCACACTCCCGTAGCCGGATTACGATCTATGATAGTTGTTAGAGGCATGACGGGCGCTTCATTGATGGTATGGCGAAAAGTGCAGATCCTGATCAGACTGTGCCGATGCACAGGCTGATCTTGATCTACACTGGTCGCAACTCCAATAAGCTCCATTTCTCCAGCCACATCCACATATACGAACCACCGTGGTAAAATAGTGCTGGTTTATGTTGTGGCCAGATGAGCTTCTGACCACATGTATATAGCTGGAACTATCATGAAGCCTGGTTTTCCGTTAGCTTCATCAAGAATGGACACTCCGTGTATACCTTATTAAAGATACATGCCCACTCAGTAGGCACAACATGTTCTTTATAGGAATTCAATAAGTGTATACTTGTCACTAGTCCACTAGTTCTAAAACTTACAACATGCTTTGACAGCACTTCAGAATCATTTCCATTGGAAATGATTCTGAAGTGCTGTCAAACCATGTTTGAGTGCCCGCTATACAGATATAATCATATAGCAATATTCATTTCGTTGATAGTGACTCGCGGTGGTATCGTGCTATTTTCATATGCAAATGAAACATGGCATTTTTTAATTATTTATACTAATTAAATGCGTCACCTGAAAAAAATACTATTTTCGACAGATTATAAAGTATGATCATAGCACATCAAAAAATAAATACAAATAATAAATAGCATTGCCCGTTACCATTTTAAGAAAACACGGTTATCGCCCCTGATATCAGTGTGGCAATTTACGTCTGATGCAAAATGTATAATAATGCCAATCAATACGTGGGTAATGGTGAATGAATGTTTATATTTCCAGAAAATGTCATATCTACAGAACATATAAAACTATCTGTCTCCTATATTATAACCTGGCATGTGGGACATGTGAGTGGGCATGTAAGTTCGAGACCAGTCAGATCAGCCTACGCATCCGCGCAGTCTGATCTGGGACCACACTGGTCTCGGACTTGATAGAAACGTTCTTTTCATTTTGAGGTAACATAATGCAAGCACTGCGGTGGTAGGCTTAACTTGTAATTACTGCAGAATTCGGATGGGTATATGATGACATCACGTGGTCTGTAAGCACATGAGACACTCCATGTGATGTATGATGACATCACGATGGTCTGTAAGACATGACACTCCATGTATGGGTATATTGACACACGGTGTAGCACATGAACACCCAGTGATGGGATATGATGACATCACGTGGTCTGTAAGCACATGAGACACTCCATGTGATGGGTATATGATGACATCACGTGGTCTGTAAGCACATGAGACACTCCATGTGATGGGTATATGATGACATCACGTGGTCTGTAAGCACATGAACACTCCAGTGATGGGTATATGATGCATCACGTCGACATCTGCGTAAGCACAGAGACTCCCCATGATTTTGTACCTCGACATCTGCTCAGTGCAAGCATGAGGCGCGAGTACGCCTAGCGTACTCGCGCCACTACATGGGGCTCGCCCCTGACTGAGTAATTTCATTAAATACGTTTACACAATTTACAATATATTTCATAAATAAAGTCGAAAGTTGACAAGATTTTCAGAGTATTCCGTATGTACTCTGAAAATTGGCTGTGACTGGATAAATGGGGCTTATGCGATTTATGACCAGTCTGGATCATGATATGCTAGCACAAGCTTGCGTATGGTTAGTTGCGATGGTAACTTGCAATTTACTCCCGTAGCGTCCGTTGCTAGCTACGGACGGTACAGGAGTAATTGCAAGAGTTATCGTTCGCAACTAACGCATGGTAAGGACATATACTCTTTGTTAAAAGCAGGCCATGTGTTTCACTCATGGAATGGCGATCAGTGCAGATCCTGATCAGACTGTGCGGATGCACAGGCTGATCTGGATATACACCGGTCGCATATGCCATAAGCTCCATTTCCTCAGTCACAGTCACAGCCACATGTACATCATCTGATAAATCCAGTACTATTTACTTATTTGTGGCTGTGACTGGAGAAATGGGCATCCGCACAGTCTGATCCGGATCTGCACTGTTCGCGATTCCATCAACGAAACACGCAACTTCATAGGTTGTTATCATGCTGCAGGTGTGTGCTATTTGATCCGGAGCTACACTGGTCATAAATCCCATAAGCCCCATAAACCGAGACTTGTCCGTGGCGGGTAAAATAACTATATCGACCAAACGTATTATTTTATTTGATCAAATTAGAGGTTGCGTTTCAGTTCTTACATATTGTTATAAGTTGTGATAATCAAGTTGCATACTTTGCTAATTCAGCTCCGCTATCACCGTGCACGAATACACACTTCGTGAAACATAATGTTATTTGGTTGTAAACATATCGCCTTGCCAACTATATGGCAATAGGTTTCCATTATGACAGCAATATCAATAAGTTAATTAAAATCGAACCTAGTTTTCACAACGTTACATATGTATTACAAGCATTTGTCTTATCAATTAAAACCTCGATTTTTAGCTCAACTGCACGAAGTGCATAAGAGCTTATGGCATACCCCCGGCGTCGTCGGCGTCGGCGACGCCGTCGGCGTCCACAAACTTAACGTTGGGTAAATGTCTTATAACTTCTGTTTCCTTTCATGGAACACCTTGTTCTTTCATACATGCATTCCTCAGATGACCCTCTATCATGCTGTAGCAAATCCATGACCCACCACCCAACCCTTACCCCAAGGACAAGGTCACAAACTTAGCACATTCATAAACTGAACGTTGGGGTAAATGTCTTTTAACATCTGTTTCCTTTCATGGAACGCCTTGATATTTCATACATGCATTCCTCAGATGACCCTCTGTCATGCTGTAGCAAATCCATGACCCACCATCCAACCCTTACCCCAAGGTCAAGGTCACACACTCAGCACATTCATAAACTTAACTTTGGGGTAAATTTCTTATAGCATCTGTTTCCTTTCATGGAATGCCTTGATATTTCATACATGCATTCCTCAGATGATCCTCTATCATGCTGTGGCAAATCCATGACCCACCACCCAACCCTTAACCCAACGTCAAGGTCACAAACTTAGCACATTCATAAACTTAACGTTGGGGTACATTTCTTATAACATCTGTTTCCTTTCATGGAACGCCTTGATATTTCATACATGCATTCCTCAGATGACCCTCTATCATGCTGTAGCAAATCCATGACTCACCACCCAACCCTTACCCCAAGGTCAAGGTCACAAACTTAGCATGTTCATAAACTTAACGTTGGGGTAAATGTTGTGTAACTTCTGTTTATTTACAGGGAATGCCTTCATATTTCAAACATGCATTCGTCTGCTGACCCTCTATCATGCTGTAGCAAATCCACGATCCACCACATAACCCTTACCCCAAGGTCAAGGTCACAAACTTAGCATTTTCATAAACTTAACGTTGTGGTAAATGTTGTGTGACTTCTATTTATTTACAGGGAACGCCTTCATATTTCATACATGGATTCATGTCATGATACTCTATCGTGCTATTGCAAATCCATGACCCACGGCCCATCCCTTACCCCAATGTCAAGGTCACAAACTTAGCACATTCATAAACTTAACGTTGGGGTAAATGTCTTACAACATCTGTTTTATTTCATGGAACGCCTTGATATTTCATACATGCATTCCTCAGATGACCCTCTATCATGCTGTAGAAAATCCACGACTCACCACCCAACCCTTACCCCAAGGTCAAGGTCACAAACCTAGCACATTCATAAACTTAACCTTGGGGTAAATGTTATGTAACTTGATTATTTACAGGGAATACCTTCATACTTAATACATAAATTCATCTGATGAAATTCTATCGTACTATAGCAAATCCATGACCCACCTCTTTCCCCAAGGTCAAGGTCACAAACTTAGCACATTCATAAACTTAAAAATAACGTTGAGGTAAATGTCTTAAAACATCTGTTTCCTTTCATGGAACGCCTTGATATTTCGTATATGCATTCATCTAATGATACTCTATCGTGCTATAGCAAATGCATGACCCACCCAACCCTTACCCCAAGGTCAATGTCACAAACTTAGCACATTCATAAACTTAACGTTGGGGTAAATGTCTTATAACATATGTTTCCTTTCATGGAACGACTTGATATTTCATACATGCATTCCTCAGATGACCCTATATCATGCTGTAGCAAATCCACAACCCATCACCCAACCCTTGCTCCAAGGTCAATGTCACAAACTTAGGATGTTCATAAACTTAACGTTGGGGTAAATGTTGTGTAACTTCTGTTTCTTTACAGGGAACGCTTTGATATTTCATACATGCATTCATCTGATGATCCTCTATTGTGCTACAGAAAATCCATGACTCCCCCCCACCCACACCCCTTTCCCCATAAACTTAACGTTGGAGTAAATGTCTTTTTATAACTTCTGTTTCTTTACAGGGAACACCTTGATATTTCATACGTGCATTCATCTGATGATACTCCATCGTGCTATAGCAAATCCATGACCTACCCCTTTCCCCAAGGTCGATGTCACAAACATAGCACATTCATAAACTTAATGTTGGGGTAAATGTCTTAACATCTGATTCCTTTCATGGAACGCCTTGATATTTCATACATGCATTCATCTGATGAAACTCTATCGTGCTATAGCGAATCCATGACCCACCGCCCACCCCAAATGTCTTATAACATCTGTTTTCTGTCATGGAACACCTTCATATTTCATACATGCATTCCTCAGATGACCCTCTATCATGCTGTAGCAAATGCACAACCCACCACCCAACACTTACCCCAAGATAAGGTCGCAAACTTAGCATGTTCATAAACTTAACGTTTGTGTAAATGTTGTTTAACTTCTGTTTCCTTGCAGGGAACGCTTTGATATTTCATACATGCATTCATCTGATGATCCTCTATTGTGCTACAGCAAATCTATGACCCACCCACCCACCCCTTTCCCCAAGGTCACACACTTAGCACATTCATACATGCAGTCCTCATGTGAATAGCTATCATGCTGTAGAAAATCACCAACTTAGTGCGTTCATAAACTTAACGTTGGGTTAAATTTTTTACTTCTGTTTTCAGGGAGCGCATTGATATTTCATACATGCATTCATCCTAATATGCTATGTTATGCTATAGCAAACCCACGACCCACCTTGCACCACTGACCCCAATGTCAAGGTCCACCGCACGCCCCTTAACCCAAGGTCAATTATATATAATATTCATGTTTTTTATGCAACTGTGCCAAGTTTGAGTGAAGGCTGCCAACAGGCGAGCTTCGTTGTCTTCTGACAACTCTTGTTTGTCATGCGACGTATTTGTGCAATTGTTATTCGATCAGTGCACACGTATTGTCAGTGCAGGCTGATCCGGGCATATGCTGGTCACATGCATAGTAAGGTCACGTTTCCCAGCCGAATGTCAATTCTGTCCTGATAGTCATCTCAAATATTCGTCCACAATATGCCCAAATAGTAATGACATTAGGTACGTGCGACACGTTTTGTAAATTCAGATATCCACTGTACATGCAAATGGTCACTTTACGTGCGGATGGACATGGTGTTGTCTATCAAGTTTAATTGCCCGTAGTTGCGGTCAATTAGGACAGCTTCCGTTTCCTGTATCTTGTACTACGGACCAACTTTCATGAGAAAATGGTCAACTGGTTGATAAGACGGAATATGACGTTTACGGCGAGTCAAGACTATGGAACGCCAAATCTACATAAACTCAACTAATTAATGCTAGCTCTAAATAACCAGAGCTAGCATTAACTATTTAGAGCTAGTTGCAAATCATTTGAAGACCTCTCTAAATCATTTGGAGCTAACTCTAAATATTTAATGCTAACTCTTATTATTTAGAGCTAGCATTAATTATTTGAGTGTATGTAGATTTGGCGTTCCATACAAGACGCAGGTTAGCCGGAACACCCGACATCAGCATAATATACACCTGTCAATGGCTTACCTACCAGCAGTAGGTAGTCGGCGGCGCGCCAAGAACCTGGATTTAGACAATTAAAAATCTGCTGTCTAATGTCTCTTCCGGGCTTTATTTGCCGATCTCGCACAAGCCTTTTGCGAATTGAGCCGATGGGAAGGGTTGACTTATGGACGTCCAATATCCGCAAGCCGGATTGTTTACTGTCTAATTCCAGAATTTGTTTTTGTTGTCTAACTACCCGGGTGCCTCACTGGCATGGAAGACATTGATAGGAATTAGACAAGCAGCTTATTCGTCCGATATAATGGCATGTGTACTGATGTGTCCGACATTTGTGACAAATGTAGCTCCTGATCAAATTACACACTCATGTGGTCTGTTAGCGTTCTATATTGCTTGTTTAAGCATCACGGGTGTTTCGTTTCGACCAGTGCAGATCCTGATATATTCCTGATCGGGATCTACGCTGGTCACAAAGCCCATAAGCCCCATTTATCCAGTCACAGCAACACTTAAGGTTTCTACAGCATCGTTACTTTGCACTGATCTCTACTGCGCGTAGCACCATTTCCGTTCAACCTCGATCTACAAGTATGCGTCTCAGCGTTTCCTGTTCGTTGCATGCGCGCCCACAATTAGTCGTCCAGACAACACCGTCGCTATCATTACGGCATCTTCATCGCTCATATTGGCTTTCAGAATTAGTAAAACGCGTTTCCTGTCACGTGGTTGCGTGCCGCCGTTATCTGTCGCTTTTATTTTCTATGGCATTCTGGGTAAATTAGCCACGGCGTGCCGGAAGATAAGCGATGTTCCAGTTGTATCGATATTGGTTGCGAAAACGTGCGTTATATTTTGTAAACGACGACGGAAGTTGGCAAAAATTGCGATGCGCACTGCAATTTTCAACAGCGTTTGGTGCGTTTTACAGACGATGTGGCTGGTTTTCGAAATAGCCATTGTCAAGTGGTGCGGCATGCGATAAAGCAGTCAATTTTAGCGGCGATATCGTGTTTCGTACATGATTGGAAACATAGAGCTCTATATTGCCTTTATGACCTGTGTATTTACAGTACTATAGCCCATACGCAACTATTTATTATCTTCCTATAGCCTGATCAGTATGTACACTGTTCATTTGTGGCTGTGACTGGAGAAATGGGGCTTATTGGTTTTGCGACCAGTGGAGATCCAGATCAGGCTGTGTATTCTATAATGGTTGTCATGCTTCTAACAAGTATTATACATTGTTATCAGGCTACGTGTGTGCTATTTGATCATGTGACTGCAGAAATGGGGCTAATGGCTTATGGGTTTTGCGACCAGTGGAGATCCAGATGATCAGCCTGTGCATCCACACAGTCTGATCAGGATCTGCACTTATCGCCGGTCCATCAATGAAATGGTTGTCATGCTTCTAACAAGCAATATACATCGTTATCAGGCTACATGTGTTCTATTTGATCATGTGCCTGGATAAATGGTGCTTATGGCGTATGGGTTTTGCGACCAGTGGAGATCCAGATGATCAGCCTGTGCATCCACACAGTCTGATCAGGATCCGCACTGATCGCCGGTCCATCAATGAAATGGTTGTCATGCTTCTAACAAGCAATATGCATCGTTATCAGGCTACATGTGTTCTATTTGATCATGTGCCTGGATAAATAGTGCTTATGGCTTATGGGTTTTGCGACCAGTGGAGATCCAGATGATCAGCCTGTGCATCCACACAGTCTGATCAGGATCTGCACTGATCGCCGGTCCATCAATGAAATGGTTGTCATGCTTCTAACAAGCAATATACATCGTTATCAGGCTACATGTGTTCTATTTGATCATGTGCCTGGATAAATGGTGCTTATGGCGTATGGGTTTTGCGACCAGTGGAGATCCAGATGATCAGCCTGTGCATCCACACAGTCTGATCAGGATCCGCACTGATCGCCGGTCCATCAATGAAATGGTTGTCATGCTTCTAACAAGCAATATGCATCGTTATCAGGCTACATGTGTTCTATTTGATCATGTGCCTGGATAAATAGTGCTTATGGCTTATGGGTTTTGCGACCAGTGGAGATCCAGATGATCAGCCTGTGCATCCACACAGTCTGATCAGGATCTGCACTGATCGCCGGTCCATCAATGAAATGGTTGTCATGCTTCTAACAAGCAATATACATCGTTATCAGGCTACATGTGTGCTATTTGATCATGTGACTGCAGAAATGGGGCTAATGGCTTATGGGTTTTGCGACCAGTGGAGATCCAGATGATCAGCCTGTGCATCCACACAGTCTGATCAGGATCTGCACTGATCGCCGGTCCATCAATGAAATGGTTGTCATGCTTCTAACAAGCAATATGCATCGTTATCAGGCTACATGTGTTCTATTCGATCATGTGCCTGGATAAATGGTGCTTATGGCTTATGGGTTTTGCGACCAGTGGAGATCCAGATGATCAGCCTGTGCATCCACACAGTCTGATCAGGATCTGCACTGATCGCCGGTCCATCAATGAAATGGTTGTCATGCTTCTAACAAGCAATATACATCGTTATCAGGCTACATGTGTTCTATTTGATCAAGTGCCTGGATAAATGGTGCTTATGGCGTATGGGTTTTGCGACCAGTGCAGATCCAGATCAGCCTGTGCATCCGCACAGTCTGATCAGGATCTGCACTGACCGCCAGCCCATCAATGAAATGGTCGTCATGCTTCTAACAAGCAATATACATCGTTATCAGGCTACATGTGTTGTATTTGATCATGAGCTACACTGGTAACAAATCCCATAAGCCCCATCTCTTGCAACAAGCCCTAGTATCAGGATATGCAGTGTTTGTCAGTGTTTTTCAAAACAAATACCCCATACCTGAATAATGGAATAGTCCAGAAAAGAGTGTGCGACTTTCAGTGCCAGATTGTTAGGGGTGAACAGATTAATAAAATCGCAAGCCAGCCGCCGCCGCTATTCTCCCATGGTCTACACTAATGTTGGTGCAAGTTTGATGTCAGGGGCCGATTTCACGAATTGGCAAGCCAAGTTTTACTATGAATCTCCCATCCGAGTTTTGAATTTCCACTCCCTGTCGAGCAATGCCTGATTAAATCAATCTGGTCATATGTAACTTATTGGGGTTAAATCTTGCAATATGTGCAATAAGTGTAGCTCGATACTGGCCTCTGTGTGAATATGTCTTGTAATTTCATTAGAATTGAGTCCATTGGACTCAATTCTAATGAAATTCCAAGACATATTCACGCAGCGAATGACTTGGAAAGAAGCGCGAACAATAACACGTGATCATCGGATTTGGAAAACACTCCATTGTTTATAAATGCGTCTGTCACAAAGGTTTCAATTGCTGAAGTTGTGCTAATGCAACATCTTTATTAAACTATTAAATATAGGATTTTCCACCACGTGTGACGGTTTAATATGATGTTTGTTAAAAATTAATCCGCAGTCAATATGTAGCGGAACCCCGTGTGAATTTAGCGATAAACTGTGCACACTGGTCTTGGTATATTCTGGTCATATCGGCAATAAGACATGGTTTGCAACATTATGGTCCGATACTATAAATAGAGAATAGTAGGTTAGTGCCGTGAATTGGAAAAATATCTGTCAAGGCTTAGGAGCACATCCCTTTTCCGTGCCGCGCCAGATATCTTCCCCATTCACGGCACTAACCTACTATTCTATTTATCCCGTCAATACATACAAATAGCTTTAAAAGGCAATACAATAACCACGACCACCGCACATATGCATACGCAGTGATTAGGTCGTATTGACAGGATATCAAAAATGTTTCACGGCACCGTGTTTCACGGCACATACGCACTGTGTTGACGGGATAAATATGGCTTATGGGATTTTGTGACCACTGTAGATCCTGATCAGTCTATGCATCCGCACAGTCTGATCAGGATCTACACTTTTCAACTTTCCATCAATGATATACACACCTTGCTTCTAACAAACAATACAGATCACTTTTGTTTACTCTAGTTTCTCGACCTATAAAAGATCGGCATTTCGTCTCAATTAATCGTATATTGCGACGATTTCGCCAATATGTATTAAATTAATAATTAAATGTTCAACGCTATGTTTAGAACTGATTTCATGCCTTGTCATCAGTTCACGAAAACGCCCGCCCACACACGCGCTCACTTCGTGTTACACAGCCAATCACATACTAGTATAGCGATTAGAAATCACGTTCGGGGCGGAGCTTCGCGACTGGGTTGGGTAAACAATAAGTAAGTTACAGTTTACATATTTAATTTTTAATAAACTGATTTATTAAAAATTCAATATGTGAACTATAACTATTAAATATCAGGCTATAGGAGTGGGCTCTTTGTAGGAACTACACTGGTCAGTACCCATGTTTCCAGTCACAGCCACAAATGTTAAAATTGTCACATCGCTAGTGTGCCGCCGGAAGAGATTACGTGACGGCTGGATGTTTGACCACGGTGACCATGGTATCTATTGAAGAGTTAAGCAAATACAGACTACGTTGTGAGTTTGTACATTTATGAGACTGTCTGGAATATAATAGTCGTGTATATACACTTGATGTATCAATGCTTTCAGGTGCATTGTATCTAGCCTACATACAATATACAATAGTCGTGTTCTTGTGCGTGAATAGTTTGTTCAAATAAAGATTATGTTCTGTTCTGTTCTGTATTTATTTCCAGTTGCTTTCTCATCTATGTATGCAAAGCCTGTCGAAACAGGTGGGTGAGTGTCTTTATTGTTTTGCCGTACTTTCTCTTCGTCTCAATAAATCGCACATTGCCACTACTTCACCCATTATATAAAATTAATCAGTAGAAATATATGTTTGAAATATGTACAACGTGTACATATTTCGGAAATTCACGAGACGCACACCATGTTACGACGTGCGCACGCGCGCTTCAGTGCCAACCCGCCAATAACAGAACAGTACAGTGGAACCTCTCTAAACCGGAAACATGTGATCTTATTTTTGATGAGTTTCTTTATCATTTATCTTCTGTGATAATGTCTGTTCGTGATCGCGTATAGCACACACCTATGGCTCAGAATGATCAAATTCCCGATTTACAGTGAAACATCACTAAGCCAGGGTGTCCGGTTTAGAGAGGTTTCACTGTATCGCAATTCGAAAGCGCGTTTATGTAGGTGCTAGGCTACATTCAAACATGTGCATGTGAAGGGGCGGGCCAAACAATATAACAGTTATAGTTCACATATTGAATGTTTATTAAACTTTTATTTTTACGCTCGCAAGCGATCGCTCGAAATAAATTTATTTAAAATTCAATATATGAACTAGTATATAATTCATAGCGAACACAAACAGTACATATTCGTGTATATACATGTATGAATAAACTAAACCTGGCAATAACTGCCAAACGGGTATTCTAATGAAGTCCGTAAATATAGTCCGATATATTTTATGCAAGACAATCATGACGAGTTGTTCCGACTTGTTTGAATCTTGAAACATCCCTTTCAAGCACGGCGCTTATATCATATGTATACTTTGAAGTAAACCATTAAAGGTACCAGCCCACTCAGTAGGCACAACATATTCTTTATAGGAATTAAATAAGTGTATGATTGTGTCACTATTCCACCAGTTCTAAAATAACGAGTGCCCGCTATACAGATGCACCTGTATATTTTATAGCTGCACCTGTAAGTTTAGTTTTGACCCCGTTCGTACATATGGTGTACGAACGGGGTCAAAACTAAATTGTATTTTTACAGGTGCAGTTGTACTTTTTACAGGTGCAGCTGTATTTTTACAGGTGCAGATGTATTTTTTACAGCTGCACCTGTATATTTTTATAGCTGCACCTGTAAATTTAGTTTTGACCCCGTTCGTACACCATACAAAATGGGTTCAGTTTTAGCATGCAGAAGACGGTTTGGTGATTTGTGACCAAAAACATTGCACAGTAATGTTAACAAACACGTGCGATAACGCGCAATTAATTATCCATTTCTAGTGTGGGTTCACTGGCGGTGATATAAATTTAATTAAGATCATTAGAATGATTAATTGTCTTCCTGAAACAGCTGACCCCTAGATCATATCACATGAGACACGATATGAGAAAACAGGGCTTATCGCCTTTGGGACCAGTGTAGACCCAGACCAGCCTGCGCGGATCCGCGCAGGCTGGTCAGGGTCTACACTGGTCTCGATACAGTGGACTCATCAAAGAAACATTTGAAGAAAATGTGACATTTTGTGCATGTAGCCGATAAGAAATTCACTGATCAGGAACCGAATAAGCCCGGTTTTGTCAGGTCGTGGCCTGTACTGTAGAACATTACATGAACGTCGCCAGCATCCTCCTAGGTGTGGCGTGTTTTAAGCTTAATATAAGTGCCTTTATTGTATTTTCTGACGTTTGTGAATTGTTTGCTTTATGGACTGAACACACCATTTTATTTGATCAAAAACGAATGATTGTATGTTTTATGTATGTATGTTCAGCATTCCAGATGTTAGTATATCATATGGCACACATTGTGAAACATAACGCCCATGATTAGCAAAACTATACCGAGCTAGAGAAATGTGGTTGTGACAGGAGAAATGGGGATTATGAGATTTGTGATCAGTTAATCCTGCTCAAATAACCCATTCCTGTAGCCTGATCTATATTGCTTGTTAGAAGCATGGCGGGGTTTCTTTCATGGAATGGCGAACTGTGCAGATCGTGATCAAACTGTGCGGATGCACAGGCTGATCTGGATATACACTGGTCGCAAAACTCAAAACTCCAGTCACAGCCACACATAAGTATCCAATGTAGACACCAGTTGTTTTAATATTAATAACATTGATTAATAACCATTGATGTCACAAAGACTAACGCTCGCAACGGTAATTGTTTTTTATTTTCTTCTTATTTTAACATTGCTTTTTTTCTAAACTCACTTGTTTTCAGGCAACAAAAATATACGTAGTTTGTTTGTCAGATATCCGATACATAGTAGTACATATAAAGTCTTATTAAGTTATGTTTTACCAACCAGGTTCATAACATTATATTGTCATAAAAAGACCCCGCCCTTTTAACAACAATAATAGTTTTATTGCGTATATTTTGCCAAAACCACGTCTCTTACTGCGGTAAATTAGACACTTTGCGATCGAGCACCTGGCGACGCACCTGTAGGTAATTTATAAATGCCGACAAAGAACGAGAAACTTAAGAACAAGAGAGCTATATTTACCTTGCACGTATCTCTCTTTCACAAACAAGTCCAGGTGACAACTGACAGCGCCAAAAGTCTGAAGCACCAATGCGGTAAATTACAATTTTATCTTGAGCACTGTTTTTTTACTTCAGAATTGAGAATCGAATGTCACACAGTTGACGGGTTCTCCGCGAAAATAGATGATTCTCATTTCCATTCCAACGAGCATCATAAAAACTGACCCAGTCTATGTGCCCAGAGTATGTTTTAAATATATTAATATATCTATATTATATTTAAGGATAGGAATTGGCTCGAAGACCTTTCATACCCGTGCATTGATCGAAATATGTGCATTAAATGAAGGAGACGATGAGGCGGTGCGCCTCATCGTCTCCTTCATTTAATGCACATTTCGAGAACCCATGAAAGTATGGAGCCCTACAGGGGACGTAGAACTCTTTTTTTTAATTATTAATTCCTTCATACAATTCATCCCCTCAATTTAACAATTCGTTCCCACGAATTAACAATTTGCTCCTTCAATTTAACACGGGAACGAATTGTTATTTCGTGGGAACGAATTGTTATAGCGTGGGAATGAATTGTTAATTCGAGGGAACGAATTGTTAAATTGAGAGAACGAATTGTCTTTTCGTGGGAACGAATTGTTAATTCGAGCGAACGAATTGTTATATCGTCGGAACGAATTGTTAATTCGAGGGAACAAATTAAACTGAGGGAACGAATTGTTATTTCGTGGGAACTGCTGGGCTCCGTTTGAAAGAGACTGTAATTTTGATATTGGTAATTGCCTGGGACCCAATACACAAGTACTGTGTTTCGGTCGCTGGCCGTAAGAGCCCCGCAGGGGACATGGATTTCTTTTTATTAATTCGTTCCCACGAAATGACAATTCGTTCTCTCAATTTAACAATTCGTTCACAATTCGTTCCCACGATATACGAATTCGTTCCCACGAATTAACAATTCTTTCCTTTGGAACGAATGGTTATTTCGTGGGAACGAATTGTTAAATTGAGGGACTCCGTAGAATAAAACCTTACCGAATGTACAATAATTGTAGACATTATTCCTCCTGCCCATTATCATTATACCCATTAGCCTGGTTCAGTACTTCATTTGGCAAACAACGTAGCCTCAGATCATACCGTACAATGTGCTGTCGTGTCTGCAGTCGTTACAATTACAACAGTCGGGAGCGACAATTGCTAAAATGTGGGGCTTGTGAAATCATCACCCATAACTAGTTAACCATATGAAATTTAGCATAGTTTTCATTAGGAGTTGCAGGTATGAATATGCTTCAAATGACAGACACATTCGATTTTCTAACCGTGTTTATAAAATACCGAGACAGCCAAAGTAACTTGTCTGAATGTGTCGATAATTAATTGATTGAAGGAACATGTATGTACTGTATATGTAGTATAGAGCAATACTATACTGATTAAAATCATTGCGTTTATTTCATAACCTCGTTTCTATACAATAAAATGCATACATTAGACACGGTTAGAAAACCTGTTATTTTTTGCCATTTGGAGTACATTCTTATCTTCAACTGATGTCGAAAAATGTGCTACAAAAGTACATGGGGTTAACTAGTTATTGGCGATGCTTTCACAAATCTCCGAGTCAATATTTTAGCAAATGTCGGGCCCGACTGTTGTTGTGGTAACAACTGAAGACACGACAGTACGTCGTACTGTGTGCAGAGCAGACTCCCTGGTGCGCAGGCTTAGTGAGGCTATACTTGTCACAAACATCGTATGGTAGATTTTCTCAACGCACAGCCCGTTATTTAGTTACAGTTACTACGGAACAATCCGATAGATGTGCTATACCTCCCGGTGTAACTAGTTCAGGGCGGTTCCACTGTAGAGCTCTATTACTGAATCAACACGGCTCTGAAATCACCTCCCGTATCGCCGTATTCCATCGATGTCGATTCCAAAAACAATTCGATATGTTCCATAGTTACGTATGCGCTCTGAAATATATGCCAATATTCGACGTCATTGCCTTTAAAATTTGGCTAATTTTCCAAACACGAACAATCTCCTTCTGTTATTCAACCCTCCAGACATACAGTACAACATTTGCACGTTTACCATTTATTTACGTATTCGGTTGCTTAGCTACGGAGCCCCGTAGGGGACATGGATTTTCTTTATTAATTCGTTCCCACGAAATAACAATTCGTTCCCTCAATTTAACAATTCGTTCCCTCGAATTAATAATTCGTTCCCACGATATAACAATTCGTTCCCTCGAATTAACAATTTAAATGTAATAATTCGTTCCCTCGAATTAACAATTCGTTCCCAAGATATGACAATTCGTTCCCGTGGGAATTCATTAATTCGTTAATTTGTGGGAACGAATTGTTATTTCGTGGGAACGAATTTATAAACAAAAATATTCTACGTCCCCTGCGGGGCTACGTTCTTAACCATGCATGCATGTGACCAGACTGACCAGGCTGACGGCAATATACTTGCAACAGATCGGCATAACCAATCCACTCGGTGTTCTATTCTGTTTTTCGAAGACCAATTCAATTCAATTGATTACACTCAATCCAATGTACATGGTACCATGAGGTATAAGTGAAAACAATGTAATATTAAACAAGGCTGAAAGATGAGTATCAATATTGAATATTTACACTGTCCAATTTATAATGGAAACGCCCATCAACGTATTGCGTTTATATACCAGTACATTACATCAGACCCACGTGACCCGGCAACATCGCTGTGCTATGAATTGCGACAAAATGACGTAAAACCAGATTATTTTTAATTTTACCGCCATATTTGGTTATTTACATTTTTGAAACAATCACAAAATGCAGATCAGTCGGCACATATGGACCTGGAACCAGGTCAGGTTATTCTAATTTCAGGGCTGAATATATTTTTTTCTCGATGTAAATATTCCGTTCTGATTTTGTGATTTCCCCCCCAATGTAGCTGGTTAAAACGGGATCGAACCCGTTTTCCCGGCCTTACATGACCTTAGCTGCGGATAGGCATTTAAACACCAATAAACAAACAAACAAACAGTCGGCACATTTGCGCAGTCTGATCTGAGGCTCCACTGGTCAACACTCAGCACGACGTCCAGTGCAGACCCGTATGCAGCGTATTACAAGTGGTGTGTGCGGCTGGGCACGGATATCGCTATGGACGTACGTATGTACGTACGATCATACATCTAGATTTGACCGAACTTCCCAAAGATAAGTTCAGATTTAAAAATATCCCATCTCCTCATCAACACTTGTTAGACATCGTTGGTATTAAAGGTACATGCCCACTCAGTAGGCACAAAATGTTCTTTATATCAGAAACATAAACTGGGACATTTTCTGGCAAAACAAACATTCATTCACCAATACCCCACGTATTGATTGGCATTATTATTCATTTTATCAGACGTCAATTTCCACATTAATATCAGGGGCAATAACCGTGTTTCCTTAAAATGTTAACGGACATTACTAGTTATTCTCTATATTTATTTTATGATCTGTAATGATCATACTATACATTCTGTCAAAAATATTATTTTTTCAGGTGACGCATTTAATTAGTATAAATAATTAAAAAATACCTTGCCTCATTTGCATATGAAAATAGCCTGGTACCACCGCGCGTCACTATCAGTAAACTAAACATTACTAAATGATTATATCTGTATAGCGGTCACTCGTAATTTTTAGAACTGGTGGAATAGTGACAATTATATACTTATTTAATTCCTATAATGAACAGTTTGTACCTACTGAGTGGGTATGTACCTTTAATGCAATAGTAAGAAGAAAAACAACCACATCTAATAATATACAGTTAGTGCATGGTCATGCAGGGAACAGTCCCGAGGAGCTGTAGACGACCCGATGCATTATTGCCCTAAGGCCGAAGGCCTTAGGGCAATAGTGCATCGGGTCGTCCATATCTGCTAAGGGCAATATGGCGGGGCTCGTCGACTGACCGATCTAAATTATGTTGAATTTTATGACGTACTTTTCGATAAAAATCATGACGTCAAGAGTTTCGGGGGTACTATGGAATATCAACGTTTATCACAGGAAAAGCTTGTTATGACGTGCTGTAACCCGTTTCATAAATCTGATATGACACACGTGTAATAACACCTGAAGCGAATTTGATTGGCCAGCCGCATCACCCTAATTACGTATTCGTATTAATCTATTATGCGCTAACGTTATGCCAAACGAACAAAATGAAGACGTTCCAAATGACGTCCATAATGGCGCGAGAAAGCAATGATGTATTGATGTTGACGTCATCGTGTTTTAAACGTCAGTAGAAGCGCCAGTGATTCAGTAAAAACCTTGCAATTGTTATAATACTCCCGTTTTTTTTGATAATGTGAAGTTTTTAGAAAGAAGGGGAATCTCTAATATGACACAGAGGATATTGCATCGTACATTTTGAATAGCGGGACATAATACACGAGTGTGCGTCGGCTTCCGCGTAAGCAACGAGTGAGCGTAGCGAACAAGTTTCTTGCACGGACGCCGACGGACACGAGTGTATTATTTCCGCTATTCAAACATGTATGATGGAATATCCTATTTATTACACTTCCACGGGAATATATATATATGCACTTTTCGTCTATTTTTGAGATTATAATCAATGAATTGTGATGTACGCATGAATAGTTTATACAATGACGTGTTTTCCCGCGTTTTAACGTTACGTTGTGTGATGTCAAATGTGAAGTCATGTAAACTTGTGAAATCCAAATTACTCGGCTGTGTCTATGAGCCAGATATATTTGAGTGCATGTTTGGAATCACATTAACATTCTAGATTAGTCGAGACCCTTTCCAAATTTCAAATAACTTTATTTTGACTGTAATAAAAATTAAACATTTTGCATGGTACATGTAGCTCGTGGTTTCCATAAAACAGGCGCGCAATTACGGGAGTTCTCTTCACGGTGTATTATTTGTAAGGAGTTGATTACGGGTTTTCTCTCACAGCGAAACCCGTGCAAATAATTTGCAAGAGTGTAATAAATATTTGTAATCGTTTTATTTCTAGTACTAAAACTATTTTTCTCTGTGGAGACTTTCAACTAGATGCGAAAATAGTCAATGTCGTATTCTCACTTGAACGTATCTATTTCTCCTAAGTTTTCTGCTCTGTATAGTGTGAAATCATGTGACAAACAGAATCTCAAAATCAAAAATTGAAAACAGTAGGTATACCACCTAAAGGCCCTTGTGTCACGTAGGAATGTCCGTCCGTCCGTCCGTCATGTATGATACACCAACGCATTAACATGGACTAACGCAGTGATGCACTCACGCCTACTCGCAGCGACTATATTAAGTGTGTGTCGCGCTAACCGCATGCGTGCGGAAATAACAATCAGACATTGCAATATGGCATCATATATGAGACGCGCCATGCGATTTCGTACCTACGGACATCTGCGTAATTTCATTAAATACGTTTACAAAATTTAAAAAAAAAATTGTAAATAAACTCAAAAGTTGACATAATTTTCAGAGTACATGCGGCATTCCGCATGTACTCTGAAAGATTTGTCAACTTTTGGACGCCATTTACGGAAAATGTTGTAAATTTTGTAAACGTATTTCATGAAATTACGCGGGTGTCCGAAGGTACAAAATCGCATGGCGCGTCTCATATCATGTGCAAGCCAATGCAATATTGATAGAGCCTGCCAGTACATTGCCAGAGATTAATTCGCAAACAAACAAACAAAGCCGGGTAAAACAATCGTACACTTAAAAGCCATTTAATCTGTAAAATTGATGATATACCCAGACCCGATCCCCATTGATCACCGTGTACGTCAGCCAAATAGCCAAATGCACAAAAACTCCTCAAGCTCATGTTTCAGGTTCGAACGCGGGATTGAGGCCATCCGCCCACCCCCCCCCCCCCCCACACCCCACACACACAAACACACAAAATGCCCGCGTTTGAGAATTATCACCAAACGAATATTACACCCACAGTCTATGGGGATTTAACATGGGGAAAATTTTATAATTTCAGAAATAGTGGGCCGATTTTCAAAATGTAACTTTTGTTTTCTTAGTTAGATCATTTCCAAACTATCTAGCTAGGTTTCAGAATCAATTTCCAAAATATTTCGTTTTTCGCCTCCTCCTCCAGGTTCTCCACCTCTTTCTTTTCCCATGTTAAATTCCCATAGAGAACTAATTTTTCAAAATAAAATCAATATTTGACCAAATTTCGCGAAATAAAAATAAGGCTCATTCTTAATGGATTTTTTTTATGCAATTCGTTCCCACGATATAACAATTCGTTCCCTCGAATTAACAATTCGTTCCCACGAAATGACCATTCGTTCCATCAATTTAACAATTCGTTCCCTCGAATTAACAATTTGTCCCACGATCTAACAATTTACAATTCGTTCCCATGGGAATTAATTGTTATTTCGTGGAAACGAATTGTTAAATTGAGGGAACGAATTGCTATTCCGTGGGAACGAATTGTTATTTCGTGGGAACGAATTAATAAAACAAAAATATACGTCCCCTACGGGGCTCCGTAGTAAACTGCACAGACACAGAAACATAAGAAGAATACAAACTATTTCAGCAACGTATGATGATATTGTTGAAATACTTAAATTTGGTTCATTATAGTTTTTTTGAGAGATAAGCAAAACTATCAAACAAGTGCAAAACGAAATAGACAAGAAACCGCACACAGACTCAATTAACCTTATTCCCCAAAGTCAGGTTACGTGTACCAGCTATCACTGGAGAAATGGGGTGTATGGGTTTTGCGAGCAATGTAGATCAAGATCAGACTGTGCATCCGCACAGTCTGATCAGGATCTGCATTGTTCGCCATTCCATCAATGAAACATGCCTCATGCTTCTAACAATTAATACAGTACATTATCAAGCTACATGAGTGTGCTATTCGATCTGGAGCTACACTGGTGACAAATCCCATAAGCCCATGTACTTAGCAAGATAAATATATTTTGAAATGATTAGGCTACAGACCAGTTCACAACGGTCATTCTGAAATTTTGAAATTCACCACGCGACGTGCACGCCGGTCCCGGAATATGTATGTGTAAATCAGCTGTTTGAATCCGGCAGATTATTATTTTAACAGTTCCCGAGTGCCGCGGCCTTGGGGTTCAAACAGTTCCCGTTTACCTACGGCTGAACATCGTCGATGGGTAAACTTTTGCCGTGGCACTCGGGAACTGTTTGAACCCGCGGCCTACGGCCTGGGGCCCGTTTCACTAAACTTCTTACGACTAAAATCTTCGTAAGTGCAAATTTATAATCGTCTAGAAATTTCAATTGATGGATTTACATTTATTGAGCATAGGCTGCATATGCAGCCTATGCTCAATAAATGTAAATCCAATAATTGTTTACAAGAAAACGTTGTTAATGTGAAATTTACAGACTAGCATACTTTGGCACTTACGAACATTTTAGTCGTACGAATTATAGTGAAACGGCCCCCAGGTGTTTAAACAGTTCCCGAGCGCCACTGCAAACGTTTACCCAGGGCTGGACATGTTCGAACCAGTGTCCTAAAAATAGCAGAGTAACAATTAGAAACCTACACTGCTCGCGCTAACGTTGATCTATGTAATACTGGCGCTTTCCCCAACGTCTCTGTGGTTTGACAGCTTGAAGATGGAAATTCTGTATTGTTTCTGATAGAATCGATCAAGTTTGTTTCTATAATTGCTGAATGCATCGCTTTCGTATCACAGTATTTTTAACTGTGTAGATCGTTGACTGATAAGGCTGTTTTTGTCTACAGCTTTCGAGGATCTCGTAAGAAGTGGAACCCATTTTTCTCGAGTATTAGGAGAAAGATGCAAAAGCAACCTCTGGCTGTGACTAGAGAAATGATGGCTTATGGCATTTCTGTAGCCGATTTCATCAAAATTGCAAAGTATACTTATATAGCAAAGTGTACTTTGAGGGAGAAATTTTCAATTTAAGGATAGCTTTATTAATATTTATTATACTGATGTTATTAAATTATCACAGCCATTTTGGCTGTGATAATGTAATACATTTAGTATAATACTTCTGCATACGTTTAATCATCAACTATATGCAGTCGTTAGTTCTATATGAAATAATGCATTTCGGCAAAAATAAATGATTACTCCCTGAAAGTATACTTTGCTAGAAAAGTATACTTTGCAATGTTGGTGAAATCGGCTACAGATCAGTCTAGATCCTGATATTCTACACTATTCTGCAGTCTGATATGAATATGTACTGTTTGTTTGACGCATGACAAATGTTTCATTTATGGAATGGCGAACAGTACAGATCCTGTCAGACACTGCGGATGCACATGCTGATCTGGATCTAGTAGTTGGTCTTATGAGTTTTGCGAGCAGTGTGACTACACTGCTCGCAAGACTCATAAGCCCAATTTCTCCAGTCATACCGACATATTAGATATGTCGTTTTATACCTACTAGTTTAACCACAGATCGGTCTGCGAATCCACACAGTTCAATCAGAGTCTACACAATTAGTCATTCTCTATCAGTAAGACCACTTATAATCTTCCGTTTAAGGGCATAGTTCGTAGTTATTCAACCAAGGTTGTTAATACGCGTGTATGAATTCCGGGGCTCGCTGAGGAGTTTCTATTGTTTCCAAGCCGGGCCTGATAACCGTGATATCAACAGACACTAGCCTGGTATTATATTTATCAGGTAATTTTTTTATGCCAGCCGATGGTCAAATATAGCATTATTTTCGTTGATAATAACGATGACTTGTTTACGTTAATACGACATTACACTGTCAGCATTCGGTAATGTCATATGATGCCGTTCGACCAATGAAGTGATAGTTTTCAATTCGAAGTAATCTTTCCACATTTTAGTCATGATAGTAATCTTTCTGCAATTTTATGATTAAATGCTAGTAATCCATGCAGAATTGTTGAACACAATTCGAAGTAACCCGGCTATTGGTATTTAGACCATTCAGGATACAACAATATGTTATCAGATAACGTGTATTTGGTCAATGCATGCCGGGTTACCTGAT
Source organism: Conchocele bisecta (assembly GCA_029237695.1). Classification (NCBI taxonomy): domain Eukaryota; kingdom Metazoa; phylum Mollusca; class Bivalvia; order Lucinida; family Thyasiridae; genus Conchocele; species Conchocele bisecta. The sequence continues at coordinate 84,295,079 of CM055273.1, forward strand.
AATGAGTACACGTGTTGCAATTGTCGTAAATTTAATTACATATACAACCTTGTCTGCCGGGTGAGTGTTGGAAGGGCTGGTGTGGCGAGAAGCTAAATGATAAAACAATTGTGGCTGTGAATGGGGAAATGGGGCTTATATGTTTTGCGAACAGTGTAGATCCAGCTCAGCCTATGCATCCGCACAGTCTGATCAGGATCGGCACTGTTCGCCATTCCACAAACACCAACACCTGTCATGCGTCTAACAAGAAATACAGATTGTTATCAGGCAACAGGAGTGTGCTATTTAATCAGAAGCTACACTGGTCACAAATACCATAAACCACATTTCTCCAGTCACAGTCACATATAGAGCCAGGAAGACAGAGAGCTCGACAAAACAAATAGAAATACAATAGAACCACTCTAAACCTGACACGCAGGCAGTCTGTGTTTTCTTAATGTTATATGTTTCATTTCTGTATCTTTATAATGACAACACAAGTTCGCTGGCATAGCCGCATATCTTTGCATAGTCATATGTCTGATTTACAGTGGAACATCTCTAAACCGGACACCCTCCCAGGGTGTCCGGTTTAGAGAGGTTCCACTGTAGATAATACATATACAGAGATTTTGGACACAAAGATAGAGAGACAAATCAACGAGTGTAAAAATAACAGAACGATAACGGCCTAAATGTTATAACGAAATGGAGAGATAGAGAGATGGTGTGAGAGATACTAAAAATAGTTTACATTCCCAGACCGTGGAAAGTGCTCGGTTCCGCCCTAGCAGTGCCACACGTGCAGACTTTCATGGTTCCGTCACATTCCGCCAGTGTTGGCCGAGACAGGTGGTCTATCAGTGTTATTGATGAATTTACTTTGGTTGTTATTCAATATAGCTGATATATCAATCCGATAATATGTGAGTTCGTGTGAAAACTCCACTGTGTTCCTTCAGTACAGCTAACAGAATAATTGTGTTTCTCTATAAATCGGTTGCCACGAGTCAATAGTTTCGTCCATTGCTGGGTACATGGAATTACACACGATCATGTCGTATATGTTAATACGGAGCCCCGCAGGGGACGTAGAATTATTTTTTATTAATTCGTTCCCACGAAATAACAATTCGTTCCCACGAAATTCGTTCCCACGAAATAACAATTCATGTAACAATTGTTATTTCGTGGGAACAGAATTGTTATATCGTGGAAACGAATTGTTAATTGTTAATTCGATGGAACGAATTGTTAAATTGAGGGAACGAATTATTATTTCGTGGGAACGAATTGTCAATTCGAGGGAATGAATTGTTCTTTCGTGGGAACGAATTGTTAATTCGAGGGAACGAATTGTTAAATTGAGGGAACAAATTGTTATTTCGTGGGAAGGAATTAATAACAAAAATCCAAGTCCCCTACGGGGCTCCATAAGTAAATGTACCTATGCAATACTAGTACATGTTAACCCTTAGAACGCAGGAAACGTAAAGTGTCGTCTGCTGTAAATTTACGTTTTGTCTTTTTTTCTCAATAAAAACATGGTTTGACACCACTTTAGAATCATTTCCATTGGAAATTATTCTAAAGTGATGTCAAAACATGGTATGGATGAGAAAAATTGGAAAATAAAAATAACAGCAGACGACAAATTTTAATTCAGCATTGTAAGGGTTAAACATGTATTATGTTGAATTTTTTTTTACATATAAGTTGCCTTTTTCACTTGGATAATAATACGGTTTTGATTTTCCGAAGTAGGGGACCGTTTCACTAAACTTCGTACGACTAAAATGTTCGTAAGTGCAAATTTAGGATTGTCTGGAAATCTCAATTGATGGAGTTACATTTATTGAGCATAGGTTGCATATGCAGCATATGCTCAATAAATGTAAATCCAATAATTGCTAACAAGAAAACATTGTTAATGTGAAATTTACAGACAATCATAATTTTGAACTTACGAACAGTTTAGTCGTACGAAGTTAGTGAAACAGAAGTTTCACATTCTCTGTTTATTTGAATGAATAGAGACTGACTTAATGTCGAAAATGCTATCAGAAAATACCAACTCAGTCAAATGATTTAGAGGTTTATACGAATTTATACAAATTAGAAGAACTTGTACTCATTACAACCTCATTATATCAAATAATCTGTGTCTAACGTAATTTGTGTTGTTGAAATCGTTTTGTTCCTATATGAAATGGCATGAATTTAATCAAACACAACATTATTAATTACTTTCAATACAAGTATGTATGTACTATGAAAGGTCTCATATGACCTGATATAAGTCTTTGAATAGTTCAGCTTCTCAAATGCACAGTTAATATACATCTCGGATAGTTACGTATAATGGTTTTATCCCGTCAACACAGTGCGTATGTGCCGTGAAACACGGTGTTGTGAAACATTTGTGAAATCCTGTCACTGTGTGTGAATATGTGCGGCCTGTCAATACAACATACATAATCACTGTGTGTGAATATGTGCGGCTGTCATACTAGTCAATACTCCGATGTTGAGGATGCTGGGGTTATTTTATTGCATTTGAAAGCTATTTGTAGGTGTTGACGGGATAAATGGAATAGTAGGTTAGTGCCGTGAATGGGAAAACAATATCTGGTGCGCACGGAAACGGGATGGGCTCGGCAGAGTTTAGTTTCCTAAGCCCTGCCAGATATGTTTCCCATTCACGGCACTAACCTACTATTCTCTATAACATACTCTTCCATATATATACCTGTACTATTGCTTGCTTATCGGGGAAGCAGGAAGTACATGTATGCCATCTTGATTAGGCTGTTTTCATATTGGCCATCACAAGAACGCCGCCAAGGCATGTATCCCATCGCTGTGGGGCTGTATAAAAACATGCACATTGTTATGTATGGTAAATAAGTTATAGGAGAATAGAGGAACGCCCAAAGTTTTACATTGACCCTGCACATTACATTGGGTAGCATGGGTGGGGTGGGGAACGAAACTATGGATGATAATAAGCATGCACATGAAGTTTCAAGCCAATCGGTTGTACAGTAAAGAGTTATAGGATAGAGAAACGCGCACGCATTTACTGGACGCACATTTCTTATTTATTTGACCTTGACCTTGGGTATGGCGACATCATGGGTGATGTAGAAAATGGAAACTATGGATGATACTAAACATGTACATGAAGATTCAAGCCAATCGGTTATATGTAAATAAGGTATATGAGATTGGAGAAACGCGCACGCGTTTACTGGACGCATAGTCCTTGGGCAAAAGGGGTTGCTGCTACCATCTGAGCGCACCAAACCAAAGTGTTATTAACTTGTTTATGGTCATAAACTATCAACAATTCTGCTTGCTAGACTTTTCAAAGCGGTAGCTTAAGCCTACTAATTTGCATAAACAAAATGGCCGCCATTGGAATAAATAATATATACTGTATGCAATATATTGTCATGTAGCTAACATATTCGAATGATATGCAGCCCCATCCTGAGGTATAAAATGCCCCACAACTTGCTGAATGCAGGCCCAGTATATTCATGTTAAAAACAATATAAAACAAATCCAATATGGCCTCCATTTATGAAATGTTTTTAATATTTTCGAATAAATTTAATAAAATATGACATAAACTGTTTTATTGCTGATGATCTGCGCATATTATGAGAAATAAACACTAGCGTGTGATACACTGTTGTTAGATATGTGTATTTATTCATAATCATTCTAGTATCCCCGCTCTTAATACGTACAATGTGAATTACTGTCATCTTTCAAATGCATATATTGTGTAGATTGTCGTAACTCGCCATGTATCAATTATATAAGACAAAGTCACCAGTCAACTTCAGGACCTTTATAACCAGTAATAGAGTAGTAGGAACCAGTGTACTTGCTAAGGTTTAAATTAACACAATCCAAGATGGCCGTCATCTTAATACAATTTGTACAATTTCGTAACATAAGAGTCACGTGTGTAATATATTGTCTCTCTATGTGTCTATAGTAACTGTTCATAAAATGTATCGGTTAAAGTAAACAATGGCTTCTCTAATCCTGCTTTATATAAAACAATGCCAAAAATGTTGGAGAAATGCTATCTTCCTTACCAATACCATTACGTAACACATATGTTTCAAGTGAAGATATCAGTTTTAATTGTTCACCATTCTATAGTCTCTTGTGCTTGTACAAATAGTTCACATATTTCATTTGTATCAAATGAACTCGCACAGTATACGTTAGTCGCTCAAGAAAATATACATGTTTACTCTCCACGATCATGTTCATCATCACCTGAGTTGTCTAATTCACCGTCAATTTCATCAGCCATGTTACTGCACGGCGATAGCTTGCACATGTCTGTACACGACAATCCATTTGCAATACATACACATTGTGGTAATTTGCAAACTCTAGGACATTTGCATAACAGAAACTCCAGAATGGCATCCGGCGCCGGTGAACCGTTCATCCACTTGATGTCCAAATTGCCATCTGGGTGCACACTCCAGCCATGGCCATCTGGATTGGGTGTATAAACATATGCTTCCACGCTTCGACACATTATATCCTGGTAATTGGCTCTCAATTGTGCAAACATGTATTGGAAACTTGGATTTGTCAGCAATTTCAGACCAGAAACTTTCCCTTTTCCAGCGAAGGAGCTAACGGAATCACACCCCGTGAATGCATATAAGCCAATCAACGCATTGCATACACTGTCGCCTAAAGCATGTGCTAGCTTTGTCACATTGAGGAATCTCGTCCTGGTTTGTGTGCCGCACTTCATGAATATATTACAGTCAATGTCATGGTCGAAGGCAAGACTGATTATTAATACGTCTGTATCCTCTGACACACCGACAACAGATTCATAACTGGGAGCAGCATGTTTTGCGTGCAGTATCAAGCGCGTGTCTGCCTCTTCTTGGTTGCTATTCAATGATGGTACTTCGATACAGTCATTTGTCGTCAGGCGGATGCACTTGCCGTCGAATGCAACAAATAGTTATTTTGTGCCGAGTCGCGTTCTTAATATTCCTTTCTGCCAATCAATGACAAGGAACTCGATCAGTGCTGTTTTACTGGCAGAACAGGCCAGTAGTTTTCGCCATTGGTGAATGTTATGTCCATGTGAGATGTTTGTATAAAGCACCCCTGTCCCTCTTCGTACATTTCTCTCAGCATTTTTGATGGATGTGTCCTTGTATACATCAAATATGATCTCGACTCGTTTGGTCTCATGTCCAGTGTTCAGTGCCGATATGAATAGCTGTTCCGAGACCTCCCCGAAGGTTTTGTTTTCTCCATTCGTCTTATGCAACATGCACATCACATCAATTAGACATGCCGATGGTGTTTGTATATCACTTGCTGCTGCAACTTTCTTTTCCAGGTGCCTAGCCAGAGATGCTCTGCTGTCTTTTTTTATTGTCACATCGCAATTTGCCAAGGCCCATGGTAGTGGCCCAAGTGGATGCTTCAAGACGTCTTTTATGTATCCGACCAAAGAGTTTTTAGTCTGATTTAATAGTAGTTTCCCGGTTTGATTTTCCAGCTTTTCTCTGCTTCTTCAATTTGTTGAATGTTTTCAGATTCTGTTTAGGTAGTACGTCATGAAATTTTACTGACTTTGTAGTAACCAATCCGATCTTATTTGCACTCAACAGGTCATCAGCAATATCAGATGTCGCTGTTGTTCCAGTTGAAATGCTGATTAGATCTGATTAGATGTCTACCATTGTTCTGAACTGTCTAAGGGAAGCGCTACGATGTTCGGCTGTCAAGTAGTATTTTGACACAGTCCCTGGCTTTAGGCTAAATCCCTTTGTTCCACCAGCCGTCTGTGTATCTTTGTTAACAGTCTCTTCGGCTGTTTGGTCGACTGGGATTCGTCCGAATGGGTTTTTCTCCCCTATATGTGTCTTCACATCATATAAGCTTCTTGGCTCAATATAATCAGAGTTTTTTGCATTGTTTGTTGTTGTTGTTTTTGTTGTCCGTGCAATATTTCATGTATGGTGGCATAGACGGGTACATATGACACATATACATTTCCTGTTATATTTTTGACTTTCTGTGACTGTAGTGTGATTAAATGCACCAAAAACACAAATTGTCTCGAAAAACAGCAACATGTTCATAGTAAGAATATTTCTGCCATTTGCTTTGACTTATTTTTAGCTCGACTATTCGAAGAATAAGTAGAGCTTATGTTGTCACCCCGGCGTCGGCGTCGGCGTCACCGTCACGCCTTGGTTAAGGTTTTTAGTCAACCTTGTATATGGAATACTACTGGCCCTACACCCACCATACTTGGACAACTTCATCTCCTAGTGATGTACATCAATAATCCCTGATCTATAATTGACATTGACCTACATTTCCTCTTGAATTACTTAGTTAATTCCCCTTGGTTAAGGTTTTTAGTCAACCTTGGTTAAGGTTTTTAGTCAAGCTTGTACATGGAATACTATTGTGCATACAGACACCATACTTGGACAACTTTTTCTCATAGGGATGTACATCAATAACCCCTGGTCTATATTTGACCTTGACCTACATTTCCTCTTCAATTACTTAGTTAATTCCCCTTGGTTAAGGTTTATAGTCAAGCTTGTATATGGAATACTCCTGGCCCTACACCTACCATACTTGGACAACTTCATTTCCTAGGGATGTACATCAGTAACCCTTGATCTATATTTGACCTTCACCTACATTTCCTCTTCAATTACTTAGTTAATTCTCTTTGGTTAAGGTTTTTAGTCAACCTTGTAGATGGAATACTCCTGGCCCTACACCAACCATAATTGGACAACTTTATCTCCTAGTGATGTACATCAACAACCCCTGACCTATATTTGACCTTGACCTTGACCTTCATTTAACCTTGAATTACCTAGTTAATTCCCCTTGGTTAAGGTTTTTATTCAACCTTGGTTAAGGTTTTTACTGAAGCTTGTACATGGAATACTATTGTGCATACAGATACCATACTTGGACAACCTTTTCTCATAGGGATGTACATCAATAACCCCTAATCTATATTTGACCTTGACTTACATTTCCTCTTCAATTACTTAGTTAATTCTCCTTGGTTAAGGTTTTTAGTCAAGCTTGTATATGGAATATTCCTGGCCCTACACCCATCATACTTGGACAACTTCATCTCCTATGGATGTACATCAATAACCCTTGATCTATATTTGACCTTGACCTACATTTGACCTTGACCTACATTTCCTCTTGAATTACTTAGTTAATTCTCTTTGGTTAAGCTTTTTAGTCAAGCTTGTCGATGGAATACTCCAGGCCCTACATCAACCATACTTGGACAACTTTATCTCCTAGTGATGTACATCAACAACCCCTGACCTATATTTGACTTTGACCTACATTTAACCTTGAATTACTTAGTTAATTCCCCTTGGTTAAGGTTTTTAGTCAACCTTGGTTAAGGTTTTTAGTCAAGCTTTCTACATGGAATAATATTGGGCATACATACACCATACTTGGACAACATTTTCTCATAGGGATATACATCAATAACCCCTGATCTATATTTGACCTTGACCTACATTTCCTCTTGAATTACTTAGTTAATTCCCCTTGGTTAAGGTTTTTAGTCAAGCTTGTATATGTAATACTACTGGCCCTACACCCACCATACTTGGAGAACTTCATCTCCTAGTGATGTACATCAACAACCCCTGATATATATTTCACCTTGATCTATATTTCCTCTTCAATTACTTACTTAAGTCACCTTGGTTAAGGTTTTTAGTCAACCTTGGTTAAGGTTTTTACTCAAGCTTGTACATGGAATACTATTGTGCATACAGACACCATACTTGGACAACCTTTTCTCATAGGGATGTACATCAATAACCCCTGATCTATAGTTGACCTTCACCTACATTTCCTCTTCAATTACTTAGTTAATTCTCTTTGGTTAAGGTTTTTAGTCAACCTTGTAGATGGAATACTCCTGGCCCTACACCAACCATACTTGGAAAACTTCATCTCCTAGTGATGTACATCAATAACGCTTGACCTATATCTGTCATTGACCTACATTTAACCTTGAATTGCTTACTTAATTTCCCTTGGTTAAGTTTTTTAGTCAACCTTGGTTAAGGTTTTTATGCAGGCCGTAGCCACCTTGTTTGTCAAGCTATGTGTACATCGACAACCCTCGTAGTCGAGCTATGCTGTTCTCCTACAGCTCTTGTTTAATATGTCGTTATATAGTTAATAATAAATGATGGTTATATCAACTGAATTGGTCGATTGTATACCCGTTAGTATGAAGCTGTTATTAATATTATGTAATACTAAATGTATCGACACAAGTCATCAAACACACTTCACATTAGATAGCAACTCGCAACATTTTCGTAATTTTACAAACAAATGCTATAAATTGGCGGCCATATTGGATTTTTCCCGAATAATTTTCGTCTGAAATATAGCTGCAACAATATAAACATATTATTTTGTTATTAAATCCATCAAATTGACAGATATAACATCATTGACAGATATAACATCATTGACAGATATAACATCAGATATAACATCATTGACAGATATAACATCATTGACAGATATAACATCATTGACAGATATAACATCATTGACAGATATAACATCATTGACAGATGTTATACAGATATAACATCATTGACAGATATAACATCATTGACAGATATAACATCATTGACAGATATAACATCATTGACAGATATAACATCATTGACAGATATAACATCATTGACAGATATAACATCATTGACAGATATAACATCATTAATGTCATGTTTGCATAGCAATATGTATGGGTAAGTAATTATGCAAAAAAGACAATGGCGGCCATTTTGTTTTGCAAAATACTAGGCATAAGCTACTGATTTGAAAAGTCTAGCAAGCAGAAATATATACAGTATGTGTCTCTGAACACATTGGCACCAGTTTTGTCCTGTGCGCTGTGATGGTAGCAACCACCCCAAAATAATGGCAATGGCCTTAGGCCTAGCACATTTATATGTTATTATACCTTGACATTGGACATGGCGGGAGCATGTGTGGAGCGGGGAATGAAACCGAATGATGGGAAACATGCACATGAAGTTTCAAGCCAATCGGTCATACAATAAAGGAGTTATATGAGATTGAATAAACGCACACGCATCTACTGGACGCAAATTTGTAAGTCATTTGACCTTGACATTGGACATGGAGGAGCATGGCTGTGGTGGGGAATGACACTATGAATTCTATTAAAGAGGCAGATGAAGTTTAAAGCCAATCGGTAATATAGTGAAGAAGTTATAGGAGATTGGAGAAATGTACACGCATCTACTGGACACACATTTCTAGGTTATTTGACCTCAAACTTAGGCATGGGGGAGTATGGGTGGGGAACACAATTATGGATGATAATAAGCATGCACATGAAGTTTCAAGCCAATCGGACATACAAGTTATAAGCGATTGGAGAAACGCTCACTCATCTACTGGACGCAATTTTCTAAGCCATTTGACCTTGAGCTTGGGCATGGGGGAGTATGGGTGAGATGGGGAATGACAATATGGACGATAATAAACGCGTACATGAAGTTTCAAGCCAGTCGGTCATGCGGTAGCAAAGTTATAGCAGAATGGAAACGTGACGGAGAGATGGACGGACGGACGGACGGACGGACGGCATTTCTATATCCCATATTCGCTACGTGATGGGATAAAAGGGTGATTTTAGAAGCAATTGGGATGATCATTATTACATATGCAATGTATGTTTGATCATTCTTGCAGAGATGCAATGAATCTCCTTAACAGTGCTGCCGACATACACATAAATACATCTCGTTCCGAATTTAAATTGTCTAACTTGATTGTTTAAAGTGCCTGACGTGATTGTAGAAGTGCCAATTCATAGGGTTGGTTAAAACGAATTATGTGAGACAGCCCATTCACAGATTCCTCGTGTAATTGCCAGGAACCGTCTAGAGCACAGCGGACCTTTGTGGCTTGCATGATTTGATTTGACGTGACTAGTCCAAGTCGGGGTTAATTGGGACGTCGGCTAGGGAGGCTGTCATTCAGTTGTCGGATGCCCAATGACATAACGTGAGTCGTCATGAAAACAAACAGGAGTATGGCTTTGTGAACATAGAGAATACACGGATAGTGTCTTTTGATATCTAGTGTATCAGGCACGGCTAGGAAACGGTGAAGCCGATGAATTCCTACCTTTTCCTAGCCGTGCCTGATAAACTTGATATCAAAAGACAGTAGCTAGCCGAGGAATTCCTACCGTTTCCTAGCCGAGCCTGATAAACTTGATATTAAAAGACAGTAGCCTGGTATACTATTTTTCAGGTAACGTTTTATGCTCGAATATGACCACATAGAGACCTTGTCATCTATGGACAGAACTTGTTTACGTTGCGTCATGACACTGACGTCACTCGGTAACGTCACGTGACGTAATCCGACCCATGCAGAGTTAGTTATCACTTCTTCTTTTATGACTATCCATGAATTACCGTGTTTTACCAGTGAAATCGAAATCCATCTTACACCCGTGAAATACCAGATTCGCCCGTGAAATATCGATTTCGAAAAGTCACTGCTTTGCCGAACTACTTTCTTAGGCTCCGCCCATTGTACTTATATGCAATAAACTATGTTTAAACTAAATTAGGCTCCGCCCAACCGGGAAGTTTAGTAGTTGCATGATTATGTCCCTTGCACACCTGCGATTAGCTCCCTTGTTGGATGTGCGCACCGAGCAACATTTGTTATCTGCTACCGAAGGAGGAAGGAGGAAATCGCGGAACTGGACAATTTGCTTTCGCAAATAGATACGAAAACATTTAGCATGTTTAGTACAAAAAGAGTAATGGTAATCAAAATAACAAATAAAACATGATGAATTGAATATCTTAAAATATCCAGCAATCTTCATTATTGATCTTGAAATTCTCTGTGATGAGAATCAGGTGCTTGTATCTATGTTTGTAACATAACTGTTCTACTTTATATTCAAAAGAACAGTCGCCCCAAGTACAGACATTTGCAACCTGTACGACAATGTTGACATTTTCTGTGTAATCCATGGAATTCCATTAGAATTGTTAATCTTCATTCTTGACCTTGAAATTCTCAGTGCTGAATCAGATGCTTGTATCTATGCTTGCGACACAACTGTTCTACTTTATATTCAAAAGAACAGTCGCCCCAAGAACGGACATTTGCAACCTGTGCGACAACGTTGACATTTTCTGTGTAATCCATGGAATTCCATAAGAAATGTTAATATTCATTCTTGATCTTGAAATTCTCCGTGCTGAATCAGGTGCTTGTATCTATGCTTGCGACACAACTGTTCTACTTTAAATTCAAAAGAACAGTCGCCCCAAGAACGGACATTTGCAACCTGTACAACGTTGACATTTTCTGTGTAATCCACCAGAGCGACACTGAAATATTTTTCAGAATTCTGTCATTTTCCTAAATCTCTATACTACAGTAGTCAGAGAAAAGCATGTCAAATTTAACTCTTTGAATGCTAGTGGTGAAAATAACCTCCAAATATATCGTGAACTTTCATTATTTTAATAGAGCAATAAGTAAACAAACATCTTCAATTTGACTAGTTGCGAACCGTAACTTGCAATCTACTCCCGTACCGTCCGTAGCCACAGTTATGATTTCACTCATAGGCCTTCTCTGCAGAACAGCGAATCAGGTCCGATTCGCACTTTAGCAGTTAATTGTGAAATATTTTAAATAGTTTTGAACTGAAATGAGTGTTAATATTATGAAAATAACATATTCAAGTACTTATGACATAAATTTACATATGTAGTTGACCTGATAAAGTAAATTTAAGCTATTATCAACAAATGATCCAGTCAGCGGCAGCCAAATTCTAACACGTAAAAGTTAAGATGGGGTCCATTTTTTGTAAAGGCCAAAAATAATTGTCTAAACATTCTACAATAGTAAAATAATTTTTTTTTCAGAATTATTAGTATGTATTACTTTTATAATACTAATATTTTTTTCAGATGGAAATTCCGAAAATAATATGTCACAATTAACTGCTAAAGTGCCAATCAGATCCGATTCGCTATTCTGCAGAGAAGGCATATGAGTGGAATCGTAACTCAGCCTACGGATGGTACAGGAGTAAAATGCAAGTTACCGTTCGCAACTATATTTTGACAGGATGTCTCAAAAAGAAAGATAAAACACTGTGAGTTGTCCACATACCAATAATTTCAGTTTGACAAATCGAAACAGAGTGCTACACAAAGAGCAAAAATAATGAAAAGCAACTTGAGAATTAACAATTAATTAATTGTATTATTGTTCCTTTCAGTGCCAGAATAAAAACAGATCCAAAAGTTGACCGATGATGGCGTGCCACAAAATCAAATAATACAAAAAAGTTTATTTAAACAACTGCAGCCATTTGAACACTTATGCAAACAAGAAACATCTCGGACATACTTTGTAACCAACAAAAAACAGAATCTAAAATACAACATCTGAGAAAACATACCCCACCCACCTACTTTGCACATGTCGCAGGAATGAATATTATTATTAATCAAGGCGCCAACCAGTCTCTCATCTCTCCAGGATTTTTTGTTCATCCAACATTCAACGGAATAATGTTAGCTTCACGTTTTCGAACCAGTCGCTATCCAAAAGAAATAGCACGAATCCTGACCGTTGTTTCTAAAAATTATGGCGACATCAGTTTTCGTAACACGATATGATTATCCACTTCATTCCTCGCCTGTGATCCTTGTCAAAGACTAATGCACTACAGCGACAGTGAATAGGGAATGTGTGCAGGCATCAAATTATGTTCGAAACACTGTTAAACAACTTGTTTTGACACTATTCTCGTTAGTTGGAATGAACATAACATACAAGATGGTGACACTTTCCGTTTTCTCGCCTCCTTATATATTCATGATTATATATTCATGTCACATATCATTCCGCACTTTGCTGTTGGCATGGCGGTTTTTTTTGCGTAGAAAATCCACAAAGTATACACATCGAATTGTTAATTTATGTTAAAGCGTATTCAGTTTTTCATATTTATATGAATTAGTTATCTTCTATAGACACGGGATAGTTCTGTTAGTCATAAATCTCCACCACAAAAATGTAACTATTTTGTAATGCGGCGTGTCAAAGAGAAATTGGAATTTGAGGCACCCCACGGGTTACGACTGAAACTGGAGGTATCTAGCGGGAACATAAAATAATCAAATAATGCAAACAAATCGGTAAAAGGGGCGTTATATAGTCATAAAAGAAATATAATATTTGTTTTCTTCAGTGTAAGATCGATTTTATTTCATCTCGTGGACAAAAAATGTCGGATTTTCATCTATGTTGTAGCCCGGATGTTTGTATCAGGACAATACAATGCCTACGTCAAGCTTGCACATATGTCAACGTTGCCGAACACCTATTGGCAATCTCAACTCGCAATCAATCAGCTTGATTGACTAACGAATTGTTATTTCATGGGAACGAATGAATTGTTAAATTGAAGAAACGAATTGTTAATTCGTGGGAAAGAATTGTTAATTCGAGGGAACGAATTGTTATTTCGTGGGAACGAATTAATAAAAAAAGAATTCTACGTCCACTGCGGGGCTCCGTAGAAGCTAGACTGACCACACATGCCATAATGCCCAATTCTCCAAAATCACATTAATTGTGAGCTCGCAGCATTCCCGACTGACAGACTGCACACGCTAGCTTATCCTGTATCTGCGCCGTTGATCGGGCCAATCAGCGTCTTATCGTGACAAACTGTACATATTGTTTAGCTCTGGTGATATATTACCACATACATATGGCCCCAGGCTGGTGATACATGGGACTTTACGGCGCTTCTGATCAGCATTAGTCGCAGATTAGGTGCAATGTCCCGTCGAGGTTTCCATTCGCCGTGATGGCATGGAGAATTCCGTGCGAAATACAATTAAAGGGGTCAGTGGAAGAAGGGGGCTAACTCCATGATGGAGTTAGCCCCTCCTTATTGCACTGCCCCCATTCCATTGTGCGCCGCACTGCCAGTACGGCTTTTAATGTATAATATATTACTTATTAAATGCAATAAATATAATTATCACATGAAAACCGTGTTATGACGTGCTGTAATCCATTTCATAAATGTGATATGACACGCGTGTAATAACACCTGGAGCGAATTTGATTGGCTAGCCGCATCACCATAATTACGTATTCGTATTATGCGCTAACCTTATGCCAAACGAACAAAATGGAGAAGTTCCAAATGACGTCCGTAATGGCGCGACTGGGCAATGATGTCTTGACGTTGATGTTATCATGTTTGAAACGTCATTAGAAGCGTCAGCGACTCGTTAAACTTACTGAAATTGTTTGAATGTGCTCCTGTTTGGTAAAATGAAGTGTTCACAAAGAACATGAACCTATTATATGGCATATTTATAATAATTTTCTTGCGGGGATTAAAACTATTTTTCTCTGTGGAGATTTTTCACTAGATGCGAAAATAGTCAATGGCGTCTGCTCACTGAAACATATATTGGGTATCTCTACGCTGGCCGCTCTTTGGAGAGTGGAGTCGTGTGATAAACATAGTCTCAAACTCGTTTACATTTGATATGAGATTTATGAAACTCGTCCGCAATTTTATAAATTGTGCGTGACTCGTTTCATAAATACCATATGAAATGGAAACTCCTTTGAGATCCTCTATTAATCTAACATTTGTGTTGATTTAATATGATATTTATCCCGCCAACAGAGTGCGTATGTGCCGTGAAACACGGTTCCGTGAAACATTTTTGATATCCAGTCAATACCATTTTTGCATTTTACAGCCATTTGTAGGTGTTGACGGGATAAATAGAATAGTATGTTAGTGCCGTGAATGGGAAACATATCTGGCGCGGCACGGGAACGGGATGTGCTCGGCAGAGCCTCGCCCATCCCATTTCCTGAGCCTTGCCAGATATTTTTTCCCATTCACGGCACTAACCTACTATATATTCTCTATATATTAAACTCGTCGGCTGATTTCCACTATACCTAAATAACATGGAAACCTAACCAGGCGTTGAGACAATGGCATGTAACATGTGATCATTACGTCAAGAAGCCATTTGCATACAATGGACAAAGTACACTTGTACCTAAATTAAATGCAGGCCATTCGTGCTCTTGTACTCGCGAGCGGTTACACGGTCGGGGACTGACATACATACTGGGATTATGATGAAGGAGATACTCAGTGTTTTAACCCTTAATCTGCTGAATACAATTTTGTCGTCTGCTGTTTGTTTTCTATGTTTGTCATCAAAACATGCTTTGACAGCATTTCAGAATCATTTCCAATGAAAATAATTCTAAGGTGCCGTCAAACTGTTTTATTTGTGAAAAAATGCAAAATATATAATAACAGCAGACGACAATTTTCACGCACAGCATTCATTTGTTAATGCGTTAATGGTTACATAATGAACAGTTTGGACCATGGTCAGACTGCGCTGGCGATTACTATCTAGCTTGGCACCTACACTTGTTCATTTAACGATGCTACATAGCATAGAGAATACCGGGGCCCGGTTTGCGTAAAGCTTCTGTTAGCTTAACAGACTATTAAATCCTTAGCATTGCCAAGGATTTAACAGTCTGTTAAGCTAACAGAGGTTTTGAGCAACCAGGTCCAGATTATTGTATTTTTATATCAATTGTTTTCAGGTAAGGCTAGTAAACGTGTAGGAATTCCGAGGATCGCCGAGGAATCCCCGCACTTTCCGATCAGAGCAAATACAATAATTCGTTCAAAAGAACGCAGACCTGTCTCACTGGCGTCATTCGGTCACGTCATGTGATCCGTTCGACCAATGGAACGTCAGTTATAAATTCGTGGTAACCAGATTATTAGTATCCGACGAATGACTGATACGACATTTTGTTATCAGGCAGTACGAATTCCGTTCATACAAAGCTCGTTTCCTCATAAATAGAGAATACCAGGCTATAGTATTTTTGGTATTTCAAGTTTATCAGGCAAGGCTAGGAAACGCGTAGGAATTACTACGCTTACCGTTTCAGAGCCGAGCCTGATAAACTTGATATCAATAGACAGTAGCCTTGTATTCTATTTATCAGGTAACGTCTTATGCTCGAAAATGACAACATATAACGTCGTTATCTATGGACAGAACACTGACGTCATACGGTAACGTCACGTGGCGTTATCCGACCAATGAAACGTCAGTTTACACTTCGTTGTAACCCGGATGTTTTTATTTGTACGAATTCGGTCAATACAGGCCAGGGGGCCGTTTCACTAAGCTTCGTACGACTAAAATGTTCGTAAGTGCACAATTATGACAGTCTGTAAATTTCACATTAACATTGTTTTCTTGTAAATAATTATTGGATTTACATTTATTGAGCATAGGCTGCATATACAGCATATGCTCAATAAATGTAAATCCGTAAATTGAAATTTACAGACGATCTTAAATTTGCACTTACGAACATTTTAGTCGGAAGAAGTTTAGTGAAACGGGCCCCAGGTTACCTGATAAATGTACGTACAACATGATTACAGAACCGCTTACTGGAAACGCACTGGACGTTCGTTGGCTTGTTAATAACAGCGATGGTTTCTTCGTGATAAGATTAAAGCCATGTTGACAGGCGGTTCATTATCCATGATGCAATTCCCGCGTATGTGCGGTTCCGAGTCTATCACCTTACACTGGTGGAATTGTTTGGCAAAATGGAATGTTTTCATTAGCTATTTTCGTATCAATGAAATCGTTCCTATCTCGGCACCTTACATGACTGCGTGTGTGATATTTTGGTTACGGTATTCATCAATGTCCGTAGTTTGTATAACATTAACATTGATGCACCCGGCGTAATATCCATCATATTTTAAATTTGTTTTTGAAGTTAGAAACGTAAATAACCAAATGAAATCCATATGCAGTGGTGGAATGCAAAAATTTCCAGGCAGTTTGTCTTTTACATGTACATGTATCTTATACACTACAAAATGTGTGGCATATGAATTTCATATCGGCTCTTTTCATTTGAATGTCATGCAATTCATATGTTTTTCTTATGTTTTACATACGCACATCATATGAATTACTTTCATATAATTCCAGCACAAACATATTTACACAATTCCCTAACATTTGATTGGCCCGTAGCAAGTGTCTGTCCAAAATTTATATCCCAGTATACTCCCACGCCAAACTACTTTCCGCGTAACCGTGAGGCGCAGTTAAAATAATTCTTAAGAAAACGGAAAATAAACGCATTTTCTTGATGAATTTATTTCAAATGCTGGAATGCTGGAACTATAATGAATTGCATATGTGGCACATTTTGCTGTGTAAGTAATGGAAAGTTTACACATGTAAGTAGCACCCATTGATACAATATACGTGTGCGTATTAACATTTCCAATTTCAAATAATCATAAAGAATGTATCAAAATACTTTTTAATAAGATTAATTTAACTTTACACGGTATGCTGCTAAGCGGAACATACTGCTGAACCCTGGTCCTGACCAACCAGCACACTCTAGTTGCGAAGGTAACTCTTGCAATCTACTCCCGTACCGTCCGTAGTCTACCTACGGACGGTCGGGAGTAGATTATTGCAAGAGTTAGCTTCGCAACTTAGAGTTACCTTCGCAACTAAGAGTTACCTTCGCAACTAAGAGTTACCTTCGCAACTAAGCACACTTCTGTTGCCTCGTGTATATTTGAGACAAGCCATGTGAATTTTTACCTCCGAAAATGTGTGATATCTCATGTGAGATGTTTTCAAAATATACGATTATTTTCAGAAATGTGGCTGTGAAATGGGGCGTATGGGATTTGTGACCCGTGTAGCTCCTGATCAAATAGCACACTCCTGTAGTCTGATAACGATCGAAATTGCTTGTTAGAAACATGATGGGTGTTTCATTGATGGACTGGCGAACAGTGCAGATCCTGGTCAGTCTGTGCTGATCTACACTGGTCGCAAAACCCATACGCCCCATCTCTCCGGTCACAGCCACGAATGACGTCAAAAGTTGACGAAATGTTCGGAGCAAATGCAGCACGGAATATCACATTTGTCCTGGCATTTCTGTCAAATTTCGAGGTCATTTACAGAAGATATGACAGTTTCTGTGAATATTTTTCATGACAAATTCGCACACCAACTTAGATGAAAAATCACACACCTACTTAGATACCAAATCATATGGCTTGTATCATATATATTCCTGTTAGGGCGCCAAGAAGGATTGCTCTACGCAACCCCGAACAGTGTAGCCCCATTTCAGGCTGTGCAAATAACCGCGAACAGTGTAGCCCCAGGTCAGGCTGCGCAAATGCGCAGACTGACCTGGGGCTACACTGTACGAAAGTGAGTACAGCATTTATGTCATAACATGTCAAACATATAAATCATGGGCGTGGATCCGTCAAAACGACATTATTTAAACAAAAATACCGTATCTTACTAGACTTTCTATTCCAACAGCTTGCATATCTATTTAGCAGTGCATTATCAGTTCCATTCCGTTGCTGTTACTGCAGTAAGCAGAGTTAAATTGAATTACAACAAGTTCCAATGCACACTAACGCTTCCCTGTGGTGTTTGCAGCGTCGTAGACGTGCCTGTATTATCGTCTATACCTGCGTTTGCACCAGAATATGATATCGTAAATAGGCACAGATATCAATCTGTAATAAAATATATATTTATTTTCTAACTGACAAATTGGCATGCACGTGCAAGGAAACTTCGTCTGGAGATATGAGTAATACTGTTGCGGCACAGTCGGTGTACACAATGCCTGTGGCCCGTTTTATTAAACTTTGTACGAGAAGAAATGTTTGTGCGGAGATTTCAATAAAATTACTCCACACTTTGATGTGAGTCATGAATGCTACGGTTTTCCACATACATGGCTTATTGTTTTATTGCTGATTTGCGTGGAGTCCTTTAAAAAATCGAAAGATATTAATTTGATGCGAGAATGGGGTTGATTCATATATCCACAAGAGTCCCGTGTCACAAACATGTTGTAGCATGGCATCGCAGTTAATACCGATCCTGTGACATGTGTCGATTGGGGCGCAGCGGTTTTGTGACACCATGGAATGACTTCGTTTATCATATACCACGAGTAGATATGCATGTACATGCATAAACATGCATATGTTTATATATAGTCCGGAGTATGCGTGCATGCAGCTGCATACTATGCAACAAGTACATGTAATGTTGTCCATGTATTACTGTTTGCTCAACATTTTAGCGAGCCGTCTCTTGTAATTCTTTTAGAATGGCAATTGTACATGTGCCTGTGTTGTATTATTGTTCTGTGTTGTATGATGTACTACATAAGCAATTTAACTAACTACACGTACAGGTCATTATGTCTGAACAAAAATGAATCACATATTTCACACATTCGGCTGTTAATGCCAACTTTGACGTAGATTTTAGCTTTGCACTTACGAACTTCTTAGTCATACCAAGTTTAGTGAAACGGGCCCTGGGGTGCGTTACACGAAAATTCGTACGAGTAAGAAGTTTGTAAGTGACCAATTGTAATTTACAATAACATTTACAAAATTTACGATATTTTCCCTAAATGACGTCAAAAGATGACAACATTTTCATAGCAAATGCGGATTTGCATTTGCTATAAAAATGTCGTCATCTTTCGACGTAATTTACAGAACATATCACATTTTCTGTAAATATATTTCATGAAAAACCGCACATGTTCCTAAGTACAAAATCGCATGGCACGTATCATATTATAAGAAACGCAATGTTCAGAAAGTTAATAATAACCCGTGTCAGAGACCGATGAGCGAATGCCCCGGGACGAAACTGATTCCTCACGTGAACACTGACATTTGTGGCGCGAATCTGAAATCAAATTCCATCGCAATCTGCTAGAAATAAATAAATGTTACAGCCTGAAATTTACTTTGGGCTGATTTTAATTGTCTTTCTGTAGTTGGTTACGTTCAAAGAATTGTGATTAAAGTTCGCAGCAAGCAAGCAATGGATGATGGATGTGTTTGTGTCTACATATAATCGGAATGCTCTGTCGCTCTGGCGGTGCCCATGGGTTTGCTGGTGGGATTCCAGGGGGAGGGGCGGTTCACTAAACTTCACACGACTAATATGTTCGTAAATGCAAAACTATGATAGCCTGTAAATTTACATTGGATTTACATTTATTGATCATAAATTTGCACTTAAGTCTTAGTCGTACGAAGTTTAGTGAAACGGGCCCCAGGGGTGCCCAGCAACCCCACCCAATTCATCTAGGTGTCTATATAAAATGGCGTAATTAATTTAAGCATTAATTGAAAATTAATCTCCCAAACTGAACTTACTGTCTGTTCCACGTTTTTCTGCAGACGAACTTTTGGCTATTAAACACATTAAATCTCAGAAATATATAACGGTAATTATTGTTTCATCAATAACAAAAAGGTCACCCTCCCCAAAAGAAATTCCATCAAATATTGATTTTATTGCGAAAAATGGGAATTTAACATTGGGGCTAAAATAGATTTTTTTCTTCAAATAAATGTGGACCGATTTTCAAAATCTAACTTTTGTTTTCTTAGTTACATCATTTCCAAGCTATCTAGCCAGGTTTGGGAGTCAATTTCTATTATTTTAGTTTTTCGACCCTCATTGTCTCTCTTCACCTCCGTTTTTCCCCATGTTAAATTCCCATATGAGAATAATTTTTTCGCAATAAAATCAATATGTGATATTATCAAATAAAAAGAAACTTGGGGAGGGTGACTTTTTTGTTATTAACGAAAAAGTACTTACCTTCTGAGAATTAATGTGTTTAATAGCCAAAAGTTCGCCGGCAGCAAAACGTGGAACAGACAGTAGCTTGATCAGTACTAGTGCACTTAGAGATTTTTGTGAAATCAGCTGCTGGTAATAAAAAAGAGTGTACGCATGCCCAGAGGAGACCGGATAGGCCAAGTGAACGAGAATATAACCATCCATGACCATACATGTGATTATAAAGCTGGCAAGCGCACAACAGTAATTACATAGTATCCAAACGGCACCAAGGTGTAGCGGTAAACATAAACGTATGGGAAATAGGTGATATATAAAATGAATGCAACGAAAGCATTACAGAACACAAACACCACATACTACCCACGATCAATGATTTTGAACCTAAAATGATGTGCCATATCTACAAAATTAACGATATTTCCGTAACTGAAAAATATTTACAGAAACTTGATACTTTCTGTAAATGACATCGAACGTTGATGAAATTTCCAGAGCAAATGCGGAATTCTATCGAACGTTGATGCAATTTCCAGAGCAAATGCGGAATTCTATTCCGCATTTGCTCTGGAAATTTCATCAACGTTCGATGTCATTTACAGAAAGTATCAAGTTTCTGCGAATATTTTTCATGAAAAATCGCATATTTTCTTAGTTACAAAATCACATGGTTTCTCTCATATAAAGGTCCCAGGAGATACAAAAAGTAAAACATTGAAATACGATACAAATAGACGTGACGGCAAGGTTTACCGACTTGGAACGGTCAGTAGGTAAATCTACTCACTGGTGTCCGACAAGCCATGTAGATTGCACACGGCAGCCGAACTACTTCTTCGATAGACACATCTTCATGGACAAAGCAAGCAGTTCAGCAAACCCACAACAGTCATAGACATATGTGGCTGTGACTGGAGAAATGGGGCTTATGGGGTTTCTGACAAGTGTAGGAACTGATAAGAAAAACACACTCTAGTAACCTGATAACGATCTATATTACTTGCTAAACGTATGACAGGTGTTTCATTGACGGAATCACGAATAATGCAGATCATGCAGTCTGATCTGGATCTACACTGGTCGCAAACCCCATAAGCCCCATTTCTCTAGTAACAGCCACATATGAGACTAGCCATGTGACATTGTACCTATGAAGGTGTGCGATTTTTATGACAAAAAATATTGACAGAAACTGTGATATTTTATGTAAATGACGTCATGATCAAAATTTGACGAAATGATAATGGCAAAGGCGAAAGATTGCTGTGAATATTTCGTAAAATTTTGACGTCATTTATTGAAGATATCGTACATGTATCGTAAAGATTGTCCATAAAAAACCGCACATCTTCTTAGGTACAAAATCAATTGGCATGTCTAAATTGCAAGCTACGAACGTCGCAGATGTATTGCATAAACAACTGGTGTACTGAATGACAGTGGAACATCATTCACACACGTTCAGACACATCAGCCGCCGTTTGTGAGCGAGCTCTTTATTTTGCCATAAATTATATCGCCGAATCTTCACCAGACAAACAGACATGGGAATTATAATGTTAATATATATGCAGTACGCTATCAGTACGTGTTGCTGTATGAAGCAGACTGTGAGCAGGTTGAAGTAACGTACCAATGTCTATAAATACATGTACATTAAATATACCTTTTTTCAACTGATCTTTCCCCACTTATTGATACTTTTAGGTATATTTAATGTATTTATAGACCTTGGTACGTTACTTCAACCTGTGGCTGTGAGCATTTTCTATAAACTGCAGACTTAAATGCTGCATATAAATTCTGCATATGCTCACAGGTTAAATAGACCTAACAGTATCGGTAAGTGGAAGACAATCAGTTAATGAATGTGTAAGAGGATAGGCCTATAAAATTGTTCCATTTGCCGTAAGATACCTTTTCTCAGCCGGTGGCCCAAATCCTTTCAGAGCCTGAGCTCAGCTAAATCCCCATGGTAATTGCTCAATTATGTAAAACGCTTGTTTTTCCAATAAAAATTGCATAAAATGTGTGTGTTTATTATGCCACAAAAATACGCCAACATGTGATAAATGCAGGTTATTGACTTGCGTATATTGCAACCAGTGTAAGTTCAGCCCAGTTTGTGCATCCACTCCGTCGGATTAGGGTATACACTATCCGTAATTCAGACAGACGACGAAGGTGAACAGTGTGAACTAGTTATTGGAATCGGGCTGTATTATGCAACCGTGCCGAATGATCAGTGAATACACTGGTAGGAAATGAAATAACAAGCCCGGCGTTGTCAACTCGTAGGCCAGATTTTTCCATGCATTACCCTTGGTTATCTGGTAAAGACCGCGGATTTCAGCAAACTGGAATCGCGTTAGCGTGAAAATTGAACGTTTGCATTTACATGTATTAATTAGTCTAAATCGAAGACCTGCGATCGAACTCCTGGGGCCCGTTTCACTAAACTTCCTACAACTAAAATGTTCGTAAGTGAAAATTTAGAATCGCCTGGAAATTTCAATTGATGGATTTACATTTATTGAGCATAGGCTGCATATGCAGCCTATGCTCAATAAATGTAAATCCAATAATTGTTTACAAGAAAACACTGTTCATGTGAAATTTACAGACTATCATAATTTTGCACTTACAAACATTTTAGTCGTACGAAGTTTAGTGAAACGGCCCCCAGCTGGAACCCGATAACCATTTGTATTATTGGACAGGTCGTATGGTTTACTTAACTAGGGAACCCCGCAGGTGACGTTGAATTCTTTTTTAATTAATTCGTTCCCACGAAGTAACAATTAGTTCCCTCGATTTAACAATTCGTTCCCACGGGAACGAATTGTTATTTCGTGGGAACGAATTGTTAATTCGAGGACATCAATTGTCATTCGAGGGCATCAATTGTCATTTCGTTGGAACGAATTAAAAAAATGTATATGTCCCGTACGGGGCTCCGTAACTTACCAACTGACGAACATAGCGCCATAAGCTTCATTGTTTACAGTAGTGGGTGGTAGGTGGGAGCATGCGATGGGTAATTTAACGATCGGGGTTCATCCTTACCGGAATCCCGACTGGAGACCTGGTTTGGCCCTCACATATGTCTTTGGAATTTTGTATGTGACAGTTGAATCTGGTTATACCCCTTATGTGAGTATTGCGATTATTCGTAGTCCTATTTTAGGGGAAGGGGCCAAGTGACTTGGTGTGATATAGACCTGGCACCAGGTCAGGTTATTCTAATTTCAGGGCTGAATATATGTTTTCGCGATGTAAATATTCCGTTCTGATTTTGGGATTTCCCCCCAATGCAGGAGGTTAAAACGGGATTGAACCCGTTTGCCAGGCCTTACATGACCTTAGCTGCTGATAGGCCGTTAAAATCAACAAACAAATATTGTTTACAGTCAAAATCAAATGTACCCTGCATACCGTAGTCGTGTAAAATTCCATCAAATCAATTTTATTACGAAAAAAAAACTAATTTCCAATGTGAATTTAACATAGGGTCTAAACAAATATTTTTAAAAAATAATTTTGGAATTTATGTACCGATTTTCAAAATATAACATTTGTTTTCTTAGTTACGGTACATTATTTCCAAGTAATCTAGCCAGATTTAGGACTCAATTTCCAAAATCTTTCGTTGTTTCGACTCTGCCTGTCACCGCCCATTTCATTTTTTCCCCATGTTATAGTTTCGCTATGAAGTCAATATTTGATGGAATTGAATGAACTATAACTATTTGGGGTGGTGAATTTTTGTTATTGAAGAAAAAGATTTAAATTTAAATATTGTTTTTGATTCAATGTGTTTAATAGCCAAATGTTTGTCGGCACTAAAACGCGGACTAGACAGTATATTCTATTGACTTGGTGGTATACCCATACCTGTAGCGCTATGGCTACAATACAGTGTAACCCGAATTAACCGACATGGCTTCGGACCAGATATGTATGTCTTTCTTTGTATTGAACACTCCTGTGACCAGCTGGCTGCTTGACACCTGTCATTAATGAAAATCACAGGTATGAAGCAGGGCAAAGGGAATTACAGGTACTCAACATATGGCCTCTATTATCAATGCAATACACACACAACATAAGCCCTGCCTGTATTTCCCAAGTGTTTATGGTGTAATTTGGTTGAATAACCTGATACCACAGGCCACTTAACTAGATGAAAATCACGGGTATGAAGCTGGGAAAAGGGAATTACAATTACTAGCCATATGTCCTCCATTTATCAATGCAATCCACACACAACATAAGCCCTGTATGTATTTTCCAGGTGTCTATGGTGTATTTGGGTTGAATAACCTGATATACCACAGGCCACTTAACTAGTTGAACATCACGGATATGACGCAGGGCAAAGGGGATTACAAGTATTAGCCATATGATATGGTCTCAATTAATCAATGCAATCCACACACAACATAAGCCCTGCATGTAAATTGTACAGGTGTCTATGGTGCAGTTGGGTTGAATAACCTGATAATTCCAGCACAAACATATTTACACAATTCCCTAACATTTTATTGGTCCGTAGCAAGTCTCTGTCCAAAGTTTATAGCCCAGTAAACTCCCACGCTGAACTACTTTCCGTAACAGTGAGGCGCAGTTAAAATAATTCTTAAGAAAACGGAAAATAAACACATTTTCTTGATGAATTTATTTAAAATGCTGGAATTATAAGGAATGATGAATGGCCTTTTTGTGGAATTTATCGGGGATATAAACTTGGAAAAGTCGCAGGAATACTGGACGAGGCCTTCCGGCCTTCGTCCAGTATTCCCGCGACTTTTCCAAGTTTATACCCCGATAAATTCCACGAAAAGGCCATTAATTCCTATAATATACCACAGGTCACTTGATTAATTGGCAATCACGGTACTAATGCTGTACAGTAACCACGTACACTGGCTCGAAGCTCTGTTTGTGAGTATAAAAGAACAACGTACAAGTAAATGTGTGTAAATGTCATTTTTTAATAAATGACTAACCTGGATATCAAATCTAAGTTGTATGTACATGTCATTGTTTTATACAATGACCACCTGAATTCAATATAATCTTTTTTGTATTACACATTATCTTTTAGATTACATGCCAATTTATCACAAAGGTGGGGTAAATGTTCCGCCACAGCCACATGCTCTTTGATGCATGTGGCGCCCCACCCGAGAGCCAGTACGTGGTCAATGCACTACACAATATAAACATGAAAACAAAACATGTATATTAATTAAACACACAATAAAAACCTGTTGCGGCGATAGGTATGGTAACAACTGATGGTCAGTCTCCAACTGGAACCTCCAGTTACTATTGATACCCTAACCGCCACTGATAGCAGCCGTGAATAAAAGATGCAGCTTCCAGCTGGACCTCTGATAGCAGCCCGAGGCTGGACTTGCGCCGCGAATAAACGAGGCAGCTGCCAGCTGAACCTCTGAAATATGTAAATCTACGCGACAGAAATGCGAACAGGGCCTATAGTTCCCAAGTCAATGACGAACTGTGTCTCGAGTCAGTATTTGAGATTTGTCAACCGGATGTACCGATGTAGTGCATCTGAATGCCACCTGCCCATCCGCTTAATCTGTTCTTCGGAATGCCCCACCAATAAAGCTGCA
The DNA here is from genome assembly GCA_029237695.1 of Conchocele bisecta. NCBI lineage: Eukaryota > Metazoa > Mollusca > Bivalvia > Lucinida > Thyasiridae > Conchocele > Conchocele bisecta. The sequence continues at coordinate 84,321,618 of CM055273.1, forward strand.
GTCGCAGCCCCAATGCTGAATGAATGTGGCTTATATAAGTGTGGACTCAGGCCCAAAAACGTCACTAACGCTTGAAGTTTGTCCGCTATGAATGAATATGGAAACAAAAGAACCATCCATAAACTGAAACTAGGACCAGATGTGTGCCTTGACACACTGAGATAATTCTGCATAGCCCTGACTGGGCAAGTCAAAGCACAGGGATTAATTGGAACAAACATAGTAAGTGGCATGCGCTCGATGTTGTTTTTGAAATTGTGCATGGTAAATTGCATCCCTACGCAGGTCGAATTCACAAACTGAAATTGATAATCACCCCGTTGCAACACTGCCGATGGCGAGTAGCCAGACTGCAAACATAATTCACCCATGCGCAAGAAAGCACTGAACGCTAAGAGCAAGATGGCCGCCATCAGCAGCCTATGAGATTGTAATGAGAAAACTAACGGAAAGGACACCATCATTGATTTCAATATATTGGCAGTAACAGGCAAACGCGAATCAGCTGCCTTTCCCACAGTATTTACGACCCCCTTTAGACATTGCTTTACCAAGAATGAATTGGTTGGGTCCGCAAACCCAAACAGTGTATGAATATAAGCGACAGCCGACATAAGGGATGCGATTGTGAAAGGTTTATACCCCCTTTCCGCCAGATGTGCTATAAAATTAACACAATGTACTATACTGATCGGCAACGACCCACCAATATGACCATCGCGTCAAAATTCACTGTAATGCAACCATGACTTTCACTACATGTGCCTGGTTTTGATGTGCAATGACGACCGCAAATTATTCTTCAGCCTTCCTGCTCAAATCCGATAAAGGCTGTCCGGCACAATCACCGGGCTACCGACAGCCAAGGCGCCGCAAACCTGGCTTCCTGAAATTTAAAGCGAGATAGTCTGTCTGCTACCAAATTGGCATTCCCAGGAACATGTTCACTGCGTATGAAGATATTATATTTCATCGACGCGACAACTAATCGGCGCACTAGCTTCATGATCACAAGATCACGTGATGGTGCCCGGTTTATCACATGCACAGTAGCTGCATTGTCAGGCAATAACTCCAGAACAAAAATATTTACACAATTCCCTAACATTTGATTGGTCCGTAGCAAGTCTCTGTCCAAAATGTATATCCCAGTAAATTCCCACGCCGAACTACTTTCCGTAACCGTGAGGCGCAATTAAAATAATTCTTAAGAAAACGGAAAATAAACACATTTTCTTGATGAATTTATTTCAAATGCTGGAATTATAAGGAATGAATGGCCTTTTTGTGGAATTTATCGGGGATATTAACTTGGAAAAGTCGCGGGAATACTGGCCGAGGCCTTAAAAAAAATACAATTTTCGAAAAATTCCACAAAAAGGCCATTCATTCCTATAATAACCAGACCTTGTGGTTAGCCATCTTTCCCCCGCACAGTTCAACGGCTACAACAATGGGAACTAGTTCCATAATGTTAATGTGAAAGCCGCTAAACGTATCAGGCCAACTCTCACAAAACCACGACTTCCCGAAAACTGCTGCAAACCAGCATGAAGATGCAGCATCAGTGAATAGTTGCAATGTATCTAACTCCACCCACTGATCCTGTAAAAACATACACCGGCCGTTGAACTCAGACATGAAAAATTCCCACGCAGACAAATCTGCCCTGTCCTAGTTTGTCAAAAGAATATGGAAATGCGGCGAACGAACCCCAAAAGTCAGATCATATAAGCGACGAAGGAAAGTACGACCCGGGACTACACATCAAGTAGCAAAATTTGAGTAGCCCTAGCAATGATTGTAGTTCGCGTAATGAAACCTTCTTTCGCTTGGTGAAAACAATAATGACCTAACCTTGTCAATTTTCTCCGCTGGCAGATGGGACACCATATTCACAGAATCTATCTCAATGCCATAAACAGTCATGCTTGTTGCCAGTAAACATGTCTTCTCGTGCTTCATTGGAACCCAAATATCCTTACACGTGGATAAACAAGTTTGTAAAGTGTTGAGGCAAAAGCTATCATCAGGTGGGACAACACAGCAGAAATCATCAATAAGGTGTGACATACATTTTCCTACTGACGATTCTATAATCCATTGCAACGCCGAGCTGAAACGTTTAAATAGCTGGCAAGAAATGGACAACCCCATTGGTAGACATGCATCCAAGAAAAATTGGGACTGTTCAAGATGAGGATCAAGTTTCCATTTAAATCCCCGCCTGTCTGCCGGGAAAATTGGAATAATGCGGTAAGCATTCTCTATATCAGCCTTGGCTATCAGGGCCCCGCGACCAAAATGTTTCACCAAAGCGACAACGACGTCAACATAATCATACGATACAGATTTCTGCTGGGGGTCAATACTATCATTCACCGATTCACCATGCGGATGCGATAGATCATGAATTAAGCGATATTTGCCCGGTTCAGATTTAGGCACTAGCGCTAAAGGCGAACCAAAAATATCATTGACCGGTGTGGTATGATATGGACTGAAGACACGACCTGCATCCAACTATGTACGTAATTTTGCAGTAACAAATTCGACATTGTCATTCGCAGATTGATGATTCCGGGATACCAATGAAACCAAATGACCATGGGATGGGATATGGAAACCTTGTTCAAAGCCGTCGACCAAATATTTAGTTTCTGCCGCGTCATACGTTGACAAAAGCACCGCCAGTCTCACTTTTTACCGGCGTTGTGATTTTGTCCGCGGCCGACTGGAAAGGGACCGCGTGAGCCGGAAGTGAATGTTGGAGGCGGCTGCGGGGCGGGCGTACTGACTGGCCCCTACCCGGAGAAACCTCTAGCAGCCTTAAACGCAAAACAATTCGCCCGCGAATGACCTTTCCCACAATGATCGCACACATGTGAGAACCGGCACCGTTGATAGGTGCACCCCCGCTGCTTGTTGAATGCAAAGCAATGTGCTGGACCTTCGACACTAGATTTCGTAAGAGCCTGCGCTGTTGGCACAGACATTGTGGAAGCCCTGACCAACAACTCCGTGTGCATTTGACCCCACGGGTCATCTTTGTTTTCAGACGGCGATGGCCGCTTCCGTGCCCTGCCACGTCTCGGTGGCATACCTATAAAATTAATCTGTAAACCAGAACTCAACCTACACGCCGTAACGACCACTGATGTACGTCACTGCCATGCAAATTTGAACTGTGGGCAAGATGAAACATATCAATGATAGTGGCTACCATCTTTACTCACAATAGCATAAAAACAAGGCATCCGGATCAACCCAAAATCGAATCATAAAACCAACAATTCAAGACCTGGCAAAAACGTACAACAGTGCTGCATGGCCTATTAATAAATGTATAACCGTTACAGTGCCACCAGCTACAATGCATGACATAATAGTATAACTGCCAGCTACAACGCCTGCCACAATAATATAACTGCCATCTACCACGCTTAATAATATAACTGCACAACCGTGCTGCCAACTACAACGCATGGCATACAAACATAACTGCCAGCTACAACGCCGGACACAATACTATTTATAACTGCCATCTACCACGCATAATAATATAACTGCCAGCTACAACGCATGGCATAGCAATATAACTGCACAACAGTGCTGCCAGCTACAACGCATAGCATAATAATATAACTGCCAGCTACAACGCATGGCATAATAATACAATTGCACAACAGTGCTGCCAGCTACAACGCATACCAAAATATAACTGCCAGCTACAACGCATGACATAACATTATAACTGCACAACAGTGCTGCCAGCTACAACGTATGGCAGAATAATACAACTGCCAGCTACAACGCATGGCATAATAATATAATTGCACAACAGTGCTGCCAGCTACAACACATGTCATAATATAACTGCCAGCTACAACGCACGACATAACACTATAACTCCACACCAGTGCTGCCAGTTACAACGCATGGCATAATAATACAACTGCCAGCTACAACGCATGGCATAATAATGTAATTGCACAACCAACAGTGCTGTCAGCTACAACGCATGGCATAATAACATAATTGCACAACAGTGCAGCCAGCTACAACTCATGGCATAATATAACTGCCAGCTGCAACGCATGACATAACACTATAACTGCACAACAGTGCTGCCAGCTACAACGCATGGCAGAATAATATAACTGCCAGCTACAACGCATGGCATAATAAATTCACTGCATGACAGTGCTGCCAGCTACAACGCATGGCATAGTAATATAACTGCCAGCTACAACGCATGGCATAATAAATTCACTGCATGACAGTGCTGCCAGCTACAACGCATGGCATAGTAATATAACTGCCAGCTACAACGCATGGCATAATAAATTCACTGTATGACAGTGCTGCCAGCTACAACGCATGGCATAGTAATATAACTGCCAGCTACAACGCATGGCATAATAAATTCACTGTATGACAGTGCTGCCCGCTAACCCGCATGGCAGACCAACCAACTCTGGGACTACACCGGTCGCCGACATGACTATGTGACACAAGAAAGAAATAATAGCCGCCGATGACAGTCCAGGTATGACAGTAGCACACAAGTTATGAACCTCGGCAATAACTCAGGTAAAGAAAAAAGGCGCAAATGTATCCCTACAACTTGAGTCTCAATTTATCCAAAATACTAAATTTCCGATACAGACTTGTTAACTTGACTGATTTTAAAATTCCTTTGTAAGCAAGAGGCTGTCACGTGACCAGAAAGCTCGACTGTTGTAAGTGAGGGTCAGTACAAAAGTATTTCCACTAGCGTCGTGCGACGGAACAAGGAGTGATAATACAAAAACTAGTATCTGGCAATAATATTCATTTATTTTTTTATGATTGTTTGCATGTAAACTGTTTGATGACGTCTGCAACCGATTATCTACCAATTCCATATTTTTCAGCCAACGTTTTTTGCGTAACTGCCGACTGTTCGGATTCAGTAATTCATTGAACTTTTTCTTTCAGTTTTGTCGTTCATCTGGGGGCCGTTACACTAAACCTCGTATGACTAAACTGTTCATAAGTGCAAATTTAGAATAGACTGGAAATTTATATTGATGTATTTACATTTATTGAACATAGGCAGCCTATGCTCAATAAACTGTAAATCCAATAATTGTTTACAAGAAAACGGTTGTTAATGTGAAAGTTACAGCCTATCATAATTTTGCACTTACGAACATTTTAGTCGTACGAAGTTTAGTGAAACGGCCCCCTGTGTCGAACACGCCCATGTGTCACTGATGCTGCACTCCGCGCCGCGGTAAAATGTTTCACGTCGAATTTGGCGCCGGATTACTGACGAATTCCCATTCAGCCACATGCATAATATACTGCATAGACACATTTTCGTCTAGTAACCGGTGCAAGAATTTGCGCCGGTTACTAGAGGAAAATGCGTGTATGCGATATCTCTAAGTAGAGCTGAGTGGCATTTCGTCAGGAAACCCGTTCAATTTGACGTGAAACATTATTCACCGGCACAGAGTACAGTACCAGTGTATTTACCAAAATAATCCTGAAAGTTCAATTCCCATCTTCCACTCATAACCAATTTGTGGTTTCAAAGAAAAAAATATCGGTGTAATTGATAAATGGAATGAATGTTATGGCGGTTTTAATTGCGCTTTTAGCAGCTAAACGCTCTGTATCTCTACGAGATATGGCAGGTAGTAATATCGATATTTGTCTAAATGCTTTGACGAGTTGCTCACATGCTAAATGGGTGCCGTACATGTAGTTGCGAGCAGTAACTCTCGCATCGTCTTTAGGCTAATTTAGTTGGTTTGACGCCATTTTCTGTAACTGGTGTCATACGATATGGGGCTATGCACGTTGTCATTTAATCAGTCGAATATCGTCACTGAATGACGTCGATAAAATATGACCAAATATCTGGCTGTGATTTGAGGAATGGGGCTTATGGGTTTTGAGACCAGTGTAGATCCATATCAGCCTGTGCATCGTCACATTCTGATCAGGATCTACACAGTTCACGATTCCATCATTGTAACACTCGTCCTGATTCTAACACTGATCACAAATCCATAAAACTCATTTCTCCAGTCATTGCCACATATAAAAATGGTCAAGAAGGTCTACATTACCCATTAATTGTTTGCGCCTAGATCTCGTATATCTGACATAATTCTAGTCCTGACCAGGAGCCCGTTTCACCAAACTTCGTACGATTAAGAGGGTCGTACGTTCAAATTTACATTCCTCCGGAAATTTCAATTATTGGATTTACATTTATTGAGCAGAGGCTGAATATGCAGCCTATGCTCAATAAATGCAAATCCAACAATTGTTTACAAGAAAACCTTGTTAATGTGGAATTTACAGACTATCATAATTTTGCACTTACAACATTTTAATCGTACGAAGTTTAGTGAAACGGGCCTCAGGAACTTGTTTCACATTACTACATGCAGACAGTGTCATTAGTTACTGTATCGTATAATGTACGGTATCGTTTCACATTACTACATGCAGACAGTGTCATTAGTTACTGTATCGTATAATGTACGGTATCGTTTCGTCATTACTGCGGAGCACCGCACGGGACATGGATATTCTTTCTTAATTCGTTCCCACGAAATAACAATTCGCTCCCTCAATTTAACAATTCGTTCCCTCGAATTAATTATTCGTTCCCACGATATATCAATTTGTTTCCTCGAATTAACAATTCGTTCCCACGATATAACATTCGTTCCCACGATATAACAATTCGTTCCCGTGGGAATGAATTCTTATTTCGTGGGAACGAACTGTTAAATTGAGGGAACGAATTGTCATTTCGTGGGAACGAATTGTTATTACATGGGAACGAATTGTTAAATTAAGGGAACGAATTGTTATTTCGTGGGAACGAATTGTTATTTCGTGGGAACGAATTAATAAAAAAAAAACATTCTGCGTCCCGTACATTACTGTATCGTATAATGAAGGGCATCGTGACTTTCTGGACATTTAACCCGTCGACTGAGACAATGGATGTCTGTAAACCGATACCATAATTATATATACGCCACATGACGAAGATTGGTTGCCTGTCCAACATGTGGCTGTGCCTGGAGAAATCGGGCTTATAGAATTGGTGACCAATTATTTGTTAGAATCATGACGGGTGTTTCATTGATGGAATGGCGAACAGTGTATATCCTGAGAAATACATATCCGGATACGGATCATTATATCCATATCCAACGTCTATCCACAAATCTGGTCCAGTAGTCGATTGCATCAAAATTGCAAAGTATACTTATCTAGCAAAGTATACTTTGAGGGACTAATCATTTATTTTTCCCGAAATGCATTATTTCATATAGAACTAACGACTGCATATAGTTGATGATTAAAAGTATGCATAATAAAATTATACTGAATTTATTACATTATCACAGCCAAATGGCTGTGATACTGTAATACATTCAGTATAATCTATGAGATAATCCCCTCGCTGGCAGCCTTGACAATACAATAAACTATATCATATATGCCTTGCAAACGGAAGTGGGTCGTATGCAAAACGAAGCACCATACGTAGACACACAGTGTGCCCAAATGCTATCAAAATCGGTCATAAGTTATTGTAGCATGAAATGACTTATGCACGTACGTACGTACGTACGTATATGGCCTAACGCTATATCCCGTAGTGCCTATCGGCGAGGAGATAACAATGGCATCGTTATCACGAAGCTAATCCACTCGCGTTTGCCTAACAAACAAGCTGAACATAAGTCATCAGTGACCTTGACCTTGGGCGGTCGGACGTGGGTCTTATTTTATTCAAAGCAAATCATAATCCATAGGCACACATTGTGGCCAAAATCGATGAAGCCGTTCGTAAGTTATGAAGGGTGTTAATAACGTACGCACGCACGAACTCACGCACGTACGTACGCACGTACATGGACTAACATTATAGTATCTCCTGCCTATCGGCGAGGGGATATAAAATGCGCTTTACTTGTCTATGGCAGCTGGGACCGGCTCCATAATCTCATATCCCGTGACGAGTTACTAACACCAGTAGCCTATTTCACCAACATTGCAAAGTATACTTATCTAGCAAAGTATACTTTGACGGAGAAATTTTCAATTTAAGGATATATTTATTAATTTTTATTATACTGAATTTATTACATTACCACAGCCTACGGCTATGATAATGTAATAAATTCAGTATAATAATTGTGCATACTTTTAATCATCAAATACATGCAGTCGTTAGTTCTATATATGAAATAATGCATTTTGGGAAAAGAAATGATTACTCCCTCAAAGTATACTTAGCTAGATAAAGTATACTTTGCAATTTTGATGAAATTGGCTACTGGCTATATTAATATGATGCTGCCTACGGACACATGTCTCACATAGTGTCCCAGTCCGTCCGCCATTTATGATCCAATTCTACACTGTTCGCATTTTAGTAACCGCGCATCTCACTATGTTTCAAGGTCCACTTTCATCAAATGTTCCATTCGCGGATATTGTGCTACTTGGCTAGGTTCTACATTGATCCATGCTGCACTAAGCCTGATTTCGTCTGATCGTCCCACATATGGTCAATCGCACAGGTCATTAGTTCTGACAGATATGTCCATTATATGTCTAAGGTCACGCAAGGAAGTTATTAAATGCAATATGACGCGGCGATGTAGACGCAGACCAGCACATCCGTTTGCCGTTGCCAGTAATATGATAAAAATTGACGAGATACCGGCCTCAAAACTGACATTATCACGTTCCTGACATGTCTAGACCATAATTCGTGCAGTGTGATCAGGGCTTACACTGCTCACTGTGCCGTTAATTATGCATGGTTGTTGACGTAATGATCATTTGTTGTGATCACTAAACCATAGCGGACATTGTATCCCCAGATCGACGCAGTCTGAGCTGGGTCTAAAATATATATACAGTTAATGATAAATTATTGTTGGTTAACTTTTTGAACCCGAAAGCTCGCTATAACGGTTATCCAAACAGTGCAGATCCAGATGAACCGGCTCGTAACGATCCGCCTCATCAGGATCTGCACTTTTTAAAAACGAATTTTCATATTTTTTAGAACAAAAAATACCCCATTTTCATATATGGACTAGTCTGAAAACCATTTTGTTACGGTTGTAATGGTTGCAAAATTAACATATCAAAGTCCATTCAAGTTACTTAGGGGTGAAAGGGTTAATGGACATTGGTTGTGATCATCAACTAGAGCGGCCATCCCCAGATATGCGCAGTCTGATCAGGGCGCATATGGCACTATCAACATACGTTTGATCATTAAATTATAGCGGCCAGTGTAGCCGCGGATCTACGGAGTCCCACAGGGGACATGGATTTTTGTTATTAATTCGTTCCCACGAAATAACAATTCGCTTCCTCAATTTATCAATTCGTTCCCTCGAATTAACAATTTGTTCCCTCGAATTAACAATTCGTTCCCACGAAATTACAATTCGTTCCCTCAATTTAACAAGTCGTTCCTTCAAATTAAGAATTCGTTCCCACGATATAACATTTTTTCCCCATGAATTAACAATTCGTTCCCGTGGGAACGAATTGTTATTTCGTGGGAACGAATTGTTAAATTGAGGGAATGAATTGTTAATTTGTGGGATCGAATTGTTAATTCGTGGGAACGGATTGTTAAATTGAGGGAACGAATTGTTATTTCGTGGAAACGAATTAATAATAACAAATAATTCTACGTCCCCTGCGCGGCTCCGTACGGATCAGACTGCGCATTCTACAATACGTTTGATCATTAAATTATAACGGCAAGTGTAGCCCCGACTGCAATCGTGCCTCATTGTAACACAGAAGACACCGTGATAATGAAACTGTATCTATTGATCAGGATCTACACCTAGTTGCGAAGGTAACTCTTGCCATCTACTCTCGTACCGTCCGTAGCTCTTGCTACGGACGGTACGGGAGTAATTGCAAGAGTTACCGTTCGCAACTAGATCTACGCTGGCGTGACATGTGATAATTTCCCTTTCGTTTGTCGGATGTTCGGATTTAATACCAGTGCATACCACACCCAGATGTCAGTGATGTTCTGGTTTGGATCTGCTCCGATCTCAAACGTCAGACTTGTTTGCGACGGTGGCTGGAGAAATGGGGCTTCTGGGTTTTGTTACTAGTATTGTTCCAGATCAGCCTGTGCGTCCGCACTGTCGGATCATGATTTGGACTGTTCGCCATTCTATTCTAGACATTAACAGACTATAGTCCTTGTGAGAAATGGTGTCTATAGTTATTGCGTGAATGGTGTATATAGTACTTGCGAGCATTATATAGTACTTGCGAGACAGGGCGTCTATAGTACTTGCCAGATGTCTATAATATTTGCGAGACAAATAATGTCTATAGTACTATCGTGTCTATGATACTTGCGAGAAATGGTGTATATAGTACTTTCGAGAAATGGTGTATATAGTACTTGCGAGAAATGGTGTATATAGTACTTGCGAGAAATGGTTTATATAATATTTGCGAGAAAGGGTGTCTATAATACTTGCGAGAAATGATGTCTATAATACTTGCCGGAATGGTGTATATAGTACTTGCGAGTATGGTGTCTATAGTACTTGCGAGAATGGTGTACATAGTACTTGCGGGAATTATATAGTACTTGCGTAAAATGGTGTCTGTATAAATGGTGTCTATATAGTACTTGCGAGAAAAGGTGTCTATAGTACTTGCAAGAAATGGTGTCTATAATACTTGCGAGAAATGATGTCTATAGTACTTGCGAGAAATTGTGTGTATAATACTTGCGAGAATGGTGTCTATAATACTTACGAGAAATGATGTCTATAGTACTTGCGAGAAATGGTGTATATAGTACTTGCGAGAAATGGTGTCTATAATACTTGCGAGAAATGATGTCTATAGTACTTGCGAGATTGGTGTCTACATCACTTGCGAGAAATGGTGTCTACTTGCGAGAAATGGTATCTATATAAATGGTGTCTATAATACTTGCGAGAAATGGTGGCTATAGTACTTGCGAGAATAGTTGCGACATTGGTGTATATAGTACTTGCGTGAAATAGTGTCTACTTCTGACAAACAGCATGATAATGTGCATATGTAGCTGAATGCCTGAGACGGTCATGTACTAGACGGACAACACATGTCATAATTCCCATTTCTCCAGCCGCAGTCACATGTATGGATCCGTATAAATATACCCAGTAAATTTGAACATTGAGTAGTAGTGTCTATCTTTCAGCCTGTTATATGCAATTTATGTAAATCAGTCTATATAATATAGAAGCGAATTAGGGTCATTATTAATGTTTATTTCTTATTTCCATTTATTCACGATAATGGTATAGTGATCGTTTCTTGAATTTACAAACTGTTTTCTTGAATGTGCAATGCCTTGAACGTTAAAAAAAAGACATCTTCAAAATAAATAAAAGATCTTGAAAAGTCATGATATTATCCTGAAAAATCAAAAAAAACAATCATGAACATATCTTGAAAATCAAGAAAATGTCTTGAAAATTCATGATAATATGTTGAATACATGGAAAAGTTGTTTTTCACTGTGACCTTAATGGGATTCCGTATGTTCTGTCAGTGAATAGATAATATTCGTTACTGGGAATCTCAGAAACTACAGAATGCAGGATCACTACTCCGCCTATGATGCCTGTTTATTTTTCTCAAAAATGTATTCTTATCCAAGCATTAGAACTGCACAAACACCGATTTAGCTTGTTACAGGTGCGATGCACTTAGTGTAGAATGAAACTTCCAATACATATATATTGCTTTCCATAAAACAGCAAAGTTTATTGTCACCCTATTGAAACGGTCATTCATATTTGAGATGAGACACTATATCGAGCAATCAGCACTTCCCAATTCCTGTCCGTTATGCCCGGCACCCGACAGGATGGCAATTGGTACCATTACATTTAACTATAGCTGGCGACTCACCAACCGGCCACATCAGTCCGAGCGGTTCAAATTAATAGTCACAACATATATAATTTTGTTGAATAATATTCAAATTAATATTTTTCGAATAACAAAAATATTGTATCATAAGAAAAAACAATGTGTTAATTGTCCGGTTTAGAGAGGTTCCACTGTAGATTTTAACTCAGCGGTCTCACGCGATTCTACCTTGCGCCATCAAACGTTTCTATGGAAGACATAACATAGATAATTGGTCGGCGAATGAAAATGAAACGTACAACAAACTTGGATTTACAGCACACGAGAATCAATTTCAATGGATGATGTTGATGATGAGCAAGCAGGAGATAGCATACATACTGACATTGCATAGTCGGACGTAAACCGAACGTAAATGCTCAATGATAAAATAATGTTTCATTGGTTAAATACGGACGATATTTATTGTTGACTTATTTCACCGAAAACAAAATGTTGCTCGCGAAACAAACAAATATGAAGTTATTTTCACTGCAAACTAGTTTATTCAGCTAAGTTTGTACTGTTCTTTCTGATATGTGATGCCAGAATATTTACTGTACTCGCACTGCACCCACCCCACCTCACCGCCCAGTCTGAAAAACGGTATATATAATAATAGTTGTAACCACGGAATGTAGCCAATCCGACACACGTATTAATCTGACACATTTGTCTCGTCCCGGAGCGTGTCGGATTGACCAGCTTTTATTGTATATCATACTATCGTAGATGGATGGGAATGTATACTCGACACACCGCTAACTCCACTTCATTGAATGAACTTATGAATACATAACTATAATAACAACACACTAGTTATGATGTGCCCCTGTTTGATACATTTCGTTTTACGTTATTTTATTTTTTTCGCACAATATTTAGACAGAAATACATAGAGAATACCAGGCTAGTGTATTTTGATATCAAGTTTATTAGGCAATGCTAGGAAACGCGTAGGAATTCCGAGGCTTGATGAGGAATTCCTACCGTTTCCGAGGCGAACCTGATAAACTTGATATCAAAAAGACAGTAGCCTGGTATTCTATTTATCAGGTAACGTGTTATACTGGAAAATGACCACAGATGATGTCGTTCTCTATGACAGAACGCGGACTTGTTTACATTGCGTCATTACACTGATGTCATTCGGTAACGTCACGTGACGTCACCCGACCAATGGAACGTCAGTTTTCACTTCGTTGTAACCCGGATGTTTGTATCAGGCCAATGCCCGATACAACACTATTTTATCAGTCAGTAAGTATTCGGTCAATACAGGGCAGCTTACCTGATAAATGATAAGACTTCGCTGTTGCATTAGTTAGATGTCACACACAAATATTCCGAATACAGAAATAATAATTGCTAAAATCGCTGCCCCGTGCTCAGTATCTGACAACAATGAGGAAAACTTATGTGAGGTTAATTAGTGAGGTCAAAACTATGAGGACATATCATATAACTGGAGAGCGTTTCCACCATTGCTTGTTTTTCCTGTTGTATGTCATCTGAATGAATCACAGTATATCAAAGTTGGAATGTGCATTTCCAAAGGATTATTTCTGAGTATTAGTGCGCGAATATGAAACCTTATTCCGCAAGGCCATTCCGTTTACTGAAGTGTTGTATAGTGCTCTAGAGCCTAGACAACGGAAAATGTGCAGCTGCATTGAATGTACTGTGGTACAAAACTATCGTATCATAAGAAAAAAACAATGTGTTAATTGATATTACAGTGAAACCTCTCTAAACCGGACACCCTGGGAAGTCCCCAGTGAAAGATCTCTAAACCGGACACCCTGGGAGGTCCCCAGTGAAACCTCTCTAAACCGGACACCCTGGGGTATCCCCAGGGTGTCCGGTTTAGAGAGGTTTCATTGTAAATCAGGCATTTTATCATTCTGAACCATAGTTATGCGCTATGCGATCACGAACGGACAGTGTCACCGGCGATAAATCATCAAGAAACTCATGAAAAGTTAGAGCCTATGTGTTTCCTTGGTGTCCGGTTTAGAGAGGTTCAACTGTATTGACCTATACTGGTTATGGATGCCTTGTTGTCGAGGGTGTCTAGGTAGACCTACAAATGTGTCAGCAGCGTCAGTTGTGCGTATCGACTCTTTAACCAGAGCGTCATGAGAGTTTATGATGTTACAATGGATATCCCTAAGGTAAGTTTATTAACATGCTTGTTTATTAATTAAACAATTAAATAACCACATATCGATGGTCTAGTAACATAAGGTCGTAAGTGCTATGCTTTAGCATAGCAGTTACGACCTTATGTTACTAGACCATCGATATGTAAAATATTCTATAAACATGAACACAAGTTGGCGGCTATGGCAAATATAGATACAGCAATGTGTGCATTGTAAAAAAAACTGTGGAGAAATACGAAAACTGAAAGAATCTTTTGAAATAAAACAGATTGGAATAAATCGTTTGACATCACATGAGAATCGCCGCAACGGAGAATTTCACAAAGCATGTTAGTGAAATGAAATACACATAAAGCGTGGTTGATTGACGGACGCCATAAACCAATTTAACAGTTCGTTCCCACGAAATAACAATTCGTTCCCTAAATTTAACAATTTGTTCCCACGAATTAACAATTCGTTCCCACGAATTAACAATTCGTTCCCTCAATTTAACAATTCGTTCCCACGAAATAACAATTCGTTCCCACGGGACGAATTGTTAAATTTAGAGAATGAATTGTCATATCGTGGGAACGAATTATTTATTCGAGGGAACGAATTGTTATATCGTGGAATTGTTATATCGTGGAATTGTTATATCGTGGAATTGTTATATCGTGGGAACGAATTGTTAGTTCAAGGGGACGAATTGTTAAATTGAGGGAACGAATTATTATTTCGAGGGAACGAATTAATAAAAACAAATACTGCTGGGCTCCGTATACATCACCTAACATCTGCATTGATCTCTTTATATATTTATTACACTAATGCATTATTGTATTTATACGCTGTGGTTACAATGCGAAAGCTCATTTTGTTCTGTAAACGTTATTCTGCTCGCAGGTGAACTGTATAACATCATAATAATATATAAGGCTACAAGGCTGGCGATTTTGTGAACTATTGAACTCGTGTTTCATTACCTGACTATTTAATTTATCGTGTAGGTTTACCGTTGTGTTCATGTCCTCGGTTATTTACTAAAGAATATCATCGCATTGTATTGTCATGTTAATGTTACCACAGGATGTCTTCATGTAGACATTGGAGATGCAACATATACCCGTGGTTCGCAGTAGTTTACAGCACATAGCCTACATAGAGAATAGTAGGTTAGTGCCGTGAATGGGAAAATATATCTGGCAAGGCTTAGGAAACGGGATGGGCGAGGCTCTGCCGAGCACATCCCGTTTCCGAGCCGCGCCAGATATTTTTCCCATTCACGGCACTAACCTACTATTCTATTTATCCCGTCAACACCTACTAATGGCTTTAAAATGCAAAAATAAATAATCCCAGACACCGCACATATTCATACGCAGTGATTAGGTAGTATAGGCAGGATATGAAACATGTTTCACGGCACTGTGTTTCACGGCATATACGCACTGTGTTGACGGGATCAATATTGAACCCTGCTAGGTTCAACTAAAACTGAGACAAATGTGTTTACTTTCATGTTCTAACGATGCAGTGACATGTAGTTCTAACGACAACATAAGTCGATATAACAAATATATGCCTTGTTTTAACGAGGAGTCTATTTATGTTCTTAAATATGCTACATGGAGTGAAACCTCGTTTGAATCATCTCGGAACGATGACGTAAAGTTATGAAAGCTATGAGAACAAGAAGATATTCTATTCAGATTTTATTTCATGATATACCACATTATTTTTACAACTTTAGACGTTACACGTAACATGGGGGCTCCCCAGCGTGTCTGGTTTACAAAGATTCCAATCCACTACAAAAATAAACAATAAACGCACCCTCAGTGAACAGGCGGTATTACTGCAGGGGCCTCATGAAGTTAGCCCCCTTCTTCTATTGAAATATTCACTGAAACCTCTTCCATAAATGAACAATATCATTTTCAGTGAATTTTCAGCGTGCTTTGCAATCTTGAACATACGGTATTATTACAGATTAATTTAAGGGGTCAGTAGAAGAAGTGGGCTAACTCCCTCATGGAAGTTAGCTCCCTTCTTCCACTGACACCTTCACTGACACTTTCTCCATTGACACCTCCACTTACAATAAAACCCATCAAAATAAACCGCACATGTCCCTAGTGTGTTCAGTGTATAGAGACTCGACTGTATAGTAGTGATATAGAACGAAACTAAAACTACAGTATATTATCTAAATAGAGCAATACAATGTGTGTAATTTAAATACAGCTCGTTGATGCTTCGTCAAGCTCTCGCGTGAAACTGAGTCGAGAGATTCTTGTCTCTGCCCCACTTGCATAATTTCTCTAGACCACATCTGTCGGTAAATATAACAACACACACAGTTGAGAGTTTGTTAATGACGGCAGTTGATTCGAATTTCCTGCAGGAACGGTTCAGTTTGGTGTTTTTTCATCACAGTGAAGAAGCACCATATTCATTTGTTCTGACAGACACATCATTATTGGGCATTATACGATGACAAGTGCAGTTCTGGGAGGTTTAAAATGACAATATGGATAAGAAAAAGGTAGGTATCACTCTTACGGAACCCCGCAGGGGACGTAGAATTGTTTTTGTTAATTCGTTCCCACGAAATAACAATTCGTTCTCACGAAATAACAATTCGTTCTCACGAAATAACAATTCGTTCTCACGAAATAACAATTCGTTCTCACGAAATAACAATTCGTTCCCACGAAATAACAATTCATTCCCTCAATTTAACATTTCGTTCCCACGATGTAACCATTGTTAATTCGTGGGAACAGAATTGTTATATCGTGGGAACGTATTATTAATTGTTAATTAGAGGAACGAATTGTTAAATTGAGGAAACGAATTGTTATTTCGTGGTAACGAATTGTCAATTCAAGGGAGCGAATTGTTATTTCGGGGGAGCGAATTGTTAATTCGAGGGAACGAATTGTTAATTCGAGGGAACGAATTGTTATTTCGTGGAAACGAATTGTTAATTCGTTGGAACGAATTGTTATATCCAGGGAACACAGTGTTCAATTGAGGGAAGTAATTGTTATTTCGTGGGAACGAATGAAAACTCGCGACATATGAGATGTCTTGTATTTAATTATAGTTAGTACGTTTCCACATATGATCGAGTTTTAACACCGTGGAATGTTAGACAGAACATTCGAATTACGTTGGAGGTTATGTTTTGCTGTAATTGTTATGTAAAAGCACTCTCTGTTCTTTGGGTGGTGGCTTTCGCAGTACATGTTTTTCTGTCATTATAATGCGTGTTCGTGATTGCAAAGCATTAGTA
Organism: Conchocele bisecta; assembly: GCA_029237695.1. Taxonomy (NCBI): domain Eukaryota; kingdom Metazoa; phylum Mollusca; class Bivalvia; order Lucinida; family Thyasiridae; genus Conchocele; species Conchocele bisecta. The sequence continues at coordinate 84,339,057 of CM055273.1, forward strand.
CATATCAGAGAGTTGAAATACCGTGGACTCTCTCTAAGCCGAAACTACTGGGATGGTTTGTTTTCCTGTAACTTGATATCTAATAAGACTTATGTGTTCTTGATCGCAAAGCGCTAATGCATGTAGCGGAATTATCTTACTTGCGGCTGTGGCTGGAGAAATGGGCACATAGCACACTCCTTTAGTTTCGTAATGATCTATATTGCTTGTCAGAAGCATGACGGGTTTTCATTGATGGAATGGCGAACAGTGCAGATCCTGACTCTACAAATTCACATACTGGTCTGGATCTACACAAGGCGAAAAGCCCATGAACCCCATTTTTCCAACCACAGCAAAAGCGTTGTCCACGTTTGCAAATTACGAATCTTATCGTAGTTGATTTACAAGGGAACCTCTGTAAACTGGACAGTAGAATTACAGTGGAAACCTCTCAAATCAGAACATAATGGTCTGATGTGTTCCGTTAATCCCTAATTGTATTATCTGTTCATAATTACAAAGCACGAATACATGCCGTGGAATGCATTTAAGTGGAAACTCTCGAAACCGGACACCCTGGGGCCCCAGGGTGTCCGGTTTGGTGAGATTCCACTGTACGTGTATATATTATTTAGTATGAATACCATGCGTTTAAATCTAACGGAATCATCATACATGACCGTTTAACATGTTTAGTTTGGCAATATTTTCCCGTACTTCACTGTGTCTAAGAGTCTGCTGAAATGCGTTCACTTCACAAGCGTTTGTCTGCTTCACAAGTAATTAAATTGGGAACATACTAGTAACCTTTCTGTTACGATTGTATTCATAGGAAAACAGTAATATTGCATAACATGGGTTTTCACAGTGTATTAACCCATTCAACCCTAAGGAAATGGAATGGACTGTGATATGCTAATGTTCCGACCAATACAATGGTCACAAAATGATTTTCAGATTCGTCCATTTATGAAAAGGGGATGTTTTTGTTCCAAGAAATATGAAAATTACTTGCAAAAAGTGCAGATCCTGATGAGACGGCTTGTTACGAGCCGGCTCATCTGGATCTGCACTTTTTGCATAAACCGCTATAGCGGGATTTCGGGTTGAAAGGGCTAAAATTATAAAACAATAGTGTACATTATACATATGCAAACGACACCGCTGTAGAAAACATGGTAAGTCAAGTTAACCGTTTTCACCCCTAAGTAACTGGAATGGAATTTGATATATTAATTGTGCAACCAATCCAATTGTCACGAAATGATTTTCAGACTAGTCCATAAAACCGATAAGCCCCATTTCTCCAGTCACAGCCACATGTACGTAATAATTCAGACCCTTATTAATAAAATCCACCTCCGTCAGTCATGATTACTTTTGGGAATTCCCTCAGCGGGTCAATCGGGTTTACAAACTGTATTTGTTTAGTAAATTGGTCGATGGATGCAACGCTAAAGACAGTAATACGAGATAAATCCTTATTAAATCACAAGATTGGTCTGTTCATCAAACTCTGTATCTGAAAGTGGTTAACGTTGCTTTATGGCTGCAAATTGATTTTCAATTTAATCTCGGCTTCCGGAAAATCTTCGACGATCTTTAGATATTGCCAGTCACAGGTGGAAGACTCGGACCTATGACACCCAAAAAATGCCTATTAAAAAAAGTGGGTGGGGTAATGGGATTTTTTTTTAATAGGCATTTTTTTGGTGTCATAGGTCCGAGTCTTCCACCTGTGTTGCCAGTAGAGTTTTCAAAACTCAGCCACTACTGTAGTTCTGAGTACATAACTCTAATTACATTTCGTTGCACTGCATTACGCACATTTTTTACTTTACATGTAAGTACTTTTTTATCAATGTTACCCTTCCCAAAAATAATGTTTGATTAAATTCCATCAAATATTGATTTTTTTGCGAAAAAACATTTTTCCTAAGGGAATTTAACATGGGTAGCTAAACTTGTTTTCTTAGTTAATTTCCATTTTTTTTTCGTTTTTCGACTCTTCCTGCAGCTCCTTCAGCTTATTTCCCCCCATGTTAAATTCCCATAGGAACATTGTTTTTTTCTCAATAAAATCCATATTAGATGGAATTTCGTCAAATATAACAAATAGAGATGGTGACTTTTTTGTTATTGACGACAAAGTACTTATATTTAAATATTTTATAGGTTTAATGTGTTTAATAGCTAAAAATTCGTCGGAACAAAAACGTGGAACTGACAGTATATATGTCAGCGCACTCTACAACCTGGTGCAAGCCGTACGAATATACGTGTGTTTCACTGATACCCAAATGGCCGATTTTCAGAGCGACTCGCTCTGAAAATCGGCCATTTGGGTATCGGTGACTCGCTCTGAAAATCAGCAATTTGGGTATCAGTGAAACACACGTATATTCGTACCTGCACCAGGTACTTCAGCTGTCCCTTGGGATAATGTGAACAATATTCTATAGCCGTACAGGCAATACGAGCGTATAGTGTGTTTTTGTAAATGTGCATTGAAAACCGGTTATTAATAAGGATAGGTTAATACCAACAAATATATTTAAAAAATCAGGCAAAACTGCATTTCGATATCTCAGTTGGCCCTCGAGTCTTGTGTATTACCCAAACCCACCCCTTTCGGAATTATAATGCTGAATTTCGATGGCACTGATATCGGGGTATATTCATCAGTGTTATTGAATTCATTCTTGTTTTATGCTTAGTATGTGTCGCCTTGGTTACATTGCAGTATCAGTGTATCTCGTTACCATATTCTTTACTCGTGAATCTTTAATTAGATCTCAACAATAATGTATATATTTTTATATATGTGTTCGTTACCGGACACGTCAGTAGCCGATTTCATCAAAATTGCAAAGTATACTTATCTAGCAAAGTATACTTTGAGGGAGTAATCATTTAATTTTCCCAAAACGCATTATTTCATATAGAACTAACCACTGCATATATTTGATGATTAAAAGTATGCAGAATTATTTTTCTGAATTTATTACATTATCACAGCCAAAATGGCTGTGACAATGTAATAAATTGAGTATACTAAACATTAATAAATTTATCCTTAAATTGAAAATTTCTCCCTCAAAGTATACTTTGCTAGATAAGTATACTTTGAAATGTTGGTGAAATAGGCTACTGATCATGGTCTACACTTGCCGGAATAAAATGCAACACACTGCCCCACCATGTGTCATCTGTTTCATGTAACAACCATAGTGTCCATACTTCTTTACATGTGGCTATATGACTGGAACAAAATAATGCATATGGCATTTGTAGCCAGTCTAGCTTCTGATCCAATAGCGCACTCCTGCGGACTAATACACATCTACACTGTTGGTGAGGAGCATGACGGGTGATTCCCTGACGTAATGGCGGTCAGTGTAGAGCCTGATCTGACTGCGCGAATGCGCATTCTGATCTGGGCTTACATTGGTCACAACAGTGTTGTGTCTCATTTCTCCAGCACACCCACATACAAATCAATGCACAATGCGAAATTCTAACCAGACTTTTATGCGTGGAAATCCAAGACAATTTATGAGCATTTTACTATCGAAATAAAATGACAACAACCCAGGAGGGGAACTGCTTGACATATTTGTCATTTTTACTGTTAGCTATTACAACCAAACAAAACATAGAAAAAACGTAGAGACGTTTTTTCTATGTTTTCTTTCGTTGTAATTCACATTTCAGCGTGCTGAAGTCGATGGTAGGAGGCAATATCCTCGTATGTGGCTGTGACTGGATAAATTGGGCTTATGGGACTTGAGACCAGTTTTGCTCCTGATAAAATGGCACACTCCTGCAGCCTTATACGATCTATAGTGCATGTACAACCATAACGAGTGTTTCATTGATGGAATTGCGCACGGTGCAGATCCTGATCAGACTGTGCGGATGCACAGGCTGATCTGGATCTACACTGGTCGAAAAACGCATAAGCCCCATTTATCTAGTCACAGCCACAGGTATCAGTATGCTAATCGCTGACAATTCTTGAAACAGTATACATATGCCTCGTGCATGTACAAGGAAATTACATATGGCAGAATTTCAAAAGAAACTGTATGAAGACAATGTTCATTCAATTTGGTCGTTATCGAATATGAGGAGCAAATTGAAATGGCTCGCCACCAACTAGAATACGGAACAATGTGATGTATATAACCGCTGGAGTTCATAATTGTTTGGCAGAAAGTTCCGAGATTCGAGATGGGGTGTTGGTTTTCCATTATTAACCCTCACTACGCGGAAGACGAAAATTGTCTTCTGATGTTTTTCATTTTTGCCTTAATTCTGAACATGTTTTGACAGCATATGAGAATCGTCTCCTGTGGAGACGATTCTCATGCGCTGTCAAAACAGGTTTTTATCGAGAAATATTGAAAATAAAATATGTTCCATCGGACGACAACATTTAATTAAGCGTATATCGGAGACTTGTGCACTGAGCATTGGTCAATGGTGCACATACATGCCCATGCAGTATATATATTTGATGAATCATGCATTGGAGATGCCTATTCGTCCTGTTGATGACAGGAAGGTCCCGCGTTCGAGCCCCATCGGATTGCAATTCTTCTGGCTGCACCTTTTCCGGTTTATATGCAACAGGTTACACTATATCGCTACACCATGGTCAACGGTATAAATGTGCGTAATAGCATTCATTTCGCGCACTAAAATATAGAAAGAACCTGCAGAGCGTTGACATTCATGCTTCGCTATATTGTCATTGAGAGACAGTTCTACAATATGATATACAAATATTACCGAAATCTTAACTAATAAAGTGTGTATTAACAAACTGCTTATGTCACTCTCACGAATGTAAGCAAAGAACGCTTTAAACGCACACTACTCCGTCATAACTCTTATGTAATGCAGTGTAATGCAATGTAATTAGATTTATGTACTCAGAACTACAAATTTCAGGATCGTCTGGAAATTTCAATCGATGTATTTACATTTATTGAGCTCAATAAATGTAAATTCAATGATTGTTTACAGAAAACACTGTTAATGTGAAATTTACAGACTATCATAATTATGCACTTACGAACATTTTAGTATTACAAAGTTTAGTGAAACAGGCCCCAGATGTTTTGCATCGACATACATCTCACTTCATATTCAGCATAGCTACACACATTTCATAATTCGGCACTTGAGTTGCGTATCCGTCCAAATTCTCATCACATACCTCGTGCTTTAAATTTATGTCGTGAGCATCAGCTTAATATGAATTTCAAGTAGGCTGTTATGTATGCGCAGAACAAGTCAATAGCCTACATGTTATATTAAACATCTGCTTCAACCAGTCTATATATAGACAATGCAATGTAAATTTTATGTAAAATTCAACAAATTTGCATAGTTTGCGTCATTCGATTTATTTTTTGTTCTTGTCTTGTTCATGTAGTATTCGGGAGGCGCGAAACATGTTGCTGCAGTGTATGATTGTGCAGTGTATGATTGTGCATTATAGACGGGATAACCTACGGACCCCGCAGGGATGTATATTTTTTTTTTTTATTAATTCGTTCCCACGAAATAACAATGCGTTCCCTCAATTTAACTATTCATTCCCTCGAATTAACAATTCGTTCCCACGAATTAACAATTTGTTCCCTTGATATAACAATTCGTTCCCGCGAATTAACAATTCGTTCCCTTGATTTAACAATTCGTTCCCACAGGAACGAATTGTTAATTCGTTCCCGCGAATTGTTATATCGTGGGAACTAATTGTTAAATCGAGGGAACGAATTGTTCATTCGTGGGAACTAATTGTTATATCGTGGGAACTAATTGTTAAATCGAGGGAACGAATTGTTCATTCGTGGGAACTAATTGTTAAATTGAGGGAACGAATTGTTAGTTCGTGGGAACGAATTGTTAATTCGTGGGAACGAATTGTTATTTCGCAGGAACGAATTGTTAAATTGAAGGAACGAATTGTTATTTCGCAGGAACGAATTGTTAAATTGAAGGAACGAATTGTTATTTCGTGGGAACGAATTAATAGAAAAAAAGAATGAAAAGTCATGCAGAGCATGATGGTATTAGCCGATCAAATCAGGGTTCAATATATGTCCGCATTTTAGTAGTTACTGAGTCTCGGGGGTGGGGGGGGGGAATGAATGCGCGAGTGAGTATTGGTGTTTAACGGCCTATCAACAGCTAAGGTCATTTAAGGCCGGGCCAACGGGTTGTACTATCCCGCATTAAACGGGTCCACGATGAGGAAAATTCCCAAAATCAGAACTCAATCTTTCCATGCCACACCAGTCACTTTAATAGCTCGGCCCCAAAGTAATATGATTTGCCATAAGCTTATTACTTCTTAATGGAGCATAACAGGTTAACGTTGTCACTTGTTTATCCCTTGTTTATCGATTTAAATGGTTTAAATCGACTCGAAGCTTACGTTCAACGGCCGCACAAACTCGATTGAACTGCACGCCTTCCAATGATTTAAATACGCAGCGCGTTTAAATAGTCAATTACGTTTTTTTAATATGCGCACTGGTCATTTAAAAAGGGGCCCATCCGTGATTTTGTGCGCGATGTCGGGCGCAAGACAATCAATAATTTGCGGCATTGACAATAATTAAGGGGAATTGCCGCAATCGCGCGTGCTGGATGCATCCCTGCCATCCCTGCATGATACGTAAACAAATCAAAGTTCGCTATGAAGGGCAATTCTTCGTTTTGATTGGTGGAAATTTTTGTGAATATTAACTAGCGTCAAATGACGCGCATACGCGATCCAATGGGATAAACCCGAGATGCTGGGGTTGCTAGTCGGAGGAGATTTTGAGCAGAGGTCGATTATAAATTAGCCGAATAAACACATTTTACGCGATTATACGTGCCTGAAACCTGTTCTGTTTAATAAATAAAAGCTTTAAATTAGCCCAATAATCGGCGTATGTTGGCGTATATGGCCATTAGAGCCAACTATGGACTTCAACAACAACAACTTCCGGGTTCAATCTCTTCCGGCGTTCAGCTCATTACGTATTCAAAATTGTGTTATTTGGCTATATTTAAAGTTTTAAACGGAGATAATTGCCAAAAATGCAAACTTTATCGGTTGATGCAATTTGGAAGTGATACAGCAAAATTCGCGTTCGTAGATTACCGAATAGCGGAGAAAAGGGTTGCTACAAACTTTTTCAGAATTCGATGGATGACCAATATATTAGCCGATCTATAAATAGATCGGCTAATAACTATACGTCCCTGCTGGACTCCGTAATAACCAATACCATGGTGCACTTTTTTATCGCGTGCTAATTGTAGTTATATTTATCCCGTCAACACAGTGCGTATGTGCCGTGAAACACGGTGCCGTGAAACATTTTTGATATCCAGTCAATACAATTTTTGTATTTTACAGCCATTTGTTGGTGTTGACGGGATAAATAGAATAGTAGGTTAGTGCCGTGGAAGGGGAAAAATATCTGCCGCGGCACGGAAACGGGATGTGCTCGGCAGAGCCTCGCCCATCCCGTTTCCTGAGCCTTGCCAGATATGTTTTCCCATTCACGGCACTAACCTACTATTCTCTATATCTGAGACAAGGCATGTGATTCAGTAGCTACAATAATTCTCCTCCGATATGTTATCTACGGCTACAATTTGACCCATTCAAAAATGTGAGCAACCGAAGTGAATACTCAAAACTGTTGTATGTAGGTCCAAATTTAGTAAACTGTATATATTTATACACTTAAACAAATAATCTTTGATGTAGAACTAGTAAATTGCCAAAAATAATAGAACAGGGAAATCATTTTCCCATGGAAGCCATCTTTTCTCCTGCTGTTGTTCAACATTCAACATAACGAAATGAAGCTTTCAAATTTACAAGATATACATGTAAATGTCAGATAAACACCTTGACGCGGTAAAATAACCAATTTCTGCATGTGTATGTTCTTTAATAATACTTTATTGATACAGCTTTAACAGTTGTATATCGCTAACATATCAAACACGCCGGATAACCGATTGCAAAAATCACTCTTCCATGTGTTAAATTAAAGAGATGGGGTTAAATTGCTACCCTCGCGAGAGGTATGGAGCTGGGTAGCAATTTTGTTTCTACTGTCTGTTCCACGTTTTGATGCCGACGAACTTTTGGCCATTAAGCACATTAAATCTAAAAAATATTTAAAAGTAAGTACTTTTTCATCAATAACAACAAAGTCACCCTCCCCCAAAAAAATGCATTTGATGAAATTCCATCAAATATTGATTTTATTGCGAAAAAAAGATTTTCCTATGGGAATTTAACATGGGGGCTAAAATAGATTAGTTTTAAATATTTTTTTTATTTGTGGACCGATATTCAAAATATAACTTTTGTTTTCTTAATTACATCATTGTCAAGCTATCTCGCCAGGTTTCGGAGTCAATTTAAAAAAAAAAATCCTGAAGGATCAAAAAACGAAAATATTTGGAAATTGACTCCCCATGTTAAATTCCCATAGGAAAATCGTTTTTTCGCAATAAAATCAACATTTGATGGAATTTCATCAAATACATACTTTTTTGTTATTGATGAAAAAATACTTAATTTTAAATATGTTTTAGAGCTTATGAAAAATATTTACGTAAATGACTTTGACGAACTATTCAGGGAAAATACGGAATAGAATTTTGAAAAATTCGTCAACTTTCAACGTCATTTACGGAAAATGTTCTTACGTATAAAACTAGTTGCGGGAAGTAACGCTTCAGAATACTCCCGTATCGTCAGTACCCAATCTAAACTAGTTGCGGGAAGTAACTCTGCAGAATACGAGAGTATTCTAGTCATCAGTCATTTTCAGTCATTTTAGCCACTACCGAACAGAATGGCATGAATAAATATCAGTCATTTTAGCCACTACCGAACAGAATGACAAATAAATATCAGTCATTTTAGCCACTATGGAACAGAATGACAAAAATCAATATCAGTCATTTTAGCCACTACCGAACAGGTAAGATCAGAATGATCTTACCTTTTCGGTATTGGCTAAAATGACATCGGCATATCGTACCTGTGTACGTGCATTGGCAAACTATTAATGTACTGAGTGTGAGTCTTACAAGTTCATTGCCCATCTGGTATTAATTTTATGCTTTATAGGCTACATAAATAACATACGTGTAGGAAAACCATAAAAATATACACATTCTTTCATAAATATACACATACCGCAATGTAATATAACATGAAAGGCATTGTTAGACAAAATAACAATACGAAGTGGCATTCCCATGCGAAATTGTAGCCCTTTGGGTTTGTATTTGTCGAATTTGTCAGTTTTGTCAGTTTTGTCTCTATCATACAAATCCATGGTGTTTATTTTTATCAACACAGTGCGTATGTGCCGTGAAACACGGTGCCGTGAAACATGTTTGATATCCTGTCAATACGACCTAATAACTGCGTATGAATATGTGCGGTGGCTGGGGTTATATTTTTGCATTTTACAGCCATTTGTAGGTGTTGACGGGATAAATAGAATAGTAGGTTAGTGCCGTGAATGGGAACAAATATCTGGCGCGGCACGGAAACGGGATGTGCTCGGCAGAGCCTCGCCCATCCCGTTTCCTGAGCCTTGCCAGATATTTTTTCCCATTCACGGCACTAACCTACTATTCTCTATTTCTCGTTACTTCATTGGGGAATAGTTGTTTAAAGGCTTTCGTTGTATTTGTTTTATCTTTGTGTTTATCACTCACCATTGCTTTCCTTTTGGGACCACACACCGCTGGTCGTGGGGTGAATCTTGTGAGACGTTGAACGTCCCTCGGTCACCGTTGTGCACATGTCATATGTTTGTTACGATGTATTGATTTCATTTCTTCTCTACAAGGGTTCGTGGGTCTCCTATTGAATATCTTGTTGTCTGTTTGCTTGTCAGATGCTAGCCTGGCGTGATGTGAATGGATTATCATCTGGTGCTAGTGGATATTATTGCATTCGTGGTCAGTGAACACCCGGATCAACGTCCATTTTATATGCATAATGCGGACATGAAAAGTATATATAGTCGGACTGGATGTATGTTTCGTCGGCCCGCGGCCAGCGGGATAATTATCCCCTCGCCGATAGGCAATGGGGGAAAAAGCGTTAGTCTATGTATGAACGTTATTGCATGTGTACGTGCGTACGTTAGTAACAATTGTCATTGTTCAATACCTTATGAACCGCGTCACCGATTGTAATACTATTTGGCCACATCGTGCGTCTAGAGACAGTGCTAAATACGACCCACGTTCGACTGCCCACGGTCAAGGTCACTGAGTACTTATATTCACCTTGTGGGTAAGGCAAATGCGTTAATGTACTTTTTGTTTATTCAAAAACTTGTGAACCACTTCTCCGATTTTGATAATATTTATCCATAATTTGTATCTATGGATGGTACTTTGCTTTGCATACGGCACATGTCCAACTGCCCAAGGTCAAGGTCACTGAGGACTTAAATGTGTTGGTTTTTATTTTATCCCGTCAACACAGTTCGTATGTGCCGTGAAACACGGTGTCGTGAAACATTTTTGATATCCAGTAAATACAATTTTTGCATTTTACAGCCATTTGAAGGTGTTGACGGGATAAATAGAATATTAAGTTAGTGCCGTGAATGGGAAAAAATATCTGGCGCGGCACGGAAACGGGATGTGCTCGGCAGAGCCTCGCCCATCCCGTTTCCTGAGCCTTGCCAGATATTTTTTCCATTCACGGCACTAATCTACTATTCTCTATCTATTTTCCTTATTTCTGAACCAAAGTATATGTTGTGACCACTCATTTGAACCGTCTCGGCGAGACGGTTCAAATGAGTTGTCACAACATATACTTCTGATGAGAAATAAAGAAATTCTTGAGCCTTGTCGGATATTTTTTCCCATTCACGGCACTAACCTACTATTCTCTATATTATTATTATCAAGGCTGCCGACGATGGGATTATCTTAGTGATAACAATGCCTTGTGTAACCTTCGTAGACCCAGTTCATACTCCACATTTGTACATTCTAATTCAGTATTCAATGTTCGCCAATCAGTCCTTAACCCTCACTGCGCGGGAGACGGAAATTGTCGTCTGCTGTTTTTCATTTTTGTCTTAATTCTTAACAAAAAAAAACAACGGGTTTGACAGCACAGTGGAGACGATTCTCATGCGCTGTAAAAACAGGTTTTTGTCGAGAATTATTGAAAATAAAACATTTGCAGCAGACGACAACATTTAATTCAGCGTAGTAAGGGTTAAAACACTCGTTGTGCTGGTAACACACATAATACATTCTGCATATCAAACTAGGGGATCAGGAGCTATTCTGGCCAACAATGGAATACGCCCCATTTCACCAGTCTCTGTCACTTTTCTAAATACATTGACTATGCGAGTGCTAGCGGTTCGTGGCTCATACATCTAATACCATTAACGGTTCATTCGGTGACGAAACAAAACGGACAATACGATGTTAAACCCCCGATTCTCCGAATAAATTGCAGTGCCACAACATTGCCACCAAATACGTTCACTTGAGGAAGTGACGAGTTGATGAAATGGCAAACAGTGTGTTCACTGATCAAACTTCGGAGATGCGCATTCTGATCAGGGACTACGTTGTTCGCCAACGCCATATGTCCCCTTTGTTTCACGGCGGAATATATGTAACATATTAACAGCTGCTCTGCGACCAGATTTACTCTACGTATGTGGACCACAAGCTGACAAAATAGACATTACAGCGTTTGCGATCAGCGCATTCCCTGATCAGACTGCGCATCGCGCAGTCTGATCAGGCCCTACGCTGTTCGCCATTCAGTTACAGAATATGCTGCTTGCCATCAGCAACACGGTTAGATACCAAGTCTAACCAAGTGAATATGCAATTGGATGGCGAATATCGTTATTTTTTAGAAAAGTACTTTAGTCAGCCGGAGAACTATTTGAACTAACCACTGAGGTGGGTTTTGGAATGTACTGTAATAGTATAGTATATGAATACATAGTATGTGTTTGTCATTCAACTTGTTTGCGGTACAAACTAGCTTAGCAAATCTCAGCTCTACGGTGTTTTGCTACACAAATGAGAATACCACGCTAGTGTCTTTTGATATCAAGTTTATCAGGCTCGGCTCGGAAACGGTAGGAATTCCTCGGCAAGCCTCGGAATTCCTACGCGTTTCCTAGCCTTGCCTGATAAACTTGCTATCAAAAGACACTAGCCTGGTATTCTCTATGTATTAAGCACGCATGTATATGTAGCTGAATTGCTGTGGAATCTCTATAAGCCAGGGTGTCCAGTTTAGGGAGGTCTCACTGTACACGGCGTATGTCTATGCTGCACGCATTTGCAATTATTGCAGTTTTCTACCTGTAACCTATAAAAAGAACGATGTGTTTTCAATCTGGTAGTAAATAGTGCACCCGCAATTCGGTCAAATGTGCATACCTGACAAATACCATGCGCATCGAAAATGTAATTAATTCTAATATATAGTGTTGACAGATTGCAATCTAACACCAGGCCTAATGACTGATAACCGATATAACGGCGTCAGTTAAGTAATATATTAAACACATGAAAACAGTTTTCGAAACGTCTCCCACATCTTGGCTACAAATGACATACTTGTTTTGCCGGTATGTGATTTTTTTTCTCTGGGAAATATTCGTATATATATAAGTACAATGTAAAATACGAATTGTATAAGAAATTTACTTTTATCAAAGTGGCAAAAACTGTTTTACAGTTGAATAGTACGTATATGCATAACGTGTCGTTATGTTTGAAAATAAGACATACCAGGCCCGTACGCAGAGGGGGTGCGACAGGTGCGTACGCACCCCCTTAACCCTTTCACTCTTAACCCGCACGCCTGCATAGTGGTATTGGCAAACAGTGTAGATCCAGATGAGCCGGCTCGTAGCGAGCCGTCTCATCAGGATCTGCACATTTTGCAATTAATTTTCATAATTTTGAGAACAAAAACACCCCATGTACGTAAATGGACTGGTCTGAAAATCAGTTTGTGATGATTTAGATTGGTCGCAAAATTAACAAATCAAAATCCATTCCAGTTACTTAGGGGTGAAAGGGTTAATCTGCCGAGGTCTGTCCGTGGGTGTGCAAAAACAATGTTTAGCCCTTCGCGCCGTCGATAACGCACCCCCTAAAATAATTCCTGAGTACTGGCCTGCATACGTGTCTAAAACTTATGGATTAGCACTGGCCTATACAAATCATAGTCATAGTTAAAACAACCCCTTGCAGTAGTCATTTGGCGAATAAGCTGATAACTAAAATATTGCGAATAAACGGACAACAGTCATATTGTAAAATAAATTGACAATAGTCATATTCCGAACGAATTGAACGTTTGAATGTCTCGTACCGGTAATCGTAATGCAAAGGAAGTGACTGTTGTGCATTGTGGCGAAAACTGAATATTTAAAGCAATCATATGGTGAACAAATCAACAGTAGTCATATGTGGAATAAACGAGCACTAGTCATATTTGGAACAATTTAACAATAGACAAATGTTGAACAAGCGTAAAGTGAACATACATCTGCGAAACATGGAGTAGTCATATGTCGCACAATCCGACAGTAGTCATATGTCGCACAAACTGAAAGTAGTCATATGCCGCACAATCCGACAGTAGGCATATGTCGCACAATCCGACAGTAGGCATATGTCGCACAAACCGACAGTAGTCATATGCCGCACAATCCGACAGTATCTATGTGTCCGCAGATATATGTCGCACAATCCGACAGTCTAGTCGACTGATGTCGCACAATCCGACAGTAGCATATGTCGCAATCCGACAGAGGCATATGTCGTCACAAACCGAAACCAGTTAGGCATATGTCAACAATCCGACAGTAAAGATCAATTTGTCCGCACCAATCCGACAGTAGTCATATGCCCGCACAATCCGACAGTAGTCATAAAGACCGCACAAAATCCGAAAGTAGTCATAATGCGCTCATCCGACAGTAGGCAATATGTCGCACAAACCGACAAGTACTTCATAAGTCGCACAAATCCCGTACAGTAGGACCATATTGCCGCCCAACAATCCGAACAGTAGTCATATGTCGCAAAAAAAAAAACACAATCCGACAGTAGTCCCATATGTCGCACAATCCGACAAGTAAGGCATAATGCCGCACAATCCGACAGTTAAGTCAAATATCGCACAATCCGACAGTAACTCAATATGTCACACCAATCCGACAGTAGTCATATGTCGCACAATCCGACAGTAGAGCATTATGTCGCACAATCCCGAACAGTAGGTCATATGTCGCACAAATCCGACAGTAGTCATTAAGTCGCACAAACGACAGTAATCATAATTCCGTACTATCCGACAGTAGGCATATGTCGCCACAATCCGACAGTAGTCATATGTCGCAAAGCAATCCGACAGTAGGTAGCATATTGTCGCAATCAATCCGAAACAGTAGTCATATGTCGCACAAAACCGATAGTTTAGTCATGGTGTCGCACAATACCGACAGTAGTCATATGTCGCACAATCCGTCAGTAGTCCATATGTCGCTCAATCCGACAGTAGGCATAGGTCGCCAAATCCGACAGTAGTCATATGTCGCACAAACCGACAGTAGTCATATGTCGCACAATCCGACAGTAGGCATATGTCGCACAATCCGACAGTAGTCATATGTCGCACAATCCGACAGTAGGCATATGTCGCACAATCCGACAGTAGTCATATGTCGCACAATCCGAGCGTAGGATATGTCGCACAATCCGACGTAGTATATGTCGCAAAAAACCGACAGTAGTCATGTGCACTACAGTAGGCATATGTCGACATCCGACCGAGTTCATATGTCGCACAAATCCGACAGTAGGCTATGTGTCGCACAAACGACAGTAGTCATGTGTCGCACAGACCGACAGTAGTCATATGTCGCACAGACCGACAGTAGTCATATGTCGCACAAACCGACAGTAGTCATATGTCACACAAACCGACAGTAGTCATATGTCGCACAGACCGACAGTAGTCATATGTCGCACAGACCGACAGTAGGCATATGTCGAACAAACGGACGGTAAACATATGTCGCACAAACCGACATTAGTCATATGTCGCACGAACCGACAAAAGTCATATGTCGAACAAGCCGACGATGTTCATACATGTATGTCTAACAAACAGTCAGTAGTCATATATCGAATAAACGGACGGTAATGATATGTCGAACAAACCGACGGTAATCATGTGTCTAACAAACCGACAATAGGCATATGTTGAACACATGGATACTAGTTATATGCCTTACAAACAGTCAGTAGTCATATGTTGAACATATGGACACTAGTCATATGCCTAACACGCAGTCAGTAGTCATATGTTGAACACATGGACACTAGTAATATACATAACAAGCAGTCAGTAGTCATATGTTGAACACATGTACACTATTCATATACCTAACAAGCAAGCAGTAGCCATATGTTGAACACATGGACACTAGTCATATTCCTAACAAGCATTCAGTAGTCATATGTTGAACACATGGACACCAGTCATATACCTAACAAGCAAGCAGTAGTCATATGTTGAACACATGGACACTAGTCATATTCCTAACAAGCAAGCAGTAGTCCTATGTTGAACACATGGACACTAGTCGTATACCTAACAAACAGTCAGTAGTCATATGTTGATCACATGGACACTAGTAATATAAATAGCAAACAATACGTAGTCATATGTTGAATACATAGACACTAGTCGTATACCCAACAAGCAGTCAGTAGTCATATGTTGAACACATGGAGTCTAGTCATATACCTAAAAAACAGTCAGTAGTCATCTGTTGAACACATGGACACTAGTCATATGCATAATAAGCAATCAGTAGTCATGTGTTAAACACATGGAAACTAGTCATATACCTAACAAACAGTCAGTAGTCATGTGTTGAACACATGTAAACTCGTAATATACATAACAAACAATCAGTAGTCATGTGTTGAACACATGGACACTAGTCATATACCTAACAAACAATCAGTAGTCATGTGTTGAACACATGGACGCTAGTCATATACCTAACAAGCAGTCCGTAGTCATATGTAGAACACATGGAAACTAGTCATATACCTAACAAGCAGTCAATAGTCATATGTTGAACACATGGATACTAGTTATATGCCTAACAAACAGCTATATGCCTAACAAGCAGTCAGTAGTCATATGTTAACGCATGAACACTAGTCACATGCCTAACAAGTAGTCATTAATCATATGTCGTACAAACCGACAGTACTCATTTGTCCAACAAACCACCAGTAGTCACATGTCGAACAAACTGACTGTAGTCATATGTTTACCAAACTGACAGTAGTCGTATGTCGAACAAATGAAAAATTGTGATTTAATGTCGAACAAGCGGACAATAGCCACATGTTGATCAAACTGCCAGTGGTATTATTTTGAACAAAACGTCATTATTCGAGCAAACGGACATTATCCATATGTCGAACAAACGGGTATTATACATATGTCGAACTAACGGGTATTATACATATGTCGAACAAACGGGTATTATACATATGTCGAACAAACGGGTTTTATACATATGTCGAACAAACGGGTTGTATACATATGTCGAACAAACGGGTATTATACATATGTCAAACTAACGGGTATTATACATATGTCGAACTAACGGGTATTATACATATGTCAAACTAACTGGTATTGTACGTATGTCGAACTAACGGGTATTATACATATGTCGAACTAACGGGTATTATACATATGTCGAACAAACGGGTATTATACATATGTCGAACTAACGGGTATTATACATATGTCGAACAAACGGGTATTATACATATGTCGAACAAACGGGTATTATACATATGTCGAACAAACGGGTATTATACATATGTCGAACTAACGGGTATTATACATATGTCGAACTAACCGACAGTAGTAATACTGTTCTTACACGTAACTATGTAACTTGTTATGTCAATACTGCAAGCAAATTGACAGTTATAGCCATAATTATGGGGACAATTTCGGACCCATGTGTTGTACTACAAATGGATGAGATACTTGAAACTTGTAGATCATTTTTATCGATGTCTAGTTATAGTATCGTTTATTTTCAAAACGGTTATATATCCGTGAGGTCTTTGTTGATAATGGTGTAATTAGTCACAGATGTGGATGTTACTTGAGATATGGGAATTGTGGGTATGCTACCAGTGTAGATCCTGATCAGCCTGTGCATCAGCACAGTCTGATCAGGATATGCAATGGCCGCCATTCATCATTATCAGGCTGCAGGAGTGTGCTATTTGATTGGCACTGGTCACAAATCCCATAGGCTCCAGTTTTTCTGTCACAGCCAAATATAATGAATAGAAGATTATGCGTTCAGAAAATTTTACAGCTTGCATCAGGTTACCCGCCAACTGATCTCTGCATTGTGTCACTTGAATGAATTAAAATTTGTCAAGCAGTACAAAAGATATTTGCTGGTGGCATTTATAGTTTGCTATATCAAGGTGTATAAACACGTGGTTACAACAACAACAACAAATACTGACACTTCCAGAAGCCCTCCGATTCAAAGTACATATTATTTTATTTTTTCCTTATTATATAACGGATTTTGATGAAATATGGCGCATCAAGTTTCTTGTTGGTGTTCTCGGTACTTTGGACCAAACTTCTGTCGTTTTTGCGAAGAATCGATTTCCGTGTGCCGAACTCACGGGACCGCAAGATGCAGCTCATGAAGACGCGTTTGCTGTGCCATATTTTATCAACATCTGTTGCCTATTAAGGAAAATATAAAATAATGCTTACTTTGGAGTGGGCGCGCTTTCAACACGTTCAGCCATTGCTGTTTTAAC
This sequence comes from Conchocele bisecta, assembly GCA_029237695.1. Taxonomy (NCBI): domain Eukaryota; kingdom Metazoa; phylum Mollusca; class Bivalvia; order Lucinida; family Thyasiridae; genus Conchocele; species Conchocele bisecta. The sequence goes on from CM055273.1 coordinate 84,357,000, forward strand.
CACGTGAGCTTGCACCTTGTATACAGATCCACCACCACCATTGATTTTGCCTGTATAAACTAACACAATAGGGACCTATTCTCCCATAACCTGCACCCATTCTGCTCTGCATATATTTGTCTTTTGCAATCATGAACATACGTGTAGATTTTCATTACGGATAAGTAAAGTAAATAAAGTGTTGTTTACTATAGTGTCAGTCCTAATATTGAAAGGGCCAGCCAGTTTTGGCTTATGAGAGTCTAATCCCTGAACATCAACAGGGGCCCATTTCACAAAACGACGTTCGTAAATGTAATACTAAAATTGACAACGAAATGCGTATTAACCCTTTCAACCCTAAGGAACTGGAATGGACTGTGATATGCTAATGTTCCGACCAATCCAATGGTCACAAAATGATTTTCAGATTCGTCCATTTATGAAAAGGGTGTGTTTTTGTTCTAAGAAATATGAAAATTACTTGCAAAAAGTGCAGATCCTGATGAGACGGCTCGTTACGAGCCGGCTCATCTGGATCTGCACTGTTTGCATAAACCGCTATAGCGGGCTTTCGGGTTCAAAGGGTTAACAGCCAATGTTCAGAAAGCATTGGGGAATTTGTTCAGTTTTAATAGTCGCTACATGTAGTTCATAAATGGTAGCATTTGTGAAAAACTTAGTGTGTTAAAAAAATTATTAAAATCTTCTTACGAACATTTTTATCGTACGAAGGGGCCCGTTTTACGAAACTTCGTACGATAAAAATGTTAATTTGCTTATCACATTAAGGTTAACTAACGATTGCCAGTTTGCATCTACATACACACGTCATTACATGTGAACACACCCACTTAATATGCATTTACGAACTTTCGTACTTTTTTGCGCTTACGAACAGTTTAGTCTTACGAAGTTTAGTGAAACGGGCACCTGTGAGCCGTTTCACTAAACTTCATACGACTAAATTGTTCGTAAGAGCAAAATCATGATAGTCTGTACATTTTACATTAATAATGTGTTCTTGTAAGCAAGTATTGGATTTACATGTATTGAGTATAGGCTGCATATGCTCAATAAATGTAAATCCATCATTTGATATTTTAGTCGTACACAGTTTAATGAAACGGGTACCAGTACTTCTTAACTCCTATCCTATATACCAGTAACCTATTTCATCAACAGCAAAGAAGTCTTATCTAGCAAAGTATACTTTGAGGGAGAAATTTTCAATTTAAGGACAAATTTATTGATTTTTATGATACTGAATTTATTACATGATCACAACCATTTTGGCTGTGATAATGTAATAAATTCAGTATAATAATTCTGCATACTTTTAATCATCAAATACATGCTGTGGTTAGTTCTATATGAAATAATGCATTTTGGGAAAAATAAATGATTACTCCCTCAAAGTATACTTTGCTAGATAAGTATACTTTGCAATTTTAATGAAATCGGCTACTGGCATCAGGCAGGTAGGCAATCGGTATCATATATTTGACTAGCTGGCGGCTCACCAACCGGCCATATCAGCCCGAACGGAGTTTCGAACCTTCGACCTCCCAGTTGTAAGGCGGATGCCTTATCCACTGGGTCACGCCAACCGATAACATTAATGTATTAGGTCATATATAGATTCACTCAGCTTCAATGATAATTGATTCATAAGAGTGATGTGATATATGAATATAACATTTGTGAATATTGTCTTGTTATGTCTTGTATGCTATATGGTACATTGAGTTGCCAACGGCGTGCTATAAATATTATGCCAGCAAATTATACAAAATAGGAGATATTTCAGCATTTCTCCAATGAATCTCAAAAACACAGGCAAAAACATGTCCCGGAGTAAACTGGCATATTTTACTGTTCGGTGTAATATAATTGATAGGAGTACATTGTCCTGGCTTTTCTACATGTGAATAACTACATGATATCATATGTTCTATTTCACATTTGTGTTTTGTGAAGTGAAAGTGGCTGATGGCTTAAACACACTAAGATGGCCGAGTTCGCCACTCCATGTGCCTTATAGGATACAGTAACGAGGCAGTGTTCACATAATATGTTATACATATGTTCCATCACATTGACAAAGCAAGTATCTTTGAATCAAAGGATGATAAGGTATAGAACGGGTCCTTAAATTACAATCCATATTAAATAATCAAGGTTTTTAAAGTGATATGAATCGCATCAAAATTAAACACACAGGGGTTTTCGAGGTGGCCGTTTTAAACAGATCCCTCTGTATGTGAATAATAAATGTGTATCTGTCTTAAAATAATGAGTGTGTGGACATCGAGTGTCTTCTTAATGACCCCCGCAAAACCGCCTCTTAGGTTATCTATTATCTTATTGATTTTTGTCTGTGAATGGAGAAATGAGGCTTATGATTTTGGCGACCAGTGTAGATCCAGATCAGCCTGTGCATCCGCACAGGCTGATCAGGATCTGCACTGTTCGCCATTCCATCAGTGAAATACCCACCATGCTTCTAACAAGCAATATAGTTCGTTAACAGGCTACAGTACTGTGCTACTTGATCAGGAGCTACAGTGGTTACACAAGCCATAAGTCCCATTTCCCCAGTCACCGTCGCATTTATGTTCGCGCATAGCACTTTAGGCTTATTTCATGTGTTGACCATCGTACATCCCGATCAGCATGCGTCCTCGCATATCACTACCCATTGCTTGCTGCGTGTCTGGCTGGTATTCACGTGTAAACTGGCGAACATTGTATATCCTGATCAACCTTTCCTAATCAACCTTCGCGTGGACGCGTAGCTTGATCAGTTTTCTAAAACAGCGGGTAAAGGTAAAATAATGCGGGAACATGATTTGCTTAATAGATGCCCGTTTATAGTTTTAGTCGCTAATGAGGCGCAAATTAGATGATTAACGGGCAGTCATGTGGTCATAAAATCATGCACAATTGTCATTCCGGGGTATTGACCCGACAATGATATTTATCAGGACAAGCAATGACGATATTGACCAAGATAAACATACACTGGCCCCGGCTGAGAAAACGGACCTCGCGAAGTGTCCGAGCAGCGTAACCTTTCTACCTGCCTGCGCTTCAGAATAATAGAAGACACTATATTCGGCTATGATCTGAATGGTAGTTTGTCTTTGCACGTCTGACTCTGCACTACTGACTATTGACCACGTATGCGAGCATAGTAATCCCAGATCAGCCTGCGCATTCGCGCAGTCTGATCAGGGAATACGCTGTTCGCCATTCAGATTACTGTTGTCTCCTTACTACCGTCAGTAAAACGATTAAATGTTGTTGTACATGAGAAATGGGCATATGGGTCTTGCGACCAGTGTAGATCCATATCAGGCGGTGTATTCTATATATAGAAAGGTAACGTAGAATACGGTAATAGAAGGGTGGTGTAATGTAATTTATTTTCAATGGGCGTTTTTTTTGGCAGATGTTCGAGTCTTTGACCTGTGACTACACGCAGGATCCGTGCACAGGATAGTCATGAATGGTCTAAACTTGCAAGACCATAACATAACCAGGGGCCCGTTTCACTAAACTTCGTACGACTAAAATGTTCGTAAGTGAAAACAGTGTGATAGTCTGTAAATTTCACATTAACAATGTTTTCTTTTCAACAAGTATTGGATTTACATATATTGAGCATATGCAGCTCAATAAATGTAAATCCATCAATTGAAATTTCCAGACGATCCTAAAGTTGCACCAACGAACATTTTAGTCGTACGAAGTTTAGTGAAACGGCCCCCATGTGTCCATGACATGCCATCATTCGACACAGAATAAGTCAATTGATGGGGAGAATATCCATTAACTTTGCTATATGATCACACTGCGCTTCCCGTGTGTGTTGTAGATGAATATCTTTCATATTAAGGGATTATGTCATAGAAAGATAAACTTGACATCAATCATAATCGCTTCCAAAGAGTGATGCGATTATATGGTTAACTGTATTGTAATTTTGAAATTTGCGGCGTATATCAGAAAATGATAGGTCGGAAAATCTGTTTAATGGCGACGCGCTAGCTGTTGTATGTCGTTTCACAACAGAAACTTATTTTATTTCATATGTATATACATGTATATCACTTCTCTCTTTTTAAATAAATATAGCTTAAACCAAATTTTGATATCAAATACGAGTATATGTTTTGTTCACAGTTTCTGATAGTACACGTACTTGAATATAATGCAAGCGGGTACATAGGCGGTAAAGGATCCCCAGAAATGCGCATTATACGGAAGATGTTCGGGGCTGGGGAAGTTAGTTAGATGTCCACACGTCAGTCCGTCATATCGTCTGTCTAGGAATAAAACTGTTCCCGTCCCTGGAAGTTAAATGTAATTCAAACATGTGTGAAAATACTCAGTGGATGTTTAGTGTTAATGCCCGCTGCCCCAACCAGCCAAGAAGGGGAAGACATCGACAGGTGCATAGAAATCACACGTGACCGATTTTTCTCCAGTATACAATATAAACCATAGTGGCAGACAAGGCGGTGGCAGTTTTATACGTCTTTCTTCCGGCATTAGCAAGCTTCCTTCAGCAGCTACATCGGTGCATTGGGTAAGTGCTTATAAATCGGCTCCACCTGTAGCCGATTTCATCAAAATTGCAAAGTATACTTATCTAGCAAAGTATACAGGGAGTATTCATTTATTTTCCCAAAATGTATTACTTCATATAGAACCAATCACTGCATATATATAATCACTGTGATAATGTAATAAATTCAGTATAATAAAAATTAATCCTTAAATTGAAAACTTCTCCCTCAAAGTATATGAGAATTTAACATGGGGAGTCAATTTCCAATTTTTTTCGTTTTTTGATCCTGATTTTTTTTGGAAATTGACTCCGAAACCTGGCGAGATAGCTTGAAAATGATGTAACTAAGAAAACAAATAAAAAATACATTTTAAAACAATCTATTTTTAGCCCCCATGTTAAATTCCCATAGGAAAATCGTTTTTTCGCAATAAAATTCCATCAAATAATTTTTTTTGGGGAGGGTACTAATTTGAGAAAAAAGTACTTTAGATTTTTTAGATTTAATGCGTTCAATAGCCAAAAGTTCGTTGGCAGCAAAACGTGGAACAGACTGTAGATTGATTTATTGAGTGGCGTTTCATATAAACGCCAATCAATAAATCAATCTAATCAATCGGTCGGTCGGTCAGTCGCTCAGGCGTCGTCGGTCGGTCGGTAGATCGGTCGGTAGATCAATCGTCTTGGTATTGCACATAACGAAACGTCGGATTTGCATTTAATGTATTGAGTGAGTACATTCATTAAACTATTCGCACGTTGCCAGAATGAAATGGGTTAATAGGTTGGTTGGATTCACGACTGATTCGTACCTGACTGTTTTAATTCCGTCAAGTTGCAGTCTTCACTGCCGACGATGCCAGATAATGCATACCGGCCACAGGTGACGGAAACGTCTATAATTATATCGGATAAAACCTTAAGATCTATACATATATACTCAGTCATCGGCAGACATGCTAGTTGATATAATACTTTTAGCACATGAAATGTGACACATACAGAGGGCGTAGAAATGTTCTGGGGCACGTTTCACTAAACTTATTACGACTAAAATGTTCGTAAGTGCAAAATTATGATAGTCTGTAAATTTCACATTAACAATGTTTTCATGTAAACAATTATTGGATTTGCATTTATTGAGCATAGGCTGCATATGCAGCCTATGCTCAATAAATGTAAATCCATTAATTGAAATTTACAGACGATTCTAAATTTACACTTACGGACATTTTAGTCGTATGAAGTTTAGTGAAACGCACCCCAGGTTCAGAGAGATTTCACATCATTTCCTTTTTGCATTTTCCATGTTTAGTGTTCAATGAATGAATGGCATTTTTATTTTATGATCGTGACTGGTTATGTTTACGCCATAATGTAATGTAATATAATATCACAACTAGACAGTTGACAGGTTCGGATCTTAGGGACATTTGCGTGAAGTGATGAGACAGAGGAACCGCTCTAAACCGAACACAAAGAAAACACCTGTGATTTTATTTTGATGACTTTCTTGGTAATTTATCTCAGGTGATAATGTCTGTTCGTGATCGCGTAGCATACAACTGTGGCTCAGAATGATCAAATGCCTGATTTACAGCGAAACCTCTCTAAGCCGGACACCCTGGGGAGCTCCCATAGTGTCCAGTTCAGAGGGGTTTCACTGTATGAGAGCCTATACTGAACTAGATTGCATAGTTTATAAAATATAGGAGTTAGAAAGCTGTGTTTTTTTTATTTATCCACCCGATGTTAGCTATACCATCAGGTTTATGTTTCTGTTACCTGTGATCAAGTTACAAACATGACGTTGCATTTAATTGCTTGCAGACATCGCCGTAAGAACATGAAACAGTTGCACATCAGCATTAGTCTACTTATACTTACATAGAAACAAATATAACGCCTGATAACAAAATGTGCTTATTGTATTCCTTGCCAATTTAGATGAGCTAACACATTCATAGTTTCAAACACGGGTATAAATTGGTATTCATAATACAGTGTAACCTCTCTAAACCGGACACCCTGGGAGGTCCCAAGTGTGTCCGGCTTATAGAAGTTTCACTGTAAATCAGGCATTTGATCATTCTGAGCCATAGGTGTGTGCTATGCAATCACGAACATCCATTATCACCTGAGATAAATGACAAAGAAAGTCATCAAAATAAGATCACATGTGTTTTCTTTGTGTTCGGTTTAGAGAGGTTTCATTGTAAGTCCGATGTATGTGTACTGAGATATATGTATGTGTTCTTTGTGATAACGGGGATATTTGACAGTGAAATCTATCATAATTTACTGTATCGATGTCGCACGGGTGTCCGGTTTAGAGAGGTTCCGCTGTACATGTACACATCGATACAATCTATGTAGCTCACAATACATTGATGGCGCTGTATAGCCAGTCAGACCTGTAGCCTATTTCAACAACATTGCAAAGTATACTTTGAGGGAGTAATTATTTATTTTTCTTGAAATGCATTATTTCATATAGAACTAACGACTGCATATATTTGATGATTAAAAGTATGCATAATTATTATACTGAATGTATTACATTATCACAGCCAAAATGGCTGTGATAATGTAATAACTTCATTATAATAAACATTAATAAATTTATCCTAAAATTGAAAATTTCTCCCTCAAAGTATACTTTGCTAGAAAAGTATACTTTGCAATGTTGGTGAAATAGGCTACTGGGCTGCACTTCTCGCAGACATTAACAATTTATTTTTGTTTCTTTTTGGCGGAAATATTTTGGTAAATATGTACAATACAATATATAACAACGGGGGCTCTGAACAACCCGTTGCTACAGGTGTTGACTTGCATATATTGTGGCTGGTTATGGACATTTCGTTCGTCGTAGCGAACCAGGGGCGGATCTGGGTGGGGGGGGTTGCAACCCCCCCCCCCCCCCCCCGTTCAGCCACGGAGTTTACATAGATCAATTTACCACCAGTTGGAGTCTGAATTTAAATGCAGTGAAACACAGGAAAGTGCATTTCGAAGAGCTCAACAATAGGACAACTACCTAGTTGCGAACGGTAACTCTTGCAATTACTCCCGTACCGTCCGTAGTAACGACTAAAATGTTCGTAAGTGTAAAATTATGATAGTCTGTAAATTTCACATTAACATCGTTTTCTTGTAAACAAAATATTGGATTTACATTTATTGAGCAATACATGTTCAATACATGTAAATCCATCAATTGAGATCTCCAGACGGTCTTGCATTTGTACTTACGAACATTTTAGTCGCAAGAAGTTTAGTGAAACGGCCCCCAGTATCCAGCCCTTGTTATAATATTGCAATGTATAGCATTGAATATTTCTCACTACTTTCTGGTCTATAGTATTATTCCAGCCGACACATCTCTGATTCCATCAAACAGAAGAGGATATATGTTTTTGACAAACACAATAGATCCTGATGAGACGGCTCTTTACGAGCCTGTGGCCCGTTTCACTAAACTTCGTACGACTAAAATGTTCGTAAGTGCAACTTTTGGATCGTCTGGAAATTTCAATTGATGGATTTACATTTATTGAGCATAGACTGCATATGCAGCCTATGCTCAATAAATGTATATCCAATAATTGTTTACGATAAAACATTGTTTATGTGAAATTTACAGACTATCATAACGTTGCACTTTTACTCGTACGAAGTTTAGTGAAACCGCCCCCAGTTCATCTTAATCTACAGTGTTTTCGGATATTTGACTTACCTGTCTATGGCGTTAAGAGGGTTAATATGTTAAAACATCAAACAGCTGCTTAAAAGCTTTTGATTACACTATAATTTAATGAAACAGCATGAGGTCGGTGTCTGCTTTGTTGGGTGCCTTGTTATGATGAAATGTACGTGCAATCAAGTCAGTCTTCGGAACAGTCGGGCTAATTGAGTGTAGTATAGTATACATGTACAATCAAGTCCGCGTGAGTTTTAATGCAGCGGGCATGGTTTACAAAAATCTTGGCAAAATGTGCATTGTATGTCTACGTGACTTGAGAAAATGGAGCTTATGGGTTGTGTGACCAGTGTAGAGTCAGATCAGCATCTGATCAGGATCTGCATTCTTCGCCATTCTATCAATGAAACACCCATCGTGATTCTAAAAAGAAATACAGTTCGTAGCCATATGAGTGTGTTATTTGATCTGGAGCTACACTGGTCAGACACCCCTAAGCCCAAGTTCTCCAGACACATCCACATACAGGTTGGTTCCAACCTGTCGTGTTCGTTCGTGTGTGCACTTACACGCTGACCCCACTGTATGTAGATGTTACTCGCGCTGACAAAAATGGTCTTATTGATTTTGCGGCCAATATTAACAGGCGTGTATGTATCCGCACAGTCCAACCAGTGTACGGAGCCCGCAGCGGACATGGCTTTTTATGCCCCCGCCACCGAATGGTGAGGGGGGGCATTATACTCGGGTAAATGGCTTATAATTTCTGTTTCCTTGCTCGGATCTGCTTCACATTTCACACACGCATTGCTCCAATGGTCCTCTGCCACCCTGTGACAAATCCACATTCGTGCCGCCCCCGCTAAGCCCAGGGTCAAGGTCACAGACTTGGTGCATTCGAAACCTTAACGCTGGGTAAATGCCTTATAATTTCTGTTTCTTTGCTCGGATCTGCTTCATATTTCACACACGCATTGCTCCAATGGTCCTCTGCCACCCTGTGACAAATCCACATTCGTCCCGCTCCCGCTAAGCCCAGGGTCAAGGTCACAGACTTGGTGCGTTCGAAACCTTAACGCTGGGTAAATGCCTTATAATTTCTGTTTCCTTGCTCGGATCTGCTTCACATTTCACACACGCATTGCTCCAATGGTCCTCTGCCACCGTGTGACAAATCCACATTCGTTCCACCCCCGCTAAGCCCAGGCTCAAGGTTACAGTCTTGGTGCGTTCGAAACCTTAACGCTGGGTAAATGCCTTATAATTTCTGTTTCCTTCCTCAGATCTGCTTCACATTTCACATACACATTGCTCCAATGGTCCTCTGCAACCCAATGACAAATCCACATTCGTGCCGCCCCCGCTAAGCCCATGGTCAAGGTCACAGACTTGGTGCGTTCGAAACCTTAATGCTGGGTAAATGCCTTATAATTTCTGTTTCCTTCCTCGGATCTGCTTCACATTTCACACACGCATTGCTCCAATGGTCCTCTGCCACCCTGAGACAAATCCACATTCGTCCCGCCCCCGCTAAGCTCAGGGTCAAGGTCACAGACTTGGTGCGTTCGAAACCTGAACGCTGGGTAAATGCCTTATAATTTCTATTTCCTTGATCGGATCTGCTTCACATTTCACACACGCATTGCTCCAATAGACCTCTGCCACCCTGTGACAAATCCACATTCGTCCCTCTCCCGCTAAGCCCAGGGTCAAGGTCACAAACACTCGGGTAAATGGCTTATTATGCCCCCGCAACCGAATGGTGAGTGGGGCATATAGTGTTACCGGCGTCCGTCCGTACTCGGGTAAATGGCTTGTAATCAAATATGCCTCGTTTTTTTCTTTGGCTGCCAGCGGGGGCATTCGTGTGCCGACAGGCCACATTTCTAGTTTTTTATTAATTCGTTCCCACGAAATAACAATTTGTTCCCTCAATTTAACAATTAGTTCCCTGGAATTAATAATTCGTTCGACGAATTATTAATTCGTTCCCACGAATTAACAATTCGTTCCCACGATATAACAATTCGTTCCCTCGATTTGACAATTTGTTCCCGCAAAATAACAGTTCGTTCCCTCAATTTAACAATTTGTTATATCGTAAGAACGAATTGTTATATCGTGGGAACGAATTGTTATTTTGTGGGAACGAATTGTTAAATTGAAGGAATCCATCCATCCATCCATCCATCCATCCATCCATCCCCATCCATCCTGAACTAAATGCTGCGGTCGCTAGCGCTGCCTCGCATTTAGTTCCTTTAGTTAATCAGTCTCTACACAACAAGCCCCGTTCTGTTGTGGGTATTCACCAGTATGTTTCGTGGTTACCTTTGATTGGGGGTTTAGTTACTGTATCTAGAGATATGACAATATTAAAAGGTCGATATCGCATTTTATCAAAACCTGAATTATGAGCCGTAAATTCAAAGGTCATACCACAACGTGGGGTCATCGCACATGGAACCACGCATATTGGACCGCTGTCTGATACAATCTACATTATCCCTTGTGTGACCAGCGTAGCGCCTGATCAGCCTGCGCGTCCGCGCAGTCTGATCAGGGGCTACGCTGTTCACAATCATAAATGATATGAATTGTCCATATTGTTAATAATGATACACCTGATGATGATCAGGGATTGTATTAACTGTTCAGGAGGTACAATTTGTGCACAAGTTAATGTTCTTATGTACTTCATATACATGTACTTGTATCAGCCACGTAGCTACTAGAATTGGATACTACACGTTTGTGTATAGCCAGTCTTTACTGTGGTCCTGAGTTTTAATAGGTTATAGTAGTGTGTATATATACTAGTGACCAGTATATATATATATATACAGGAATGTATGTATATATTTATACATTGTTTTAAAGTCACTCTTTTTATTAAATGTTCGACCACATGGTTTTTATCAATAAAATGATAAAGACCATGTGGTCGAAAATTTAATAAAAATAGTGACTTTAAAACAATGTGTATTAAATGTGCTTCCCTTCGGAGGTTATTGGAAATTATTATATGTTTATATACATATATTTGTATATATACATGTATATACATATATATGTATATATACAAATATATATACACACTCCTGTATATATATATACTGGTCACTAGTATGGAACGCCAACTCTCCATAAACTCAAATAATTAATGCTAGCTCTAAATAATTAGAGCTTGCATTAACTATTTAGAGCTAGCTCCAAATCCTTTGAATAGTTCTCTCCAATTATTTAGAGGTAGCAATAAGTATTTAAGTTTATGTAGATTTGGCGTTCCAAGAACGCCAAATCTACATAAACTCAAATAATTATTGCTACCATTAAATAACATGTAATGCTAGCTCTAAATATTTAATGCTAGCTCTAAATATTTAGAGCTAGCAATAATGATTTGAGTATATGTAGATGTGTCGTTCCATACACCAGCTACATCATCCCCCAATTAATATTTAATGGTGCGTCACAGTAATGTACTAGGCGCCTGTGTGTTATCAATTCACTTTACTCGGGATATTACAACATGCATATCTCCGTCGTTGGTGCGCAATTACTATTCGTGTGTTTGATTTATTATCTACATGTATGAACGTTCTCCCAGGGATATAAACAAACTGTGAGTATCTGGAATTAAATATCAACCAGAAATGCAGTGCAATACCATTACATTTAACCCATTACATGCGGAATATACCGTTACGGGTATGATTTTTTTTTAAATATTTGTTTTTGCTCAAAGAAAGTATATGTTGCGACCACTCATTTGAACCGTCTCGATGAGACGGTTCAAATGGTGGTCGCGAAATATACTTCTAAGCACATTTAAAGAAAATATTTATGATTTTCCCCAATCAAAATGGCATATCCACATCATAAAATGGGCTACTGGAATACTAGAAAAAGGTCTATTCTCTGAAGTATTAAAAGGGCTTATCGTGCTTATAGATTTTGAGACCAGCGCAGATGCAGATCAAACATCCATATCCTACTTCCAGAATTGGCGGACAGTGTATATTCTATAGTCTATATTAGACTGTGCGGATCTAATTAGAATATACACTGTCCGCCAATTCTGGAAGTCGGCGTGACGTATCACTAGTCACGTGACCCGATATTGTTGGGGGTAAATCGATACATTTTGTTCTAAAATATATCATTTTTATGCCAGAATATGTCACATTTAGAACTACGAAAATACTAAATGGTGATAAGAATATTTTTAATGACCTTTTAAAATTATAAATCTGCATTTAAATTTGATATACCGATTGGAAGTTAGCTGTTTGAAGCGTTCAAAAATGATTAAATTAGAAATGAAATGTGTCAGATTTCCGCCTGCGCTCCTCGATAGTGGAGATAATTGTAAAGAGCAGGTGAGCGAAATGGACGAAGTCCCACGTGCAGAATCCATCAATGAAACATGTTCATGCTTCTAACAAGGCAATATAATTATATAGGTGGCGTTATCATGCTACAGGAGTGTGTTGTTACATCAGGAGATACTCTTGTACCAAATGTCATATGCCCCATTTCATAAGCCACATATTATTAAACTTGCTGAAATGCGTCATTCCATTAGAAAGATACATGCCCACTCAGTAGGCACAACATGTTATTTACATCAGACATCATCTGAGACATGTTCTGTCAAAAAAACCATTAATTCGCCATTACCCCACGTATTGATTGGCATTATTATGCATTTTATAGCAGACGTAAATTTCCACACTGATATCAGGGGCGATAACATTGCATCCTTAAAATGTTAAAGGACAGTACTATTTGTTTTCTGTATTTATTTTCTGATGTGCAATGATCATACTTTATAATCTGTTGAAAATATTATTTTGTTCAAGTGACGTATTTAATTAGCATAAATAATTTAAATTCGCATATGAAAATAGCCTGATACCACCGCGAGTCAATATCAGTAAAGTTAAATATTACTAAATGATTATATCTGTATAGCGGGCATTCGTAATTTTTAGAACTGGTGGAATAGTGACACAATTATACACTTATTTAATTCCTATAAAGAACATATTGTGCCTACCGAGTGAGCATGTATCCACTGTAAACGCATCTTAAAAACATGACGTCACGCCGTTCGGAAACCACGTGATCCCACACCCTGTAAATATGATATTGTGTTGTTTTCCCCACAGAGCTCATCATGGTCGTATAAGGCGAGTCAGAAGCACGGGAAGATGTATGGCATGCTGTTGGAGAGTATCCAGTACTTCGTCACCGCCAAGTACGGGGAGACAATCTGGAACAAGATCCTCGAACATGCAGGTAAGGCAGGGACACGGTTATCTACCCTCAATCCATTGCAGTCGACGGTGACAGAGATATGCTTAGTAGGATAAGTTAAGTTAAGTTCGTCCGCATGTACGAGGAGATAATCCGCGAGCTTTAGCTCGCGGATTATCTCCTCGTACATGCGGACAAACGTGATCTAATTTATCTATCACATCATCGTGTACATACATTGCACACGATCGGTGTTAATACAGAAACAACACCCGGAAAAACGTGTCCAAGATTGATAATGGACAACTAGGGTTGAATCCGATGCAGGTCTGGCATTACCCCAGCCCCTTAGCGAATTGCCGTTTGGAAATACAATATTTTCCGCAGATGACTTCGTTACTGAAATTCAGAATGGAATTCCGCATGAGCTCTCTATTTTACATGTCAAATGTCTACGTCATTTACGGACAATATGTGACGATCATATTTTGAAGCGTCTCATCCAGCTGTTCAAATGAGTGGGAAAATGAGTGGTCACAATATGTAGGCCTACTTTCGTTGGTGAATAAAAATACATATATAAAAAAAACAATCGTGTTTTACACTTACCTACGTTTGTCTATACGTAGAATATGTACTGGTAGAGGTCACCGAACCCAATGTGTCAGTCCTAATGTCGGGTCGCCTGTTAACTGTCACACTGATGATGCATAATCAGGGGCGGCGGAAGCGGGGGGGGGGGCGGGGGGGCCTAGGCCCCCCCAATAATTTTGTTGGGGGGGCCTAGCCCCCGCCCCCGCCCCCGCCCCCTTGCCTACCCCCGGACCCCCCCCCCCCGCACCGCACCCCCCCCCCCCCCCCAATAATTCTGTAAATTTTGGATTTTTCATTCTAATATACTTGTGTAATCATGAGTACTGGGAACTTTGCTGAGAACTTTGCTGAGAATGCAGGAAATGGCGTTTCACACCACTTGGATTTCAAAAATTTCCGGGGGAGCATACCCCCGGACCCCCCTACCGCTATCAGGCCCTTCGGGCCCTCAACATTGGGGCCCCCCCCCCCAATAATGTTCGGCTTTCGCCGCCTATGATAATAGTGGCTGAGAAATGGGGAATATGGATTTTGTGACCCGCCTATTTACGTCACAGTTAGATCACGGTTAGTCCGCATGTACGAGGAGACAATCCGCGAGCTTTAGCGAGACTGACTAACTGATGTAACTGTTTTATCACATCCTCATGTCATACATTGCCCATATGCTGTCTACTATTCTACATTTGTCATACGCCTGTAGCCTCATGATGATCTGAGTGAGTGGCGAACAGTGTAGTCCCTGATCCGACTGCGCGGATGCGCAGTCGGATCTGGGACTGCACTGGTCGCATAGTATACAATCCCGATTTATACAGGTTAGACAACACCAAATAGTTTTACTATATAATTTAACCGAATGCCATCCAATAAGGCCAGTCTCTCCTACTTTCACTATTCGTATGGATGCTGTGGGACCCACTTGTACATGACCTGCAGCCAGTCTGTACTGGTTCTGCATGAACTAAACAATAGGTTCACTTACTCCTAAGAAAGAAAAATCCAAACTTGTCATATCATCCAATATTGTGTACATTTTTTTGCCACGGAAACTCCGTTTACATCAAGTGACCAACAGGGTCAGTGTTTTCTTTTAAATGCTACAAATATGCTGAAAACTGGTGTTGAAGGCACCCCAAAATGTTCCTCAAGTGAAACTGGGTAGTAATGGATCAAGATTTGCAAGCAAACGGTGTCTGTGACCTCAAAACACCCACACTATTTTTTTTATACCGGACTACTTTTGCATATACCCTGGGCGGTTTAGCACCATTTGGTGTCTTCTAACCTACAGTCCCAGCCAAAATTACGCATTGTATACTTGTCTAAAAGACATGTTCGGCGCTTGTCTTTGATCTCTTGTCTTTCAATGTTGGGAAATGAACATGCATATTTCTGAAAGCATTCGTTCGGGATTGTCTTTCTAATCCTTACAAAGTGAAGACGTATTATACTATACAATAATATACAATACATTTTATTCACTTTAAGCCACATACGTGACACACGAGGTATACAATAGATTACATAATACAACGATGGGTAAAAATACAAAATGCATATGTATTATCAAATATTATGCGATCATTTACAAGACAATGATTATATCACAGAATTCATTGACGATGAGGATATTGCAAATATCATGTGCAGCAGCTAAATGTTAGCAGATGCAAATATTCTCATGGACAGGGCATCCCGTGATATCGGCAAACCCAATAACTGGGGATATAAGTTAATAGCTTTGTGTAAATCTACAAATCTGTACATTGCCAATGGGCGTATGGGATGTGATAAGGGCGTTGGAAAAGTGACATGTAATGATACGAGTCTAATAGATTATGCTCTACTCACCCCATTATTGCTTCTCTCGACAACCGAGTTCACAGTACATGAATTTAATCCTCTACTTTCAGACGTACATTGTGCTATTTCATTTGATTTCAATATCTCGAGTAATCCAACTTTAGCACACAACGGTAGGCCGGAACACATATTGCGAAATTGGAATCCTAATAAAATCCACGAATTTGTAAATAATATCGATGCACATGTAATCCAGAGTTTACACACGGAACTAGACACAATATTAGTCAATGAACGCTCTCGTAGTACACACGACCAGGCTGCACCAGACAGCACGGGCAGCACGGGCAGCGCTACGGTCGACCAATCATCGTTTGATAATTTTGCGTCGTGTATAGGTCATTTGTTTACACAGACCGCATACAGAACGTTTGGCCAGGCGCGTCACGGCCCGGTGCGTCGTAAAAATAACATAAACAGACCGTGGTTTGGAAATGAGTGTAGTATAAATAGGAGATGTTTTATGCAGGCTAAAAATGCATATCATTTTCATAAAACGGCACACAATAAAACGATTTTAAATCGTGCGAGTAAAATATTTAAGAAAACAATTACTACGCATGCGAACAACTATAAACATAAATACGGTGCACGAATACGACAAATGCAAAAGTCAAGACCTAAAGACTTTTGGAAGCTTTTAAACGGCGTCCAAAACACCGAACATATCACTTGCATTCATGTTAATCAATTTTATAACTACTTTAAAGACATGAATGCCATTGATCATATTAATGAACAACATATTTGTGATGCTGCAGCAGATATAAATTTACCGAATAATGAAGACATTAACACGCCTATATCAGCAAATGAGATACTCTCAGCGATTTCCAAACTGTCAAACAACAAGGCTTGTTCTCGCGATTCTATACTTAACGAATATATTTCAAACGCTAAACACATAATGTTAAGTCTCTACGTGAAACTGTTTAATCATGTTTTTGAAAGTGGAATTGTACCAAATGATTGGCTCGAAGGTCATATAATACCAATTTATAAGCATAAGGGCTCAAGGCATGATCCTGACAATTATAGGGCAATAACAATAGTTAGCTGTCTTGGTAAAGTATTCACTTCTATAATTACAAATAGGTTGACAACATATGCTGAACAGAATGGGCTTATAACTGAGGCACAGGCTGGTTTTCGGAAAGGATATAGTACGGCTGATAACATTTTTACTTTACATGCAATTATAGAAATACTATTTAGTAAAAGGCAACCACTTTTCTGCGCATTTATTGATTTTAGGAAAGCTTTTGATACTGTATGGAGAAATGGCCTCTGGTATAAGCTGTTGCTGTCCCGCATAAACGGGAAATGTTTAAACATAATTAAAAACATGTATAAATGTATTAAATCTTGTGTTAAAGTAGGAAATGACTTTTCAGAATACTTCCCATGCATGGTGGGTGTCAGGCAGGGTGAAAATATGTCACCATTTTTGTTTGCCATGTTTTTGAACGACCTTGAAGATTTTCTCAATGTATGCGGTATTGTAGATTTACAATCGGTTACATCTGACATGTTTCAACATATAGATATATATGTTAAACTATTATTGTTATTATACGCTGACGACACTATTCTCATGTCTGAGACAGAAACTGGCTTACAAGATGCTCTAAATTATTTTCATCAATACTGTATTCAGTGGAAATTGGAAGTAAACGCATCAAAAACCAAAATTATGATTTTCAAAAAACGTAAATCATCAAAAAAGATAGCCTTTACATATAACGATAACACAATTGAAATTGTAGACCACTTTACATATTTGGGAAATGTTTTTTCACAAAACGGAACTTTTCATAAGACTAAGAAACATTTGATTGACCAAGCATCCAAAGCTCTTTTCGGCCTATTTAGAAAGATTAACAACTTGTCAACTCCATTAGACTGTCAGCTTAAGTTATTTGATCAATGTATCACTCCAATTATCTGCTATGCCTGTGAAATCTGGGGATTTGAAAACATTTCGGCTATAGAGACAATTCATTTGAAATTTTGTAAAACTGTTTTGGGGGTAAAGAAATCCACACCAAATTTCATGGTTTATGGAGAACCCGGCAAATTTCCGCTTATTATTGACATTAAATGTAGAATTATTTCGTTTTGGGCAAAATTAGTTTCAGGGAAGCAGAGTAAATTATTGTTTCTTATGTATAAGTTATTATATACACACAGAAGCAAATGTGACTCATTTCCGATGGATTCAGAATGTTAAATCTATTTTAACTGAAATTGGAGTTCCTGGCGTATGGCTTAGCCAGAACGATGTTAATGCTATCTGGCTGGGCCACTACGCCAGGACTCAGCTTCAGAACCAGTTTATTCAGTCATGGCTCACCAGCATCGATTCATCTTCACGTGGAATTACGTATTGAATCTTTAAAACAGAGTTTGGATTAGAAACATATTTAATTAATCTCACGGAAAGGTTAAGAAAAACATTGACCAGATTTCGAACTTGTAATCATAGACTGGCGGTCGAAACTGGTAGATAGGACAGGTGTGCCGAGAGCAAGCAGGGTCTGCAACAAATGTGGCGCTGGTGCTCTCGGTGACGAGTTTCATTTCCTTTTCGAGTGCCGCTTCTATGATGAAGTTCGAAAACGGTATATCAAGCCATTTTATTTTAGAAGACCAAATATTTTAAAATTCGCACAGCTATTTGAGAAAAAATCTGGAAAGCAATTAAGAAATTTAGCTATTTTTATAAGAAATGCTTTATGGATATAATGACTATTCTGATCCAGATCTACACTGGTCGCAAACACTGTAGTCCGCGTCTTGTCAACAGGCTATCCATCATACTTGATAGACACTGAAGCCTTAATGTGCGAACTACACCGGACAGTGGACATCACGTGATATGTATACGTAATCCGATTGCCAGACAGACGTAATTCCCTCGGATGTTTATTCCATTCACAAGGAAATGTAATTATGCACACAATCAGGGACCTTTGTAAATAGCTATGTTTCCACTTTGTCTGTTGAGCCAGTGTTCTCATGTGTGGGCTTAGTCGTCATTATCTCATGGGTAATTACTGCAGAACACTATTGTAATCAGCTGTCAAGTTATACAGGAATTTGTTGGGTAATGACAATCCCGAGTTCATGACACAGTTTGTGGCATGGGCGCTCCTGCAATACTTAGAAGGTGGTTTTTTGTTTGTTGTAAAAGCAAACTTCTAACGCATGTGTATCGAAGTCAATACATTCAGTGTTGCCCGGATGTGTCACACGTGTGACACAATTGTCTAGATCGGAAAAGTGGTTTTTCCCTGGTAAATTTTTATTCGAGTGCTAGCGACGCCGAATTATACTACCAACATCGACATTTGAGGTCTTACAGCTTTTATGCAAATTAGCTAATGTCGGTCGCAGCACATATTTTGCGGGTTTAACTTTTTAAAAACTTTAAAAACATGGGTCTAACAACCTAGTTTGATCGCCTTTTCAGTGTGAGAAATGTTTGTTTGTGTTAAATGTATGTTATTGTACACGTTCTGCGGATGCACTGTCTGATCTGGGTCTACATTGGTCGCAAAACCCATAAGCCCAATTTCTCCAATCACAGCCACATATCAGGTATGGAGAACCAACTTTCAGAACTTTGTTGTTTACATACATGTACTTCATATTCTCTAATGGTGGAATCCATGTGAGTTTATGTTCATTCATCACGTATCATGTTTTCTGTTACAGTGGATCCTCTCTAAACCGAACACAACAAAAACCCATATGTAATCTTATTTTTGATGAGTTTCTTGGTCATTTACCTCGGGGAATAATGTCTGTTCATGATTGCATAACACACAGCTATGGATCAGAATGATGAAATGCATGATTTACAGTGAAACCTCTCTAAGCCGGACACCCTGTGGACCAGGGTGTCCGGTTTAGAGAGGTTTCACTGTATTTGTGTATGTAATGTCAACAAGAAATAAATTCCGTCGAAGTCAATAAACACGCATCCGGATTCACGCGGGTTACAAATGAAGTATGCCAAGGTTGTCAGGTTTTGTCTACCATATTGGCGTCCATATGACATACATCCCTCATTGACAGTAACCTCATTGCAGCGAGCAAACATCGCCGAACAGACATGACAAATAACATGTTTATCCAAAATGTGGGAGCGATTATTGGGTAAACAGGTGGGAGTAGCACAATACCAATATCATTACCTAATAAACAGTTTGAACATAATGTTTGCATGGTTGTTAAAAACTAACAATGCTAATAGACTTTTAATGAGTACAATCAGAATGAATATATGAGGCTGGCCATGTGATTTTGTACCTAGAACGATGTGCGATATTCATGCAACATTTACAACATACAGTGAAACCTCTCTAAACCGGACACCCTGGGGATCATCCCCAGGGTGTCCGGCCTAGAGAGGTTTCACTGTAAATCTGGCATTTGATCATTCTGAGTCATAGTTCTGTGATATGCGATCACGAACAGACATTATCATCGGAGGTAAATGACCAAGAAACCAATCACAAATAAGATCACAGGTGTTGTCTTTGTGTCCGGATTAGAGAGGTTCCACTGTATATATTTTCCGTGACATCGAAAGTTGGTCAATCGTTCAGGGCAAATGTGGAATATAATTCCGCATCTCCTATGAAACCTTCGTTAACTTTCGACATCATCTACAGAAGATATCACAGTTTCTGTAAATATTGTTCATAAACATTCGCACGTCTTCATATGTACAAAACCACATGGCTTGTCACATATTGGCTCTTAGGACTTCACTGAACAACCACATTGATCTTATTTCGAACATGCGTGATTGCAATGTTTTATAAATATGTTATACATACCACAGGTGGAAGACTCGGACGTATGACACCAACAAAATGCCTGTTAAAAAAATCCCATTACCCCACCCACTTGGTCTAGTACATTACCATCTTCTATAAATAGAAGATGGTAATGTACGAGACCAAGTGGGTGGGGTAACGGGATTCTTTTAATAGGCATTTTGTTGGTGTCATAGGTCCGAGTCTTCCACCTGTGATACATACAGCAACAATGTGATCGTAACTACAGTGAAACATCTCTAAACCGGACACCCTTGGAGGACCCCAGGTGTCCGGGTGATCGAGGTTTTACTGTAAACCAGGCATTCGACTTTCTGTGACATAGTTGTGTGCTATGCGATCACGAACAGGCATTATCACCTGAGATAAATGACCGAGAAACTCATCAAAAAGAAGATCACGGGTGTCTTCTTGGTGTCCGCTTTATAGAGGTTCCGCTTTACTATAAACCTGTCAATATAATCTTATTTTGTAAATAGTTTAGTTCGCAATCACCATTTAGCCAAATACAAATATTGCATCTATCTCTATACATTTGTAAATTTAATAAACATGGAGTATAATGAGAATGCAATACAAATGTTCTGCATTTTTCTCAACATTGTTTGGCAACCAACGTTTGAGTACTCAGTGAACCCAGCGTCTGGAATTATGTGTACGGCAACATACATACAATTACTGCATTAACCACGAACCTAC
The DNA here is from genome assembly GCA_029237695.1 of Conchocele bisecta. NCBI lineage: Eukaryota > Metazoa > Mollusca > Bivalvia > Lucinida > Thyasiridae > Conchocele > Conchocele bisecta. Next base: position 84,378,526 of record CM055273.1, read on the forward strand.
ACTTCCAACATTTCGGTCCAGTGCCCGTATCAAGGAATTAGTATCTACTATCCGCTAATTAGCAACCATTTGACACTAATTCCTTGATAAAGGCATCGGGCCGAAACGTTGGAAGTTTTGGGTTCGTGATTTAATGAAAACATAGTTAAACATATCGTATTAAGCCATTACATACCGATTACACCTTCATCACGGATATGAATTATTTGTTTTAATATTTTATTTTTATTTATTATTTCTCAATGAAAGTATATGTTGTGACCACTCATTTGAACCGTCTCGACGAGACGGTTCAAATGTTGGTCACGACATATATTTATGAGTTCATATAAAGACAATATTTAAGATTTTCCACAAACAAAATGGCGTATCCTCCGCATGAAATGTGTGAATGTGGAAAGCTAACATACATAAAGACGTTGACACAGATTAACACCGCCAGGTCATAACCATCTCGCATAAGGCCGAAAATAACAGTTGTGTTGCGGGAAAGCATCCTGCATATACTAGGCAGGGTTATTTATTTATGTTCGTACTTTATGTACTACGTAAACATCAAGTACTCGTATACACGCCAGTACGACATACGTCTTGTACGACATACGTCAAGTACTCGTATACACGCCAGTACGACATACGTCTTGTACGACATACGTCAAGTACTCGTATACACGCCAGTACGACATACGTCAAGTACTCGTATACACGCCAGTACGACATACGTCTTGTACGACATACGTCAAGTACTCGTATACACGCCAGTACGACATACGTCAAGTACTCGTATACACGCCAGTACGACATACGTCTTGTACGACATACGTCAAGTACTCGCATACACGCCAGTACGACATACGTCTTGTATGACATACGTCAAGTACTCGTATACACGCCAGTACGACATACGTCAAGTACTCGTATACACTCCAGTGCGACATACGTCTTGTACGACATACGTCAAGTACTCGTATACACGTCAGTACGACATACGTCTTGTACGACATACTCAAGTACACGTATACCACCCAGTACGACATACGTCTTGTACGACATACGTCAAGTTACACGTATACACGCCAGTACGACATACGTCAAGTACTCGTATACCCCCAGTACGACCTACGTCTTGTACGACAATACGTTCAAAGGTATTCGTATACACGCCATACCGTATACACGCCAGTACGACATACGTCTTGCTTGTCAACTTGAATTGAGGGATATTACAAATAGTAAACCAGTTTAAGCATGCCGAAATTTAGACATTTTATTTGTTTATAAGGTCAGCAGTATTTCACGTGGTTAGTAACGCTGCGAAAACTCCCGTATCGTCCGTCTGCTAAACTACCACGTGATTTAATATGTACCAAAACATATTCATGTCCAAAATAACAGTATAAATGTGAATGCTTTGATTTAACGACGGCACAGGCTCGATGACCTTGCATGTCGGGACAGACTATTTAAGTCCCCATCCGATAGGCCTAGGCTAGCACGAAGTTGTCTTACCACAATAATAGTGACACAATTATACACTTACTTAATTCCTATAAAGAACATTTTGTGCCTACTGAGTGGGCATGTACCTTTAAATGGTGTATGTAAGCATGCACTGCATAAAAGAAAACGTTTCATAAACATGACTGTCGTAACCAAGTTACGGCCTTGCGACACCGATGTTTTTTATAGCAACTGAACATTCGGAGAGCGATTGTATGAAAATGATAAAAACTCGTACTATATTCGTATCTAATTCACAGAGCTACACGTCATGTGACAGACCATCACGATATACGGTGCCGTAATGGCAGCATTAATGCCATATTGTTGACTTCCCTTCGCTCCAATTAAGCATTTCCTCGCTTCTACCACACGCCACTGCCCCGCAATATCTGCACCGGAAGTGCGGCACAGCTGATCAATATTGCCGTGTGAACAAAATACAGTGGAACTTGTCTAAACCGGTCCCCAATATGTCCGGTTAAAAGAGGTTACACTGTAATTAAGCACTCCGTGAATAATTGTAGTCATTTTCAATCATGAACAGAGACGACAGTGAAACTCGTCTAAATGAAACACAATGAGATCCACAATGAGTCGGGTTTAGCGAGGTTATACTGTACATGTATTGTACGGTCAATGCCAACTGTCCGTTTGACCTTTAAACGGCATAATCAGGGGACCGTGTCACTAAACTTCGTATGACTAAAATGTTCGTAAGTGTAAAATTATGATAGTCTGTAAATTTGACATTAGCACTGTTGTTTTGTAAACAATTATTGGATTTACATTTATTGAGCATAGGCTGCATATGCAGCCGATGCTCAATACATGTAAATCTACCAATTTATATTTCCAGACGATCCTAAATTTGCACTTACGAACATGCTAGTCGTACGAAAGTTGATGAATGTTCAGAGCAATTCCGCATTTGCTATACAAAAATTCGTCAACTTTCGAGGTCATTACGGAAAATATCACAGTTATAGCGCATCTGATTATGTACAAAATCACATGGCCTGCCTCATATAAGGTAAGATTAATGTCCTGCCAGATCAGGAGCTATTCTGGTAAAAAGTAAATATAAAATTGCCTCTTGTAGTCATGGTAAGTCTCGTTTAGTGACCCTACCCCACTCATCCGCACTGATCCTGACCAGTCGTGTTGCAGCACCTCTAATTGGTGCCCTCGGAATAAGCAGGTGGCGCAAGCCTTCCGAGTCAATACGTTAATTAACCGAGTTGTCGAACAGACCATTTCCCGGATCCACGTAGCACCGCGCGTGTGTTAACCAATCATTTGGGTCAACCGGAAAAACCGACAATATGATATAGTATGTGATACATGTATAAACACCAGACCATTCAGAGTATTCGAGCATTTAAGTCCGCGATTCGTGAACAAATCCGGACATAAATGTTCGAGAGCAACTTTAATGACGGACTGATGCGTGTATGCTATGCCTACTACATGTGTTGGTATTGCTAGAATGTTTCTAACAAATTCTGCTATGCTGGTTGCCGTTGCGCGGTGTGTAGCAGTATGTTTCGCAAATAGCCGTACGTAGCTCGGCATTATTATATATACATCTGTACCATATTCATTTTACACTGACAAAATAGCCTTTAATTGAACGGGGAAATACGACAATCCATCATTAGACGGTACAAAGAAATGTATTTACGTTTCTAGTGCTCTTGGTTTATTAGGGGGCAGTGACCAGTTAATTTAAAATTATCCATTTCACTCCCTCGGACAGCATGTATTTCATGCAATATTCCAAATAAGTGGACAGACAGCAATATGCGTTCGACATTTGTGACCTAGATACACTAGAAGCTTTTACATAAACACAAATAAACTGCTCTATTAGTGCTCCTTACATATGCAGGAATGTTAAATATCTCGGTGCAGCCTCTTTAAACTGAATTATCAAATTATGAGGTAAAATGTTCACTTTAAAACCATGCCGTGCCACGCTACTTGCGGAACTACAGATTGAATGTTGTATGTGTTCTCAAGCATCACCCAGAGGCAAATGTACTATCATGGTGCAAACCAGTTCCCATCCATGAGTTTTCTCTGAAATAAATTCTTGTTTGAAACTCCCAGAAAAATATGTTGTTTTGATTATTGTTTGTCACAACAAACCCTCAATTCGTATTTTCCCATTTCTGATCAATGGGAACAGGTCAGATGGCCCTGGAATGAGCATTCATCAATTAATACGATGTAAAATCTGAATAAAATCCAAAATCAACTACAAAACAATAATTAAACAATTAAAATGAATTTTAATCAGTAGAAAGTGTAATATTTATAAATTTCACCGGTGCCATTATACGAAACTGGCGGCTAACTGGTCACTGCTACCTTATGAGTGCGACAAACAGTGGTGCATATTGCGGAATAAATACATTGAAACCTCTCTCAACCGGAGGTCCCAGGGTGTCCGGATTAGATATTGTTCACTGTACATCAGGCATTTGATCATACTGCGCCGTAGTTAATTGCTCTGCGCTGGCAAACAGACAGTATCACCTGAGATAAATGACCAAGAAACTCATCAAAGATATGATCACATGTGTTTTCTTAGTGTCCGGTTTAAAGAGGTTCCGCTGTACTTCTGGAATAGATACTACTGTTTGACGCACACATAAAAGTACAGTTTATTCTGAAAGTATCACCAGCCCAAATGCCCATTTAACGTATTCAAGTCGGTGTGTGATCATGGCTATCCATTGTAAGTGTTGTTGCAATTGTCCATTTATGTCCAGCCAGTACTAGCATTGATGTTGTCCACAACACCAACGCCTCCTACATCCGGTTTCACGAGCCTAATACGAATATTCTAGTCTGAGCAGTCACAGTCAGACTTTTGTTGTTTTAGCAGCAGGCGCGACTATAGTCGAGGCTTTTGTCCGTCGTCCGCGTCGTCCGAGTCCACACAGTTAACGTTGGGCTAATTTTCTTCTGTTTCCTTTCACTGAATTTCTTGATATTTCACACATGCTTTCTTTGTCTGATGGTTCTCTATCATTCTGCAACAAACCGACGAACGTCTGGGCCACAATAATCCCATGGTCCTGGTCACAGATGTAGTGCATTCACAAAACGTATTACACCGTATATACTAACGTTCGGATACATTTCTTATAACTTTTGATTCCTTTTACGAAACTTCTTGATATTTCACACATGCATTCCTCTGCTGGTCCTCTGTAGATGCTGTAGTAAATGCACGAACCGCCGGGCCCCAATAGCCACAAGATCAAATCAGGGGCGTCTGGATACGAACCCGCTGGACCCAATATATGTCCGCATGGGCTGAGCGCAGGTCCATGAAACACGTTATCAATGCTTTGCTGGAACCCCAGGTCCGAATTCCCGTGGTCTATGTGATGGAACATCTACGTTCGAGTTTCACCTTTAAACGTTCAAACGCGAGAAACATAATTCTGCGGAATAATTGTTCTCACATTTGGATCCATGAATATTCTATTTATATTTCAGGGCTTAAAAACATGGTGTTCACAACACACCGGATATACACGAATGAGACTATGCTCCAACTTGCGAGAAGCTGTTGTCACGTGACCAATACTAAGACCAGCGAGGAATGGATGTGCTTCTTCGGCAAATGTTTCGTGAAATTCTGCTCCCATTACGGTTATGATAACTTATTACGGGTGGCTGGCCGCCATTATTGTGATTTTCTACAAGGATTAGACAACATCCACGAAATGATACGGTTCAGCTACCCGCACCTACAGAGCCCGTCTTTCATGGTGATGTCGGAGAACACGGAGGGGTGTGTACTCCTGTACCAATCGAAACGGCAGGGATTTAAGCAGTATGTGATAGGACAGCTTAAACAATGTGCAAAGAAGTTTTACAACGTGCAAGTGAACATCTCGATTATAGAGGAGGTGTTCGAGGACTCGTTGTGTACGGTGAAGTTCCGCATCGACTTCGATAACTATGTGTTCAGGGAGCGGACTCGGGCACGCAAGAGCTCAGGGAGTTGTCCATTCTCAAGAATATCCTGTGATACGTTTTTAACTGTAAGTATCAATCGTGTGGCTAGAGCGAGTACAACGGACATTTTCTCACCTCCAACTGCCCATATGCCTTAAAATATGAGTACATGTATTTCCCATTTCAACTTGTATGTTAGAACAAGCGGGTATATATCTACATCTGATGCATTTAACTTCGAAGATAGACATTTTCGCACGAACATGTTTTATGAACTTACTATCACGGAGTTGATTCAAACTTCCGTAGTTTGTTTGCCTACATGTAAAGTTCCATATATTGGACTATATTCTACTAAACAATTAAATTCAAACATTGTTTTTCGGTGCAACTGTCATTGTAAAATTTACAGCCCGCGTTTATTTCGTGCTAGACACATCTAGCACGAAAAAACGCGGGTTGTAAATTGTAAACTGTACTGTCGTTCTTACAACTGGGAGCCAGTGAATATTACTCAATGCCACAAAAGCCAAGGTGTATGATCACGTGGTTAAACAACAACAATATCTGAAAGTGTTGAAAGCGCGCCCACACCAAAGTAAGTATTATTTGATAGTTTCCTTAATATGCAACGGATTTTGATGACATATGGCGCAGCAAACACGTCTTCGTATGTCGTTTTTGCGAAGAATCTATTTCCGTGTCAGTATTGACAGTAAACTTGGGGCGACGCACCGAGACCACCACATGCAGCTTAACAAGACGCGTTTGATGCGCCATATTTCATTAAAATCCGTTACAAAATAGGACAATATAATGGAATAAGTACTTAGAATCGGAGAAGCTTCTGGAAGTTTCAGTAATTGTTATTGTTATTGTAACCACGTGATCATGCACAGTGAAAGCATTACCTCTCGTATGTTTTAAATATGCACTGCCCACCCGTTGTCAATAAGCGTATAATCTCAACTCATATGTTCAGAACATAATACACTTGTGTTGCGGTTATACACATCGTAATCGTCCGAAGTCTAGTGACACAATACCCCAATGACATGCCATGTATACATAAGGTCACTGTGCTTGAATTATGTGTGGTCCATAATCAAATATCAAACATTTGTATACCGTGGCTCGTCATTTGTCTGGTAGTCCATACAGAGACGTGTCACATTTCACCCGCTGGCACGGGAATATAGGACCTTGGAGACAATTCTAATGAAATACCAAGATGTGTTTTCATGGCAACATTGTCGCCTACGGAGTCCCGCAGGGGACATGATTTTTTTTATTAATTCGTTCCCACGAAATAACAATTCGTTCCCTCAATTTAACAATTCGTTCCCTCGAATTGACAATTAAGTATTCGTTCCCTCAATTTAACAATTCGTTCCCACGAAATAACAATTCGTTCCCAATTGTTAATTCGAGGGAACGAATTTTTAAATTGAGGGAACTATTTGTCAGTTCGTGGGAACGAATTGTTAATTCGAGGGAACGAATTGTTATTTCGTGGGAACGAATTAATAACAAAAATCATGTCCCCTGCGGTGCTCCGTACTTTAGTGATTGAATGCGGCCGGTGCTGACCCGGTTCAGAGTGTATTAGCCGAATACACACTACACTGGAGCCCCTCTAACCCGACACTCGTGAAAATATGGATACTTAACCTTTTCACCCCTAAGTAACTGAATGGGCTGCGATATGTTCGCTTTGCAACCATTCCAATCATCGCAAAATGATTTTCATACTTTTTTTTTTCCTCAAAAATATGATCCTGGTAAGACGGCTCGTTACGAGCCGGCTCATCTGGATCTGCACTGTTTGCATAAACCGATATAGTGGGCTTTAGGGTTCAAAGGGTTAACTTACATGTGTTTCAATGTTATGTATCTCTGATTACAAGGACTTTTAATGATTGCAAAGCATTAACGTGTGCCATGAAGCGCTAACATGTCTTATTCACAGTGGAATATCTCCAACAGGACACTCTGGGGACCTCCAAGGGTGTCCGGTTTAGAGTGGGTCCACTGTAACGGATAACACATATTCGCATCCCGCATCAATTATATACGCATAGCTAGGTCACAACGGATTAAAAAATACTTTTTGGCATTTCATTGGTCAGAGGACGTCACGTGACGTTACCGAATGACACTGATCAATGTATTGCAGCGACGTAATCAAGTCCGCATTGTTTTCAACGAAATCCACGCTATATTTGCCAATAATGTTAGATAGAACGTTACATGATAAATCTACCGCCAAGCCAGTGTCTCTTGATTTCACGCGTGTCAGGCTTCACTCGAACAAGGGTAGGAATTCATAGACGAGCCTCGGAATTCCTATACGTTTTCTAGCCTTGCCTGATAAACATTTGGTTTCAGATTAGCCTGGTATTCGCTATGTCTAGATTCTGATTATTCTGCCCCCTATATTATTGAGTATACGTATATGTATGGATGGTATGTTTAATATTATGGTACATTTTGAGCGGTTTCCCACGAGTTGTTTGCCGCGGCCATTTGATAAATACATCGTACATTCACCTCTGTGGCTCCTTAATTATATTTGCAACGAATGCAGATTTGGCGGAAACTCAATTTGACATTCGGTAATCGAGTATCTGTCTCGTCTTAAAATGGTAAGATTTATGTTTGTCAAGGTCGAAGCGCGATTTGAAAACGCCAGATGAAGATCAGACATTGATGGAATGGCGAAAGGTGCAGATCCTGATCAGACTGTGCGGATGCACAGGCTGATCTGGATCTACACTGGTCGCAAAACTCATAAGCCCAATGTATCCAGTCTTTGCCACATGTGATGTACATTAGGCATCACGTGTGACCAATATATATCATGACCAGTGCTTGCCACCAAATTGTCAATAAACTGATGATCAAATTTTATTGATTTTCTGGGATAATGATGAACAAGGTAGACTCGGATGAAACTGCGCGGATGCGCAGGCTGATATATATACGTAGTAATAAGCAAATTGTAGAAATGAATCTCAAGTACGTATAACTATTGTTAAAGGTGCATGCCCACTCAGTAGACACAAACTGTTCTTTATAGGAATTAAATAAGTGTATAATTGTGTCACTATTCCACCAGTTCTAAACATTACGAGTGTCCACTATACAGATATTATCATTTAGTAATGTTTATTTTACTGATAGTAACGCGCAGTGGTATCGGGCTATTTTCATATGCAAATGAGGCATGATACATTTTAATTACATTGTCACTGTATTTATACTAATTAAATGCGTCACCTGAAAACAAAAATATTTTCAGCAGATTATAAAGTATGATCATTGCGCATCAAAAAATAAATACAGAGAATAAATAGGCATGTCCGTTAACATTTTAAGGAAACACGGTTATCGCCCCTGATATCAGTGTTGAAATTTAGGTCTGATATGAAATGTATAATAATGCCAATCAATACGTGGGGTAATGGTGAATGAACATTTATTTTACCAGAAAATGTCTCAGATGATGTCTCTGATATAAAGAACAGTTTGTGCCTACTGAGTGGGCATGTACTTTTAACCCTTTGAACCCGAAATCCCGCTATATCGGTTTATGCAAAAAGTGCAGATCCAGATGAGCCGGCTCGTAACGAGCCGTCTCATCAGGATCTACACTTTGTGAAATAAATTTTAATATTTTTAATGAGTGGGCATGTACCTTTAAGTATTGCCCGCTTTTTCGAAAATATGAGTCCAGCTGAAGCATTGCTTGTTGATAACGCGTGGCCTATGCGCATTTAATATAGGAATGAATGGCCTTTTTGTGGAATTTATCGTGGTATAAACTTGGAAAAGTCGCGGGAATACTGGACGAAGGCGCCTCACGGTTACGGAAAGTAGTTCGGCGTGGGAGTTTACTGGGATATAAATTTTGGACAGAGACTTGCTACGGACCAATCAAATGTTAGGGAATTGTGTAAATATGTTTGTGCTGGAATTATAATGCAATATAACTATCGGTAATTATTTTATGACCCGCGAGTAATGTACACTTTATGACACGCTAAAAACATCGGGGGTATATAAAAGACAAGTCACGTGATCTTGAACCTCAGAAGATGTGCGGTGCTTCTTGAATAATGTTTACAATTACCGTGATGTTGTTTTTAAAGGACATCAAACGTTGACGACCTCAGAGCAAAATACTCCGACAATTTCGTCAGCTTTCGACGTCAATTGCGGAAGAAAGTACAGTAAATTCTGTAAATATTTTTCATTAAAAATCGTACATCTCATTAGGTAAAAATCACAGGGCTTGTCTAATACGTGACTGTGACTGAAGAAATGGGGCTTATGGGTTATGCGATCTTGTGTAGATTTGTGTGCATCGCGAATACTGATCAGGAACTGCACTGTTGGCCAGTCCATCAATGAAACAACCGTCATGCTTCTGTCAAGCAATTTAGATCGTTATCAGACTACAGGAGTGCGCACTGTGATCAGGAGCTCCACTGGTCAGAAATCCCATAAGCCCCATTTCTCCAGTCACAGCCAGTAGCCGATTTCACCAAAATTGCTAAGCATACGTTTCTGGCGAAGTATACTTTGAGGGAGTAATCATTTATGTTCCCCGAATGCATTATTTCGTATAGAACTAACGACTGCATATATTTGATGATAAAAAGTATGCAGACTTATTATACTGAATGTATTACATTATCACAGCCAAAATGGCTTTGATAATGTAATAAATTCTGTATAATAAAAATTAATAAATGTATCGTTAATTTTATTTTTTTTCCCTCAAAGTGTACTTATCAATATAAGTATACTTAGCAATTTTGGTGAAATAGGCTACAGATATATTGTCACTCATGTTGTACCTATGTTCATTTCAGGTTGCTCCAAGGATACATTTATTAACTTTTATTATACATAATTTATTACATTATCACAGCCATTTTGGCTGTGATAATGTAATAAATTCTGTATAATAAAAATTAATAAATGTATCCTTAATTTCATTTTCTTTCCCTCAAAGTGTACTTGTCAAGATAAGTGTACTTAGCAATGTTAGTGAAATAGGCTAGAGATATATTGTCACTCATGTTGTACCTACATTCATTTCAGGTTGCTCCATTCTGTATTATATTCGACAATCATTTGCAAATCAAACAGATCGGCAAGAGCATGACTGGCTTGCTGAAAGGAGAACGTTTACTCGGAGAAAATCTCAAAGAGAAATTCCACTTGAGACGGCCTTTAATCCCATTTGTATGGGAAAAGGTAAGCGTAAGTTAATCCCACTGATACGCCATGTCTGCGTCTAAATCTCCAGTAACCTAGAACCCATTCTTCAAACGTTCGGCACAAGGTCTTTATCAAGAGGGAGTTCTTGGTTACTGACGTAGTGTTCAACATATCGTATTAATGCGAAAAGCTTTGAAATCGTGTTTCACCAGACATATGTTATAATTGATAGCACGCTGTAGAACATGATGAACTAAAGTATTATTGTTTATTTACTGGCTGTATTAATTATTTACTTTCTGTTATACACTACAAGACATATAAATTGTCTCAGATCAGTTGCGAACAGTAACTCTTGCAATCTACTCCCGTACCGCCCGTAACTGTAGATTTCAAGAGTTACTGTTCGGAAGTAATTCCGCCGACGTGTGGGCGGGTGTGGGGTGTAGAAGGCAGCGACGGGTTGTCTCCGAGTAATATGGAAAATTAAAAATCTACAATATGATTTCCGGCTCTGTGAGTTTAATATGTATTCTCAGAGATATGAACAGCATATTACTATAGAACTGATAACACAGCAGTAATATGGGCGAGCTAATCCCCGTCTCTGTGGAATGTCAGCAATTTAATTCACTGTGCATGATGCCCGCCCACTCCTGTATGATGGTATGTTGGTAATGCATTATGTTGCTATATTCTTGTAACCAACCCGCATTCTCTGCCTGTAACACAGGGCGACTCGCCCTGTGCTACAGGCAGAGAATGCGGGTTAGTTACAAGTATATAGCCCTGCGTGACAGACAGAGAATTCGGGTTATCCTTGTAATCAATATTCTTTATCTTCATTATGCAACGTAGAACAAAGCTGGGGTTGGTTCCATTTTTTCTTTCGAAAATTCATTTGGGCTCCATCTTGGATTTCAAAATGGCCGCCCTGATATGCTATGTTCATTTTATATACATTTCTAATATATGTAAAATGTTTATTTTTGTGGGGCTATATTTATCCTTCGAACATACACAACACAGCCGCTGTTATTTATATTTTAGCAACCCCCTTGGCGGCATTATTTTAAGACACGGATAGGTACAAAAATAGCGTCCACGACTTATAGTGGTGCCCACAGACTGGCGGCTTGGTGATAGGGTGGCATAATACTTATACTGTTTTAGACAAGTAGAATTCTACTTCCAATACAACAAAGTGACTAAACAATGGTCACCCATGTTTTGTTTACTACATGTTTAGAATAGTGTATTATGCATATGTAGTATATTATACCTTCCTATCACCAAGCCAAACGACCTGTGGTGGGGCCTAATTACTGACTCGGAATTAAATACGACGTATATGTCTAATTCCGGAGAGAGGGAGAAATAATTCCAGCAATAAAATATTTACACAATTCCCTAACATTTGATTGGTCCGTTGCAAGTCTCCGTCCAAAATTTATATCCCAGTAAACTCCCATTTGCCGAACTACTTTCCGTAACCGTGAGGCGCAGTTAAAATAATTCTTAAGAAAACGGAAAATAAACACATTTTCTTGATGAATTTATTTCAAATGCTGGAATTATAAGGAATGAATGGCCTTTTTGTGGAATTTATCGGGGACATAAACTTGGAAAAGTCGCGGGAATGATACTGGACGAGGCCTTCCGGCCTTCGTCCAGTATTCCCGCGACGTTTCCAAGATTATACCCCAATAAATTCCACAAAAAGGCCATTCATTCCTATAATGTGTTCGTGTAGAGACGACAGTAATGTACCGTCTATATACCACCGGTTCGTGAAGAACGGTTCATATTTCCGTGTGTTAATTATGGGTTATTTCGGTAATCTGGTGGTTTGGGTGCATTGTTACCAACATGCTATTTACGTCACCTCCCGCGAATTACACGTATGAGTACGGTAATACACCATTGTGGTTATTTTGACAGTCTAACAAATGGGTTCGGAACGGTGAATGTGTAGTTAATTGACGATTTCTGTCGTGTGTAATGATTGAGCATTAGTAGTTGCACACAACTAGGTAAATTATCCAAAACCAACGGAATCCACCGAAATTACAAAACTCACCAAAATACCATATGACACCAAACACCTGTGGTATTTATCCCGTCAACACAGTGCGTATGTGCCGTGAAACACGGTGCCGTGAAACATTTTTGATATCCAGTCAATACTATTTTTGCATTTTACAGCAATTTGTAGGTGTTGACGGGATAAATAGAATAGTAGGTTAGTGCCATGAATGGGAAAAAATATCTGGCGCGGCACAGAAACGGGATGTGCTCGGCAGAGCCTCGCCCATCCCGTTTCCTGAGCCTTGCCAGATATTTTTTCCCATTCACGGCACTGACCTACTATTCTCTATATACCGGCCCCGCCACACTATACTTGGGGATTAATACACTACCGTCTGTGAGAATCTTGCCATGTTCTTTATTATAGGAATGAATGGCCTTTTTGTGGAATTTATCGGGGTATAAACTTGGAAAAGTCGCGGGAATACTGGACGAAGGCTGGAAGGCCTCGTCCAGTATTCCCGCGACTTTTCCAAGTTTATATCCCCGATAAATTCCACAAAAAGGCCATTAATTCCTTATAATTCCAGCATTTGAAATAAATTCATCAAGAAAATGTGTTTATTTTCCGTTTTCTTAAGAATTATTTTAACTGCGCCTCACGGTTACGGAAAGTAGTTCGGCATGGGAGTTTACTGGGATATAAATCTTGGACAGAACTTGCTACGGACCAATCAAATGTTAGGGAATTGTGTAAATATGTTTGTGCTGGAATTATTTCATAATATTTGAATGTTGTGATTTGCTTAAAGTCAAGCAGTTTGATTGGCTGAGCCTGAACTGTGCTACAGCTCAGTCTCAGCTAATCAAACTGATTGATTGCGAGCTGGCATCGTCAATAGATGTTCAGAAACGGTGATAATCTGGACAGGATTAACGCAGGCGGTTGTATCGTAATAATACCGACGCCTGTAACATGAATGGCTCAGCTACTATAACAAGGTGTATGATCACGTGGTACTAACAACACCAACAAGTACTGAAATTTCCAGAATCATCTGATTCAAAGTACGTATTCTTTTATAGTGTCCTTATTACGTAACGGATTTTTATGAAATATGGCGCATCAAACGCGTCTTGTTAAGCTGCATTTGGTCTCCGACACGGAAATCGATTCTTCGCAAAAACGACATAAGTCTGTGCCAAACTCCATGGACCACCAAATGCAGCTCATGAAGAAGCGTTTGCTGCGCCATATTTCATTAACATCCGTTTCATATTAAGGAAAATATCAAATAATACTTCCAAGATTTCAACACTTTCAGCCACTGTTGTTGTTGTTATAACCACGTGATCATGCACCTTGTATAACATAGCGAACTAACCTCGAACTGGGGCTTCCTTTTTAAAGGTACATGCCCACTCAGTTGGCACAAACTGTTCTTTATAGGAATTAAATAAGTATATAATTGTGTCACCATTCCACCAGTTCTAACAATTACAAGTGCCCGCTATTCAGATATAATCATTTAGTAATGTTGATTTTACTGATAGTGACTCATATGAAAATGGGGCATGATATTTGTTTTATTATTTATTTTAGTTTGTTCTTTATACCAGAGACATCATCTAAGACATCATCTGGCAAAATAAACATTCATTCACCCTTACCCCACTTTTGATTGGCATTATTATACATTTTATATTAGACAAAAATCCCCAACTGAATAACTATTACTAATTGATTAAATCTGTATATCGGGCACTCTTAATTTTTAGAACTGGTGGAATAGTGACACACTTATACACTTATTTAATTCCTATAAAGAACATTTTGTGACTACTGAGTGGGCATGTACATTTAATCAATGAAATCGATATATAATTTAGTAGCCAATAATTTTCTTTCGCATTTTTGTTTCAGATTCTAGCATTCCAAAGAGTTATGTTCGAGTTAGAATATTACCATGACAACAACACGTCCAGTACCTATACATGTATGCACAATCGCAATAACTCACCAAGTGACCTTGAAAATGGCAGCTCATGGTCACCGAAGGGTCATCACCTGTCCAACGACCCCGTCATTCTCAGGGGTCAGATGCGGTATATGGACGAATGGGGTATGGTCGCCTTCTTGTGTACGCCATTGTAAGTATCGCCGCTTTTCTTATTACTGGAGGGATGGACTACAGTTTAAAGTCTCATCCGACAGACCAGTGGGATGCACCCACTGGTCTGTCGGATGAGACTTTAAACTGTGGTCCCGTCTCTAAATGACCTTAGCTGTTGGTGGGACGTTAAACCCTTTCACTTTCACTTTGTTTCTTATTACTGGTGCTAAACTCCCAAGGTGCATGATCACGTGGTTACATTAACAACAACAACGGCTGCAATTGTTGAAAGCGCGCCCACTCCAAAGTAAGTATTATTTGATATGCAACTGTTTTTTTTAAATATGGCGCAGCAAACGCGACGTCATGAGCTGCTTTTGGTGGTCCCGGGAGTTCGGCACATACTTATGTCGTTTTTACGAAGAATCGATTTCTGTGTCAGTAGACACAGAAATCGATTCTTCGCAAAATCGACAGAAGTTTGGGCCAAAGTACCGAGACCATCAAATGCAACTTAACAAGGCTCGTTTGATGCGCCATATTTCATAAAATTCCGTTACATAATAAGGACAAAATAAATGAATACGTACTTTGAATCGGAGGGCATCAGGAAGTTTCAGTACTTGTTGTTGTTGTTGTAACCACGTGATCATACACTTTGACTCCGCGCCGGCGTAAAATGTTTCACGTCGACGAATGCACCAGTTTCATGACAAACTTCCACTCAGCTGTACTGAGCACCATCGCGTAAACGCATATTTCGTCCAGTAACCGGCGCAAATGCTTGCACCGGTTACTGGACGAAATTTCGTGGCTGAATGGGAATTCGTCAGGATTCCGGCGCCTATTTTGGCGTGAAACAGTTTTCGCCGGCGCGGAGTGCAGCATCAATGAGTAGTGTACGTAACACATTTCATTTCTTAATAACTGCTTAACTCCTTCACCGATTTTAATAATATTTAGCCACAATGTGTGTCTATGGATAGTGTTTTGTTTCGCATACACGGTACGACCGTACATCCACGGTACGACCGTACATCCACGGTCAAGGTCACTGCGGATTTATGCTCACCTTGTTTGCATAATTATTTTGGACTGTTCTACTATCGTTACATAGTTATGTAGACGAATGTATATAATAGTGTTTTTTAAATACATTATAAACCTTCGATGCCACATACCAAGGTGCATACTCACGTGGTTACAGCAACAACAACAATTACTAAAACTTCCAGAAATGCCTCCGATTCAAGGTACGTATTATTTTATATTATCCCTATTTTGTAACGGATTCTGATGAAATATGGCGCATCAAACGCGTCTTGTTACGCTACATTTGGTGGTCTCTGTACTTTGGCCCAAATTTCTGGGTTTTTTTCATGAAGAATCTATTTCCGTGCCTACTGACACGGAACTCGATTCTTCGCAAAAACGACATAAGTATGAGCCGAAGTCCCTGGACCACCAAATGCAGCTCGCAAAGACGCGTTTGCTGCCCCATTTTTCATCAAAATCCGTTGGATATTAAGAAAAATATCAAATAATACTTACTTTGAAGTGGGCGCGCTTTCAACACTTTCAGCCATTGTTGCTGTTGTTCTCACCACGTGATCATGCACCTTGTATAGGAAAAATGTCGCACGTCTGGCAAATCAATTCCAGTAAGTCCTGATGTCATGACCTTTATGGGGCTGTGATTAGATACATGGGGTTTACGGGTCAATGTAAATCCAGATCAGCCAGTGCAATCGCAGTCTAATCAGTATCTGCACAGTTCGCAATATCCACCAATGAAACACACGGTATGCTTTTAACAAGCAATACAAGTCGTTAGCAGACTACATGAGTGTGATTTCTTATCAGGAACTACACCACTGTAGATCCAGATCAGCATCCGCACAGTCTGATCGGGATCTGCACTGCTCGGCATTTCATAAATGAAACACCCGTCCTGCTTCTAACAAGCAATGTATATCGTTATCAGGCTACATGAGTGTGTTATATATGACCAGGAGCTACATTGGTCACATATCCCATAAGCCCCATTTCTCCAGTCACAGCCACATATAATGACAGTCGAATCAAGATTTAGTGTCGATATGTGCCGATGTCCAAGCTGACCAGAGACTATAGTGGCCAGCCTCTTCAGAAGGTATGCATATTGCAGTGACCGTATACATGGGGCTTATTGGATTCGTGACCAGTGTATCCCATGATCAAATAGCACATACATATAGCACATATCTGTATTGCTTGTTAGTACCATGATGTGTGTTTCATTGATGAAATGGCGAACAGTGCAGGTCCTGATCAGACTGTGCGGATGCACAGGCTGATCTGGATCTACACTGGTCGCAAACCCCGTAAGCTCCCCAGCCATAGCCACGTATTATGGAGGCGACACGTATAACACCATTAATTAACTACAAGACATGTTTAGTTCATTCGCGGTGCGCAATGACATAACCGTGACAATAATAACTCATTCTGGAAACGACAGTCCGCATTTAGGTGTCGGATTTCGTGTATGCAGACAATCCATTGTTTTGATTCGTTGACATGGAAGCTGTTGTAATCCAGCTTTGACGGATGCTTATGGAATACACAATGTACGGGTGTTCCGTTTAGGCCATCGTAATATCGCTATCGGGTCGATACTACGATAACACGATACTACGATGACGATAGTACGATACTACTATGACGATAGAACGATGCTACGATGCTACGATAACGATAGTACGATACTACGATGACGATAGTACGATGCTACGATGACAATAGTACCTTGTCTGTTTTTGTTTATTAAAATATGTGAAATATAACGTACTTATTTATTGTTTGGTCCACCCCGTCGCGTAACTCCGCCCCTGAACGTGATTTGGAATCGCTACACTATTATATGATTGACGGTGTGACACCGAAGTGAACGCGTGTATCGGTGGTATCGTGGCTTGCGTATCGTGAAGTGACAACTTCGCGTAACATCATGCGATTAATTGATGCGAACTGCTGTGCTTTCATTGGTCGAGAAACTAGGGCAAACAATCATATTATGGCTGCTGGTTGTCTGATTGGGTAATAGTGTTAGTGCATAACACAGTATCTGATGTATGTTAAGCAGCCCTGGCACTCGTAGGCGATTTGAACGCTTTGTTTCTGCACGACATTGCTCGCCGAAGTGCCCGCGAGCCGGCCTGCGAGGTAATTTGCTGTAAGAGGTATGTTCAGCAGCCCTGGCACTCGCGATCGTTTTGCAGGCTTTGCTTCTGAACGACATTGACAGCGCTGGCTGTAAATTCAAACTACATGGTCGGCTCGCGGACGATCGCGGGCGCTTCGCCCGCGATCGTCCGCGAGCCGACCATGTAGTTTGAATTTACAGCTAGCGCTGTGCTCGCCTTGATTCAGTTAGCGCACAGTTTACTTGGCAAGGGCTCGCTCTCACGCTGCTAAACATATGTCACGTGACTCGCTATGCTCGACTGAATGCATGCTGACTGACAACAAATGAGTGTATTCTTCATTTAATTATTACGAATATCCTGGTCGCAAGTACTTTCTCTGACATTCCATTGGTCAAACGGCGTCACATGATGAATTGCATTCCGCATATGCTCTTATTCTTGTGTCCCTTTCCGATTGTATAATCGGGAAATATGACGATTTTCGACGACATACGATCGACAATGTAAAAGGATCTGCAACTAAGAAACGAAATAGAGAATAGCGAGTTAGTGAATGGGAAAAATATATGGCAAGGCATAGGAAACGGGATGGGCGAGGCTCTGCCGAGCACATCTCGATTCCGTGCCGCGCCAGATATATTTCCCATTCACGGCACTAACCTACTATTCTATTTATCCCGTCAATACCTACAAATGGCTTTAAAATGCAAGCAAAATAAATAACCCCAGTCACCGCAAATATTCGCAGTGATATTGCAGATACAATATGTTGGATGTTTCTGTCGCAATGTAGTGATTTGTTAGACGGATTGGCATATATTTCTTGGAAGACAAAAACTCTATCAATGGAAGCGACTTGAACTGTTAATACGTTTTGTTGCTATACGTGTTCTACTAAAACCACAGATAAGACATTGTCTTGTTAGTTTTCATATTCCATCGAATATTACGTTATATTTCACGTTAGCTGAAATCACGTTTCGGGGTCCATATAAATGTCCATGTAAATAAATTCAGTTTAGAATAATATATCGTCTCGAAGAACATATTCTTATACTAAACTTAATTTATTTACATGGACATTTGTATATTTTTTGTGACAAATGAGAAATAATCAAATGCCAAAAACTACGTATCTGGAGTGCTTGCACTAGACAGGTAAAAACATGGTTATCAACGATCTGGCAGGTTCGATGATTACCTTAGATTGTCGTAATTAGCCGCCTGTCATTGGTAACTTGTGTGAAATGATACAACTATGTAGTTACAGTCAGCGTAGTACAGAAGAGTCCTGGTGCCAATGCTAACATAGTTGTATCTACTAATTAGGAGATAATAACTCTTAATTAGGAGATAGTATCTCCTAATTAGGACTTAGTATCTCCTCATTAGGACTTACTATCTCCTAATTAGGACTTACTATATGTGTCAATGCTACACATGTTTAACTCGTAATTAGGAGATACTAAGTCCTAGTTATGAAATAGTAAGTTATAATTAGGAGATACTAAGTCCTAATTAGGAGTTATTATATCCTAATTAGGACTTAATATATTTTAATTGATATTTCTGCGAAGATGTCTATGGGGATTTAACATGGGGCAATTTTTTCTAATTTCAGAAATAGTGAACCGATTTTCAAAATGTATCTTATTTTCTTAGATCATTTCCAAGCTATCTCGCTAGATTTCAGAGTAAATTTCCAAAATGTTTAGCTTTTCGACTCCTCCTCCAGGTTCTCCACCCGCTTTCTTTCTCCCCCCATCCCCCCCCCCCCCCCCCCCCCCCCCCACCCCACCCCCCCCCCCCCTGTTAAATTCCCATAGAGAACTCAATTTTCGTAATAAAATCAATATTTCACAAAATAACACTCCTATAGCCTAATAACGATCTGCATCGCTTGTTCGAAACATGACGGGTGTTTTATCAGTGGAATGGCGAAGTGTGCAGATCCTGATCAGTCTGTGCGGAGGCTGGATCTACACAGGCCACATAACCCATAAGCCCCATTTCTCACGCCACAGCCACATAATCTTAAAGAACTGTCTGATCATGTATCGTTTTCATATGCTTGGTCATATAAATAGAGGATCTTCCATGACTGCTTGTTTAAAGGTACACAAAAAGTGCAGATCCTGATGCGACGGCTCGTCACGAGCCGTCTCATCTGTATCTACACTTTTTTCAAAAACACCGGCAGAGGGCTGTGGTGTTGAAGGGTTAAGTCTTCACTGATGTAAGATCCACTATACTCCATTTTAGACTAGCGAACCTGGAGGGTCTGCGGACAGCGGGACTGTATATCAATGATCTCAACATGTACGACAACAGCCGCGACATGGTGATGGCGGGTTGGCAGCACGTCTCCACTCTTGAATGTTCCATAGAACAGGTATGTATGACGCCGTATGTCTCTACATGTAGATACCAGGCATGGTGATGGCGGGTTGGCGGCACGTCTCCACTCTAGACTGTTCCATATAACAGGTATGTATGACACCGTGTGTCTCTGCATGCAGATACCAGGCATGGTGATAGCGGGTTGGCGGCACGTCTCCACTCTGGAATGTTCCATAGAACAGGTATGTATGACACCGTATGTATCTACATGTAGATACCAGGCGTGGTGATGGTGGGTTAGCGGCACGTCTCCACTCTGGAATGTTCCATAGAACAGGTATGTGTGACACCGTATGTATCTACATGTATATACCAGGCGTGGTGATGGCGGGTTGGCGGCACGTCTCCACTCTGGAATGTTCCATAGAACAGGTATGTATGACACCGTATGTATCTACATGTAGATACCAGGCGTGGTGATGGCGGGTTGGCGGCACGTCTCCACTCTAGACTGTTCCATAGAACAGGTATGTATGACACCGTATGTATCTACATGTAGATACCAGGCGTGGTGATGGCGGGTTGGCGGCACGTCTCCACTCTAGAATGTTCCATAGAACAGATATGTATGACACCGTATGTATCTACATGTAGATACCAGGCGTGGTGATGGCGGGTTAGCGGCACGTCTCCACTCTAGAATATTCCATAGAACAGGTATGTATGACGCCGTATGTCTCTACATGTAGATACCAGGCATGGTGATGGCGGGTTGGCGGCACGTCTCCACTCTAGACTGTTCCATATAACAGGTATGTATGACACCGTGTGTTTCTGCATGCAGATACCAGGCATGGTGATGGCGGGTTGGCGGCACGTCTCCACTCTGGAATGTTCCATAGAACAGGTATGTATGACACCGTATGTATCTACATGTAGATACCAGGCGTGGTGATGGTGGGTTAGCGGCACGTCTCCACTCTAGACTGTTCCATATAACAGGTATGTATGACACCGTGTGTTTCTGCATGCAGATACCAGGCATGGTGATGGCGGGTTGGCGGCACGTCTCCACTCTGGAATGTTCCATAGAACAGGTATGTATGACACCGTATGTATCTACATGTAGATACCAGGCGTGGTGATGGTGGGTTAGCGGCACGTCTCCACTCTGGAATGTTCCATAGAACAGATATGTATGACACCGTATGTATCTACATGTAGATACCAGGCGTGGTGATGGCGGGTTGGCGGCACGTCTCCACTCTGGAATGTTCCATAGAACAGGTATGTATGACACCGTATGTATCTACATGTAGATACCAGGCGTGGTGATGGCGGGTTGGCGGCACGTCTCCACTCTGGAATGTTCCATAGAACAGGTATGTATGACACCGTATGTATCTACATGTAGATACCAGGCGTGGTGATGGCGGGTTAGCGGCACGTCTCCACTCTAGAATGTTCCATAGAACAGGTATGTGTGACGCCGTATGTCTCTACTTAAAATAGTTCCTTCTAAGCCAGCACATATTCGTTTGTTTTATTTCTATTTCGTATACTTTTTGAGGCGCATATAAATTATGAATAAAAAGAGTATTTAATTTGTATGTGGATGTATGCCACTCGTTCCTCCGCGCATATATATTGCGCACCTAAAGTCGCGCAATATCGCACGCTACGGAACGTGTGCATATATTCACATACAACTCAAATAACCTATAAATATGTAATGTTTATGACAGGTGTAATACCCAAAAACCACACAGTGTGATTAGGAACTGCTATATTTACCTGTCAGTCACTAGATATGCAGTCAAAATGACTCCATCGTGGTTCATTGCGTGTATATTTGTGCAAATTAATCAGGATAATTATAGGTTATTTTATTTGTATGTGGATATATGCGCGAGTTCCGCAGCGTGCGATATTGCGCGACTTTAGGAGCAAATCGTTGCGCGGCGGAACGAGTGGCATAAAATCCACATACAAATCAAATAACCAGTTTATTACATACGTAAATCATTCACATTTATATACGCCTCAAAAAGTATACAAACTGTAAATAAAATAAACGAATTCGTTATAATTTAAAGAACTATCTTTACGATGTCGAACGTAGTTCCGGCATTGACAAATATGGACTCACGAGACGTTAATATGGAACAAATATTGACGGCTTGTGTTTCATTGTGTTTCAATGGGAAACGAACGTATACAATACATAGAGGATATTAATATGTTTGCAACGAACATGTCATAATTCATAGAGTAGCGTGGAATGTTCATATTTCACGAGTGCCGTTTTGCACGAGTGAAATATTGACATTTCACACCACGAGATAAATGTACATGTATGTGTCATATTTGTTGCAAACGTTATGTATAGTCTATTCATTATATACATGTACACTAACAAGCAAATTATAAAGTCTTTTGACTGTATACGGGAAGAAATGTATATTGTACATTTGATCTTTAATTGGATTCATTTTCAGCAAACTGACAAGAGTAACCAGAATATCAGTTGCTTTATGTGAGTGTGTTATAATTGTTTCATGTCATATTGTATAACGCTCTCTATATAACAACATAGCGAAGTATGAACGTCAACGCCCTGCAGGTTTGTGCTATATTGTAGTTCGCGAAATGTAAACTTTATTCCACAAATGTATACCGCTGACTGTGGTGTAGCGATATTATAGGAATGAACGGCCTTTTTGTGGAATTTATCGGGGTATAAACTTGGAAAAGTCGCGTGAATACTGGACGAAGGCCGGAAGGCCTCGTCCAGTATTCCCGCGACTTTTCCAAGTTTATATCCCCGATAAATTGCACAAAAAGGCCATTAATTCCTTATAATTCCAGCATTTGAAATAAATTCATCAAGAAAATGTGTTTATTTTCCGTTTTCTTAAGAATTATTTTAACTGCGCCTCACGGTTACGGAAAGTAGTTCGGCGTGGGAGTTTCAGTACTGGGATATACATTTTGGACAGAGACTTGCTACGGGCCAATCAAATGTTAGGGAATTGTGTAAATATATTTGTGCTGAAATTATAGAATGGTACAACGTATTGCCTATAAAGCAGAAAACGTACAGCTAAGTTAAACATAATTGACGGGTCCATTTTCAGCAAAAGGGTAAGAGCGACCAGATAGCGGAGAACCTACAGATGGTGGAGCAGTGGCAGGAGAAGAGCGACAGTCTCCTCTATTCCATGATCCCGAAGGCCATCGCCGAGCGCCTCAAACACGACGAGGATCCGATCAAGACGTGCGAGGTACGGTTGTTATTTTGCGCGATGGGTGTGGTCACGGGTACGTGCTAGTTAGGCCCATCTCGCAGTTGTAATTATTTAGGGACTGTTTAGAGAGAAAACGCAATTTTCTCCTCGAAATACACTCCCAAACGGCTGGTGACGCAATGACTTGCTTCTACGTGCATGTTCCTAAATACCTCAGCAACAACCGGGTCAATTGTATTGTATATAGGCTGGATATGTCGGGAAAGTATATCATATATTGTATTATTATATGACTGACAATTTCAACCAATGAGATTGTCCAATTTCGTGTCACATGATTATTGACATATATGATATTCACCTGAATATCAGTCTCGGACTCGTCTCGTGTGATATTAACCTCGAAGTGAATATTACATTTCTAATAACAATCTCAAACTCTTCTCGCGCAACGGGACGAGTCCGAGACTGATATTCAGGTATAGTGGCATGCTGTGACGCTGACTTATGAAGTAAACGCCCACTTTTGAAGTACCTCACCACTTTTGAAGTAAAGATCGCCCACTTTTGAAGTACCTCACCACTTTTGAAGTAATATCGCCCACTTTTGAAGTAATGCGAGGTCACCACTTTTGAAGCAACTTATCTCCCACTATTGATGTAAAATGCTAGGCCACCACTTTTGAAGTAATCGTTCACCACTTTTGAAGTAAACAATTGTTCCGGTTGTCGAAGCTGATATACCTTTTTTACATATATTTTAAGTAATCATTTTACCACTTGAAGTATCAAAAACGACGAAACATATGGCTATTCACATTGGGGGGGGGGGGAGATATACATGTATACACTTACGACATGGTTGGATCTTGAAATTGAATTGAAACCTCGGATTGGCGCCCTCCAATTCATTTTGTTCAAGCTCCGCCCATACGGTATTTATCTGGGTGTATCAACACCTCTGGGGAGTTGTTTATTTCTTAAATAAAATGCATTTTAGGCTGTGTATACTAGTGGAAAGTTTATAGCATCACACACGCTTATTAATTACCTGATTACGCTGTTTGCTTTTCATCAGATACATTTCGGTGATTTAGCGTTTGGTCCGTTATTAGATGCATCATTATGCCCCACCACGATAGTAGGGGGCATTTAGTGTGACCATTGTCCGTTACAAAAAATTACCGCTCGGGTAAATGTCTCATAATTTCTTCATCCTTTGACCGATCTGCTTCATATTGCATATACACATTGCTCTAATGGTCCTCTACCACCCGGTGCCAAATACATGCTCGTCCTGGCCCCGCCAAGCACAGGGTCACATATCTAGTTCTTCCAAAACTTTAACGCTCAGGTAAATATCTTATAATTTCCGTTTTCTTTCACGGATCAGCTTCACATTTCATATACGCATTGCTCTCATGGTTCCCTACCGCCCTGTGCCAAATTCGCGTTTGTCACGCCCCCGCCAAGCACAGGGTCACATATCTAGACTAGTTCTTCCAAAACGTTAACGCTCAAGTAAATGTCTTATAATTTATGTGTTGTCTCACGGATCAGCTTCATATTTCATATAGGCGTTGCTATAATGGTCAGCTACCGCCCTGTGCTCAATCCACGGTAATTTAATTTCACCCTCAGGTCATGATGCACACACACTAGAAGCTACATTAATGTGATGGTTTGTGAATAGTCGTACTCGCAGGTTTACCAGAACAAAGACACCAATTCACACAGGAGAGAAAATTCGTTTGATTGCTTATGGACAGTCTTTCTCAGAATGTTCCATATTATTTACATACTGGAGAGAATATCGTAACGTTGTTGAGGAGTAATTCACTCTAAAGCATTAATAACATCATGTCAAAGCCACAGGCAAACAGCGCGGGGATTTGTCAAAAATTGTTAAAAATACTAAAATATGTTCAATTACACCAAATGGGAGCGTTTTGAGAAGTTTTGTTTTCGTTAGATTTTTACCCGTCTGTGGTCAAAGCTATATACAATGTGGTTACATTGTTTGTGGTGAAACGTTTATAGTGTAAAGTACTTCAAAAGCGGAAACCTCATATTACTTCGAAAGTGGGCGATCGTTACTTCAAAAGTACCTCACCACTTTAGAAGTAAAAATCGC
The DNA here is from genome assembly GCA_029237695.1 of Conchocele bisecta. NCBI lineage: Eukaryota > Metazoa > Mollusca > Bivalvia > Lucinida > Thyasiridae > Conchocele > Conchocele bisecta. Next base: position 84,404,285 of record CM055273.1, read on the forward strand.
CCACTTTTGAAGTAGCTCACCACTTTTGAAGTAATATCGCCTACTTTTGAAGTAGCTCACCACTTTTGAAGTAATATCGCCTACTTTGGAAGTAGCTCGCCACTTTTTAAGTAATATCGCCTACTTTGGAAGTACTTTGAAAGAAAGTGTGTAAACATCGTCTATTTATTAAGTGTGTGAATTCAATATATACATGACCACTTTCAAGAAAAAAGAAATCTTCCATCATTGGTCCTAACACCCGGTCATTTTTGGTCCGGCCATCACAATTTTATAAAATCTGAATGCGAATCAGTGGTCGATCATTCTAGAACGTTTCATCAAAATTGTTTGTACATTGGTTCGTTTTTGATTAATAATAAATGATTACGAGGACAACCGTTCGAGGGCTTTCCCAGCCTCGCAAATAAAGAAACAAAATAGAACGCTTAAAGCTATTTTAATTATTGATATCTAAATATAACTTGCACTTGCACGATAGCCAACCCGTTTCCATATTTAACTTCTACAAGTCGCACAGTCATCTTGCAGATGAACATAACAACTTGAAGCAGAAAGTTAAAGTGAATGAATCACAGAAGAAAGCAAACTGTGAAAGGAAATTACGAAATTATACACTTTGTCAGAATAATCAGACTGATTCTGAATCGATAAGACACTATAGTAGATATGGGATGAACTGCGTGTTATGCGGTTTGTAACAGTGAAGTGTTTATAACGTGACACATGCTTATATAATTCGCCGTTTCTGCTTGTCAGCACACATATTTCGGCAATATAACTTGAATTTGAATTAGAACATTAAAGTGAATGAATGTGTGGCCGAGAAACGGACTTAAACACAGACTTAAAACGCACAATGTATACATAGTATGACGGATAGACGGACGGACAGACACATAGTAAAACAAAATGCTCCCTGCCTTTTGGTCATGGTGGCATAAAAACACCAAAGATAGCTATAACATTTAGAGCGGCAAAAAAGCTATACTGAAAGTGCAAGTTAATAATTTGTAAGTACAGGATACAAATAATTTGTCTTGGCATTTGCACTACTTCCATGTGAGCCTAGTTATTCTGAACCAACCTGGCCCCTTACTAATCACCGGCTCGAGTGTAATGTATGCGCACCACCACCTATTCGTCCCAACAATGTGCGTTTTCAGATCTATTACTAACCCACTACATTTGCCTGCCTTTCGTAATACACTTGCCACTGAGATTGTGGTTATCATGTGTGTTAATCTTAACTCAGAAGCCAGAGACGGTCGTACATACAAAATCCATCTAAACATAGCGAGTAGCTGAGGATGTCTTGTTAGAAAATGTGAGACCATTTCTTTGTAATATTTCCTTACTAGAGAAAGAGCGCGCGCCTGGCTTACATCAGTCGATAGTGCGAAGCTGATTATTAATTGATGTATTTCCAGGGGTAAAACTGGTGCAAACGCGTCCCAATTCACCAACCTTTCCTTCCAGTTTCTAATTCCCGATCAACCATCCATAACCACCTTCCTCGAACCAAATTCGTTCCCAATCCTCCAACCAAATTTCCTTCCAAGTTAACTATTTCCCGATCACCATCCATAACCACTCCTCGGACCATCGTCTAATTATCTTACAACTTTCTCAGTACTATCCCGATCACATCTAACCACTCCTTCGACCATCGTCAATCTCACAACTTTCTTCAGTATTTTCCGATCCACCATCCATAACCATCATCGTCATCACCATGTCAATCTCACAACTTTCTTCAGCATCTAATCACAACTAACTTCAATATGATCCCCATCTCACACTTCTTTTCGTCCATCGTAATCTCAACTTTCTTCATTATTTTCCTAATCAAAATCAATAATGCTACCAGTGAGGCTCATGTAGTGTTCACCATGACCTTCGGGCAAATGACCGAGAATTGCGGATGGGATGTTTCGATCAAAGCCGCCACTGGGAGATAATACTGCTGTGTGTTCCAGTCCATGGGCGGAGAGAACAATACAATTAATATTCAACATCTCCACCACTAGCTGCAAAGTAACATGGTCGCCATAAGTTCCTTCTCGAGCCATACGTTCAATGTACCTGTGTATATTCTCATGTGGAATGAATACTTGTAGGGGAGTTCCATCACCAGTAAACATATTGTCTCTCATGTTTTGAGTTACGGCTCTCCTCAGTGTTCTGGCCGATCTATGTATGCCGATCTTATTTAACTGGTCAGCCAATGCGGCGAAAGGCAGTTACCATCTCCAGGAGGGTTCAGTGAGACGCTGAAGCCCATAACTGTAAATGAACTGACACGGTCTACATGTGTCAACACGTGGTAGTACTTCTGACGGGCTAAGTACCTACATGAGTGTGGTTTGACTTTATCCTTGGAAGAATCAGCTTTGGTGCAGCTGGCAATGTCACTGACGGAAAACCATTTTGTTTCATGTCCTGGCACCATTCTTACTTTGTATGTACATGCTTTTAAATTGCGTTTTCACACGATCTCCATCAAGGACGTGAAGTTTAGATGACATTCTAGAACGTTTTGACTTTCTCACTAGCACACGAGTTCCTATGTCATACACCCTTTGTGAGCCAATTTTTAGGGCTGAATTTATCATTCGGTCAGCCAGTCGTTTTGATGCTTTTGCGGCTTTACCTCGTATACGATTCCTTACTCTCTGGCATCTCTCTTGGTCAGTTTCACCGTGCAAGATAGATACCCGAGGCGGAGGATCATCGCAGTTTATGTTTGAGTTGTGTTGTCTGCCAAAAAATACCTCGAAGGGCGAATACCAAGCTAAACACTCCTTTGGATCGTTATACTCATTTCTAGATCACCTAGTTTTTCAACCCAATTGATGCCATGTGTTCTCATAGACTCATATAGAAGTTTCTTTCGAAGCATTTTGTGAGATCGTTCTATCTTACCCTGGCTTTGTGGGTGATACGCTCTACTACAGACCGCCTTAACATTCAGTTTGTGTAACAATTTCGTAACTTTTCCTTTAAACTCTGACCCACGGTCACTTTGAACAATCCGTGGTGGGCCATATAGACGAAATACGTTCTGAAGTTCACTGGCGACTTCATAGCTATTTTTTGAAGCAAGGGGTCTCAGAAATGTGTATCGGCTGAAAACGTCAATTACGGAAAGTACATATCCAAATCGTTCAGTTCCAACGTTAGTGACTGGCAGGAACACCAAATCAATCTGAACGCGCTCCATCACTTCTTTGGCTGTTATTGGGGTAAGTCTAGGACGGTTGCAAAATTTAGCATTTAAGCGCTGATATATCTTGGATTTGCCCAATATGTTTTTGAAACGATGCTCACTTATTCCGGAACAATCACGCTTCAGCCTCTTGGTGACAGTTCTTACACCTGCTCCTTTGGATTGCTTAAACGATAACATAACTTGTTTGGCCACACCTTCCTTCTTCATGACCTTTTTACCCCTCAAGTACAGTATATCACCAACAACTTTCAAATCGTGCTTTCATCTGAACCACTTAATGTAAGACTGATCTGTGAAAACGTGTTCGTTCCTGAACTGGAATATATATTTTACCACCGAACTTTGCTAATTGGAGGAGCAAGCTATACGATTTATCATCGAGAGGATGTTTAGTTGCATGAATCAGTAAACCAGTTCCAAGTAGAGACAGGATGACCAAAGCTGTGACCATCTTCATGCTGACCATCTTCAATTACCTGGAACAAGATAGCAATATTTGTTGTTGATAATCCCATACAATCCTATTTTAGTGGGGAATTGGTGTAGACACACGAGTTATCCCGACACTCCATGAATCTACGAAAAAAGGCACGGCGCTCTATTCACGGTCTATAACATTCTAACCAGACATTTATCAGATATGCTACTTTACTGAAAGGTGGTGTATTCATTTAAAGAGAGGCATAAGACATTTGCCGGCTCATGGCAAAAGGCGTAAATTCGAAATAATAAACAGTGCATTCAAAATGATTTGCAACATGAGACTGAAAAGATAAGACACTATCATATATACTGGAGAACGACATAGAAACCACATTTAAAACATTGAAAAAATAGCCCGATACTTACAGGTTAAATTGACCTTAAAGCTGATGTCCCTTACTTCCAAAAGCAAATGGCGTAACACATATTATTGTCTAAAATGAATAAGTGTATACTACTGAAACTATTTCAGCTGGTTTACGATTATTAGTGGGCGATAGAAATTTGAATTACATACATAGTAGAGGAATTTACCACAGTCACTGCAGTGACTCGTAAATCCCGGCATTTGCCTCGCCACATGCATATTCCAAGATTTGACTCAACTTTCAGTGTTTGTGGCTTCTGGTTACGCATATGTGTATGTCAATATATATTATATATGCTTATTCAGTAAGATTGTCTGTCCATTTGAACCCGAGGAAACAGCAATTATGTGATTTCTCGCCATGCATTTCTCTACATACCAGTAGTATGTATTAAAGCAGCGGAATCAGTAGTATACACTTATTCGTTTTAAACAATAATGTTTTACGCCATACGTCAAGTAAGGGACAACAACTTTAATATTCAATTCCAAAACTAGTGTCCAATGTGCTGACGTCAATAGCGCTTAATCCCACCAAAACATGACAGAAATCATATGAGATCAGAACTGCAATGTCCAGTAAGCGAGGGCTTACCCTCCCCTCCCCTACTCCCCTACTCCCCCCCCCCCCCGCGCCAACCATGTACAGCAATTCCCTACGTCATTATCCCAAGGAATGTCGGAGCGCTGTAAGTTTGATCCCTGACACATCTTTGTGATGATGAATCTAGCTAGCGAATTTCAGTAGCCTTGGCCAACTAATGTGTAAGATATAGACAGGAAGATATGTTTTTGGAATTTGGCGATGATCTTGTCCGTGATCTTGAGGGACGGACATTTGTTTCGCGACACACAACTTTATGTGATGCTGATGGTAGCCAAGGAGTTTTAGTAGCCTATGAAAGAGATACAGACCGCAAAGGGAATGGTTGGAATGTGGTGCGAATCACCTGTCCGTGACCATGATCCAAGACCTGTACATCGGAGGGACGTGCACGTGTTTTGCAACTCACACTTATGTAATGATGATGATAGCCTGGCGGCTAAATCCGCAGAGCGACCTCACCCCTGTATTTATTGTAACAAGACATTCTCCGGGAAGGGAAATCTCGCCGCTCACATTCGAATTCATACCGGGGAACGGCCATTTGTATGTAGTGTTTGCGACAAGACGTTTTCTCAACTTGGCAACCTGAAAAGACACATGCTCATTCACACCGGAGAACGACCCCATCCATGTAGTCAATGTAATAAGAAGTTTTCTACAAATGCAGAACTCAACAGACACACCAGGACTCATACTGGAGAACGGCCATTCGCGTGTAGTGTTTGTGACAAGACATTCACCGACGCTAGCAATCTCAGGATCCACATGTTCATCCACACCGGGGATAAACTACATACATGTAATTATTGTGATAGGACATTCACTGCAAAGGGGCATCTCATCACGCATACAATGATTCATACCAACGAACGGCCATATGAATGTAGTGTTTGTGACAAGACTTTCTCCGACGGTAGCAACCTTAAGAGACTTATCCTCATCCACACCGGCTACATATATCTAACTATTGTAATAAGAAATTCACTGCAAAACAACATCTTATCACACAAAGAGATTCGCTACAAAGTTAGATGTCACCAAACACACGTGGATTCATACTGGAGAACGGCCATATACATGTAACATTTGCGACAAGAAGTTCTCACTGGTCAAGGACTTGAATAGGCATATGTATATTCACAACTACCAGCCACAGCCACATACATGTAGTTATTGTGGTATGTCATTCTCTCAAAAGGGCAATCTCAATACACACATCAGGATACATACCAAATATCAGACTACGCATAGGTATTAAGGTGAAAAAGTTTTTCGAGTTACAAGAAAAAATAGTGAAATTCTAAGTCAGAAAGGGGGAGATAATCGATGAAGGGGCATCGGATCAAAAATCCAAATTCACTTTACGCATTTGTACATCATAACGAAGCTACATACCAAATATCAGACGTGTAGGTATTAAGGTGAAAAAGTTTTTCGAGTTACAAGGAAAAATAGTGAAATTCTAAGTCCGATAGGGGGAGATAATCCATGACGGAGCCTCGGATCAAAAATCCAAATTCATTTTGCGCATCTGCACATCATAACGAAGCTACATACCAAATACCAGACGCGTAGGTATTAAGGTGAAAAAGGTTTTTCGAGTTACAAGGAAAAATAGTGAAATTCTAAGTCTGAAAGTGGGGAGATAATCCATGACAGAGTGTCAGATCAAAAATCCGAATACACCCTGCGCATCTGCACATCATAACGAGGCTACATACCAAATATCAGACGCGTAGGTATTAAAGTGAAAACGTTTTTCCAGTTACAAGAAACGTGACGGACGGACAGAGTCAGACGGACAATATGGACGAAAACAATATACCCATTTCTTTTCCAAAAAGTGGGTATGACTATAGTATAGAGTTAAAAACAATTTTTATTACAACTATATGTGGTACAGTTAGTGTTCCTCTATATTTGTTAGTCATGGCGGCCATTTTGAATTTGGCAGCCATTTTGTGTTCAAAGAAATTGCAACCCTATTTTTTCTGAAAGCTTAAACGATCTAAATCATAAATCAAGCGAGAGTTTGCTTTTAACAAAAACAAATTAATGGAACTATTTTTTAACGACAATCTAGCTTCAACGTCGATTCGGCGTTAGCAGGCGACGTTGTTTTTCGGCGTTAGCAGGCGACGTTGTTTCAACGTTGAATTTCAACGTCATTTCACCTATCAAAATTCAATAGTATTGAATGGTGAAATGCCTGCTGAGAAGTGTGTCGAAATTAGGACCATGTCGGAATTGGGCTATTCCAGAAAATATCTGTACCCTCCCTAAAGAAGTAAAGAAGGAAGGAGTTTTTATTACCAGTAACCCCCCCTGGACAAAACAGCAAATGACCCCCCATTAGGCGACCTTACTCTACTATTAATACTGATCATAAAAATATGAAATAAGTTGTATAGCCATCGATAAGTACATGTACTAGCATTTGTCAAGACTTGTAACAGTTACGTCAAAGTGTGATATGTCGAGTAATTCTGCAACATAAATCTTTGGTGCAACTCATAATTTAGTTGGCAAATGGCGCTTTAATATCGTCAAGGGAGATAACCTGCCGGTAAAATAAAATAGAGAAATAAACCCTAAGGGGCCCAATGAGCAAGAGCAAGGATAAACAGTAACACGATATCCATAGATAACTATGGCACGGGTACAGCGGTGGCTATGGAGTTTTCAACAAGGCAAAAATGCCCACAACCAGCGGTGTACAGTCCCCAACAAAAACAATAACAACAATAAATAGGAATATAATACAAAATACAACAAAAGCTTCAAAAAACAGTTTTCCCAATGAATCACCAAGAAAATAACGGTCCTAATAGAACAAATGACGAAACAAATATACACGTCACAATAAAATACGACAATAAGGCTACCGCCTTGAAACGGTCAGTGAAAACATTTCATTTCCACTGGGGGGGGGGGGGTGTTTAGCCGCAAACATCCTACTTACCCGGCCATCATTTTCCAACTTGGTCACGTTTGAAATGTGTCAAATATATATTGTTCATGCGTATGTAATGCAACTTACTAACAACAGACTGGTATGCACTGGGCGTGGTCTCGTGTAATAGAATAGATAGAGAACAAAATACTTTGTTTCGGAAGAATATAGAACAACGTCCCCCATGCTGTTCGACAGACAACTGCACTTGATAAGATCAATCTCTTGTTATGAAAAAAAACGACTATAAATGTGGTTGTTAATTGCACGTCTATGTAGTTATTGGGTTTATACTTCATACCGAGACCCGCGACCAGACACTTCAAAGTAAATATAGTTAGTTTTATATAGAGGTTGAGGCAGTCGCCGTGATGGTACGTCGTGGGTTCGATCGTCATGCCGGGCGATATTTTTTTTTATTTTTATCGTTGTTTTAATGGTAAATCACTGTGATGTGTCTACAATATACATATTCTGATGGAATGACACCACATACGGTTGTGGTTCGTTTTACTATAATTATCAGTCAATATGAAAAATGGGATTTAGTGGAGCGCGGTGGCTCAATGGCTAAGCCGTGGTACTGAAGATCGAAAAGTCGTGGGTTCGAGCCTCACTGCGTTGTGTCCTTGAACAAGACACTTTATCCACACTGTTGTGGTTCACCCAGCTGTAAATGGGTACCGATAATTCGTAGTTGCTCTGTAAATACGAATCACCGGCTTCTCTCAAAAATATATACCTCCGTTCATTCTCCCATGCTTGGACGACGGCATGCAATATGATCGAGCCAGTGCAGCCGTTAAATATAAGCTAAAGAGATGGGATTCGAGAGCACGAACCAGATGCATGAACTGGCGGGCAGAGGACGGACGGATGTTGGACAGAAGTCCTGTATTTCTTCTGATTGTTTCTCATATTATTATAAAATTGTATACTTCGCACTGATGTATACATACATAGACATGGAAGGTCGTTGGACAAAATTCCGCTCATAACTATAACGCGATTTGATACATCGGGCCCACAACAACCAGTTTTAATGGGGTCGTTTTGAAGCTGCGAATGACACCCCCGACTCCCTTTTGACCCTTGTTGTATTGACAGTATGTGTGCGAATGTCAATACGACCAAGGAACTTTCTGTACATGGTGATTGAAGTTGAAAAAAGCATACACACAGTTCTATGGAAACACATGTTCGTAGACACTACAGTAAAGATATGCGCAAACATGTGCTATTGGTAGGAATGGGTTCTCTTATAAGTCTATATAGTAGATAACTGATAGTTTTGTATATGCTGTGATTACGGTACACTAAAGTCAAAACCTGTATCCAACTATTTAATGTGTTCCTGCTATCAATCAAAGAGAGTTTAGAAATACAGTTAAGTGTTAAGGACTACTTTTACAAATGTCGTTGAAAAAAATAGAGAAGATTTCGAAAACTACACAATTTAACATTCTGCAGCAAATTGGCAGTAACTTCGTACTCCGTATATCCAGCATTTCAAACAATTTCTCGACCTTTTTTAGTTAAAAATCATAAATCTGGTATATATCCATTTTATTTGGATAACAAATAAGATATGCACAAATAATGAAATATAAAAACAAGAAATGTGGCCTAGCGGACCACGGATGCCCCCTACCGCTGGTTTGAGTAACTGTTACAAACGTCCTAAATGGACCGACGCACACACAGACGTACGGACACACTGACGGACGGACGGACAGTCCAAAAACTATATGTCACCGGCTCTTCAAGACCGGGGACATAACACGTTTGTCACTTTAGGCGATGGATTGTATGTACACAGGATTCTGACTAAGCGATAATGTATTAACAAAATATGTCCAAAAATAATTCATAAATGTGTCATGTTAATGTACGAAGACTAATGAGCAAAACATTACAAATTCATGCAATACTCTCGTCGTTTGAAAATCGAACCAGTGGCTCGGACGAACCATATGTATTCGCTATATAGCCTGTGTATGATTGTTTCATGCTTCAAATATAAAGGAATTACTTGAACGAGCGGATATATTGGGTCTTTTACATGGTTGTCTGCAAATGATGTGAAATGAAAAAAAGTTTCCAGTACAATTAAAGTTTTCAAACGCCAACATGAGTTATATAACTTCTTGATCACCCCTCGTACTTAACTTCGTTACATAGACAGTTGATTCCAGTCGTGGTCTTGCATGCAAATAATGACTGGTACGACATATTATCAGGAACAGACTGTTCTTCTGAAACAGACTCTATGAGCCTCTGATTCTGAAGTCACCCTGCTGGATGATTGGCGTGCTCTTTGCCGTTTTCTTATTTTGTACAGCATCACAAAAGTATGTTCTTCCTTAGTATGTCTACAAGGATTTTGGCGATTACACAACATGAGTCCTGCTGGTGTGTTGTCTTTAGTGACATATCGTGTAGCTATTCGTTATACCTGCTCTAGTGTGTTGAGGTTGACGCTTGATATACATGTACAGCGCTGTTTCTGTAAACCACGTCATCACTCCATGGTCCTATCCAGTCACTAATTAATACGATGATGCGTTGGCTACAACGCGATGATGTGATGGCAGAAGAAAAGGGCGGCGGTATGTCGTGGCTTACGCTATACCAAATTCCTGACTGGCACTATGGCGCACACCGCCGCCCCGAGCCACACAAATATTACATTTCAAATGATGCACATGTGTGGATACAATTAACAATGATACCCCTATATGGAACCTAACACGGGCCACCACGATGGCTACTACATTTGTAACATTCAGTGTCTTGTCACATTAACAGGAACATATACTATACATGGAACTTTCCTACGCGTAACACTTTCGCACTTGCAGCACATGGAACAACATTGTATATATGGAGCATAACCATGGGCCCCTATTGGTACATAATCAAAAGCGTATATGTGGCACATAATACGGGCCCATCATATATATGGAACACATTGATTTCCCCGTACCCTATAAGACACATACACAAGGGGCCATGTGTACATGTATATATCATTTTCACTCCTGTGCCCCATACATGGCACATAACCAGTTGCCCCTATACGAGACGTAACCAGCGGCCCTATATGGCACACACGTTACCATATATCATTATATGGCACGTAATCAGGGTCTCCCTATACGGCACATAGGCAGTGGCGCTTGACACATTCACACGTTTATCACTTCATAATGCTACAAGGGGGCCCCATGACACGAACCTGTTCCAACCCCTCTCCCGATCATGATTATTATAAATTATATGGTAACATTATGATTTGAGCACAAACAAATCGTTTAGCGCAAATATAGGGAGAAAAGAAGGTATATCAGCTTCGACAACCGGAAAAAAAGGTTTTCTTCAAAAGTGGTGAACGATTACTTCAAAAGTGGTGGCCTAGCATTTTACATCAATAGTGGGAGATAAGTTGCTTCAAAAGTGGTGACCTCGCATTACTTCAAAAGTGGGCGATATTACTTCAAAAGTGGTGAGGTACTTCAAAAGTGGGCGATCTTTACTTCAAAAGTGGTGAGGTACTTCAAAAGTGGGCGTTTACTTCATAAGTCGGCGTCACACATGCTCGTGTCACTGATCACGCAACCAAAGCATGAGACATATCGTGCGTTGTTGTATCATATACCGTCTGTATTATGGGTCACATAATAAAATAATTATTGTCTTTTGAGTCGGTGTACACGAGATTTACGGACCTTCGAAGCGTCATATTCACCTCGGCATTCGAGTTTCTTCAGGTCCGTAAATCGCGTGTACAGTGGAGTCGGCGTGTAAGTGCACACACGAACGAACAGGACAGGTTGGTTCCAACCTGTCCTGTTCGTTCATGTGTGCACTTACACGTTGACCCCACTGTACACCTCCTCAAAAGACAATAAATGTACAATCGTGTTGACTTTATTGATGACACAATATCACTTGTTGCTGACGCTATTTTTGTAACTGTAGCCGTTTCGTAATTATTTCGAGGAAACGTTTTCTGAAATAAATCCACAGCTGCTCCAGCTGCGAGGAAAACGACATTCGCAAGTGATATTGTGCCATTTAGACTTAAATAATGTAACTGCTGTGTCAATTTTGGTGCGATCATCATCTTAGTGATGAAATTCTCATATTTGAGCAGTTTCAGAATAATTTCGAGAAACCGTTCTCGAAATAACTCTGAAACGGCTATATCTGCGAGAACGCCGACTTTAGCAAGTGATATCGTGCCATTTAGACTCGCGTCTACGTACACGTACATCGTTTAAAATATCGAACGACATGCAATGTGTCAGTTTTGATGCGATATAGAGAAGCTATACCGGGGAAGTATTGTTCTCGTAGTCCCAGTCCAGCCGTTTGCGAGTTGCATTGTATTTCGAGAAAACGAAAGAACATCGAAACGGCTATAGCTCGCTTCTACTTTTATTTTGCTAAATATCTAAATACTGGGCCAAATTAAATTAAATTGGTGCATTATATATCACATATATACGTGGAAAATAATGTAATATAACATGTCGATCACGGCAATCTCGTAGTTGTACATTGTATTCGTTTCGGAGTTATTGACAGTTTTCTCGAAATAACTCCGAAACAATAACAGCGACTATGACTGTGTCATCGGTGGGCGATTTTGTGACATCCCATGTAGTACCTGGGATTTATGACCTCAAATTGGTCAAGTAGTTGCTGACATTATAGGAATGAATGGCCTTTTTGTGGAATTTATCGGGGTATAAACTTGGAAAAGTCGCGGGAATACTGGACGAAGGCCGGAAGGCCTCGTCCAGTATTCCCGCGACTTTTCCAAGTTTATATCCCCGATAAATTCCACAAAAAATGCCATTCATTCCTTATAATTCCAGCATTTGAAATAAATTCATCAAGAAAATGTGTTTATTTTCCGTTTTCTTAAGAATTATTTTAACTGCGCCTCACGGTTATGGAAAGTAGTTCGGCGTGGGAGTTTACTGGGATATAAATTTTGGACAGAGACTTGCTACGAACCAATCAAATGTTAGGGAATTGTGTAAATATTTTTGTGTTGGAATTATACCTGGATAAATGTAGGTCGAGTTGGACATAAACAGCACGTTCCCACTGCGTACATTGCTCATCGTATTTGTACATGGTTAGAACAGCGAATGCATCTTAACCCTTGACAAAGAAGTCACCCTACGCCGAAAATAATATTTGATGAAATTCCATAACATATTGATTTTATAGCGAAAAAAAAACAATATTCCTATGGAGGGAAGTGGACGGTAACGGGCAGAGGCGAGAAACGAACAAGTTTAGAAATTAACTCCCAAACCTGGCTAGGTGGGAACTAAGAAAGCAAAAGTGAGATTTTGAAAATCTGATCACAGATTCCAAATTTTTATTTAAAAAAATCTATTTTTAGCCTTCATGTTAAATTCACGTAGGAAAATTGTTTTTCGCAATGAAATCAATAGTTGATGGAATTTCGTCAAACAGAAATAATTGGGGATAGTGACTTTTTTGTAATTGATGAAAACGTACTTACATTTAAGTGAATGTACAGTGAAACCTCTCTAAACCGGACACACTGACAATCGCTGTGTTGGTAATCATGGTGGGTTACTTTTCACTTATGTCCGATTGTAATATCTGTTCGTGATCGCAAAGTATAAACGCGTGTCCTGTGGTGGTCATATCGCAGGGTGTCCGGTTTAGAGAGGTTCCACTGTATTATAATATCCTGGCATCACTCCATCTCGCTGGCGTGCCCTTGTACATTTGAAGGGACGAGTGGAAGAAGGGGGTTAACTCCCTAATGAAGTCAGCCCCCTTTTCCCACGGAGCCGTTCATAAGTTTTGTGGCCCTATACTTGCAGTAATTTCGACGCAAAGCCGTGCACTTAACGCGATTAATCAATATTTATTTCACATAAATCGCGATTTTAAGAGCACATATGTTCACGAGGTTTCACAACAAGTGTGTATATTACACCATATCTGGATCAGTCTTGAAAGCAGCACCATTAGTCAGTACATACAAACATATCTGGATCAGTCTTGAAAGCAGCACCATTAGTCAGTACATACAAACATATCTGGATCAGTGTTGAAAGCAGCACCATTAGTCAGTACATACAAACATATCTGGATCAGTGTTGAAAGCAGCACCATTAGTCAGTACATACAAACATATCTCACATCTACGGAGCCCCGCGGGAGACGTATAATTCTTTTTGTATTAATTCGTTCCCACGAAATAACAATTCGTTCCCTCAATTTAACAATTCGTTACCACGAATTAACAATTCGTTCCCACGAATTAACAATTAATTTCCTCAGTTTAACAATTCGTTCCCATGGGAACGAGTTGTTAATTCGTGGGAACGAACTGTTATATCGTGGGAACGAATTGTTAATTCGAGGGAACGAATTGTTAAATTGAGGGAACGAATTGTTATTTCGTGGGAACGAATTAATACAAAAATCCATGTCCCCTACGGGGCTCCGTACACATCAATGATACTTATAGTTGGAGTGTTCAATTAATCAGATTAGCGGTGTTTTTCAAATAATGTAGCTGAATTATACTGATACATACGGAAGCCCATTAGGGCCACTTCACTTTTTTTAATTTCCATTTATTCAAGATCTTTTCTTGAATTTTCTAGATCTTTTCTTGGATTTTCAAGATACTTTCTTGAATTTTCAAGATCTTTTCTCGAATTTTCAAGATCTTTTCTTGAATTTTCAAGATCGTTTCTTGGATTTTCAAGATATTTTCTTGAATTTTCAAGGAACTTGAAAATTCAAGAAAAGATCTTGAAAATTCAAGAAAAGATTTGAAAATTCAAGAAAAGATCTTGAATAAATGGAAATAAAAAAAAAGTGAAGTGGCCCTAATGGGCTTCTATAGACACACACTGCAGAGGACCGTTAAACTAAACTTTGTACGACTAAAATGTTCCTAAATTTAAATTGATAGATTTACATGTATTGAGCATAGGCTGCACATGCAGCCTATGCTCAATAAATGTAAATCCAATACTTGTTTACAATAAAATATTGCTAATGTGAAATTTACAGACTATCATAATGTTGCACTTACGAACGTTTTAGTCGTACGAAGTTTAGTGAAACGGTCCCCTGATCCCGATGAGACTGATTATCGCTACATTAATTACGGTCGATTTTGTATTTGAATATCTATGTGTTTTCAATTAACGGACATCTGAATTAGATCACGCACATAATTTCGCGCCAACTCGTCCGGAAGTCACTCTCCCGATTCTGCTGATTTCCGGCATGGACTAATTTGGTAGATGTGGCCGGGTTAAGTGTCTTTTCCGGTTGATGACCTGTCCTACTGCAGGCGTGCTGTGTCCGTTATGTCAATCTGACATCCAATAGCTGGACAAAAGTGACCGCTTGACTTTGTCACCAGTGTATATCCTGATCTTCCTGCTCCTATGTACACACCGCATCGGTCGGTACCAGTGTGAATACTTGAGTGGTATGGCGGAATAGAGACGCAATGCGCGAAACCTGATAAACGCATTTGCTGGACGTGTAACATAGCAGACGTATAAGACGGTCTGAATTCTGCAAGATGCTCCAGTTCTGGTCATAAAGCATTAGATAACGTCTATCATTGATGCTATATTAGGATAATTCAGCGGTATATAACGGATTTTACTTTCAATGTGTCACATCGTAGTGTCAACCGTCCGAAAGATTGCATGCACAGACTCGCAACGACTGTTGTTTTACATATGAGACACGCCATGCGATTGTGTTCCCAAGAGCATCCGCGATTTTTCACGAAATATATTTACAGAAGCTGTAATATATTCTGTAAATGACGTCGAAAGATGACGAAATGATCATATATACGGACAGTATCGACAGTTTTGTAAATATTTTTCATGAGATATCGCGGGTACAAGAAATAGGTACACATATGGTGTGTCTCGTATCTGCACACACGTCAGTGCTATGTAGTGGGATCACGGCGGAGACAATGTGGCGTTATGACGTGTGGTACAAGGTTAGTCAGTTATTACACCAACATTGCAAAGTATACTTTACTAGCAAAGTATACTTTGAGGGAGTAATCATTTATTTTTCCTGAAATGCATTATTTCATATAGAACTAACAAATGCATATATTTCATGATTAAAAGTATGCAGAATTATTATACTGAATTTATTACATTATCACAGCCAAACTGGCTGTGATAATGTAATAAATTCAGAATAATAAAAATTAATAAATTTATCATAAAATTGAAAATTTCTCCCTCAAAGTATACTTTGCTACTAAAGTATACTTTGCAATGTTGGTGAAATCGGCTACTGGTCTGGGGCTACACTGTACATTAGTACTGGCCGCCTTTGAGGCAATCAGCTGTCTGTTCCACGTGTTGCTGCCGACGAACATTTGGCAATTAAACACATTAAATCTATAAAATAGTTAAACGTAAGTAAATTTTCATCAATAGCAAAAACAAGTCACCTTCCTCATATTTTTTTCCGCCGATGCAATATTAATTTTATTTCGAAAAAAAAACAAAACAGTTTTCTATGGGAATTTAACATGGCGGCTAAAATATTTGTTTAAATAATTCTCGAATTTGTTGACCGATCTTCAAACTTTTTCTTTTGTTTTCCTGGTTACATGATTTGCAAACTATATTGCCAAGTTTCGAAAACACTTCCGCAGGGGTTTCGTTTCCCGACCCTCACGGTTACTCCCCGGCTCCTTTTTGATCCAAGTTAAATTCCATAGGAAAAATGTTGTTGTTTTCTTTTGCAATAAAATCAATATTTGATGGAATTTCATCAATTAAACAGTGCAGTTCCTGGTCAGTCTGTGCTGATCTACATTGGTCGCAAAACCCATAAGCCCCAGTTTTCCAGTCACAGTCACGTATGTGTTTTTTTTTTTTTACTTTTCGTGTCAAGTTGCATAATATATAAGTGAAACCAAGAACGATTAACCAATATAGATTACGTAATCGAGTAAGTCCATATGGTTATGGTCGTGGTGGTGATAAGTCACTGTCATCAAATTCCGTTGGATATAGAAATGTTCGGCTTGTGGCCTTCATTAGCAAGATCGAAGAAAAATACATTACAAGCAACGTGACGTTAACCCTTTCAACACTAACATACCTCTTTAGCAGTGTTTACAAAGTGTAGATCCAGATGAGCCGGCCCGTTCGTTACGGGCCGGTTCATCTGGATCTACACTTTGTAAACACTGCTAAAGAGGTATGTAGTGTTCGTAACAATATCAGGATCTGCACCTTGTGCAAGTAATTTTCATATTTTTAGATAAAACACACCCCTTCTTATAAATTTACTAATATGAAAACCATATTGTAACTATTGGATTGTTTTTTACATTAAAGCATCACGGTCTACTGCAATTATTTAGGTTTGAAAGGGTTAAACCGACAAATGTCCGCCATTTCTAACGACGTTGTAGACTGGTACTCCTGCTTGCTACACTTGTACGCGTTGTTGGCGCCGCCTAGCGCCGCGAGTTCATCTAGTTATTCGTGATTTTATATATTTTAGCAGCCCATGAGAATCATCTCCATTTGGGAACGACTATCATGTGATGTCAAAACACGTTTTCATCTAGAATGTATGCACAATATAAACAGTATACGACCAGAATTAATTCAGCGTTGTAAGGGTTAATGATATACCATATACGTATTATCTAATTGATCACGTGAAAGCAATGTGTTTTATGTTAAAGATGTGCCAGGTTCTGATCATTGATTCATGATTTTAATTGTTTTTAATGTGTCGCCTATCTATGTGACGGAGGTCGTTCATGTAGACACGTCGATAATTACCTCGATACTATGGGCCCGACCGATAACACGGGGCTTATTGAGTTTTGTCTAGTGATAATTCCAGCACAAAGATATTTACACAATTCCCTAACATTTGATTGGCCCGTAGCAAGTCGCAGTTAAAATAATGTTTAAGAACACGGAAAATAAACACATTTTCTTGATGAATGTATTTCAAATGCTGGAATTATAGGGAATGAATGGCCTTTTTGTGGAATTTATCGGGGATATAAACTTGGAAAAGTCGCGGGAATACTGGACGAGGCCTTCTTATACACCGATAAATTCCACAAAAAGGCCATTCATTCCTATATTGAATGCCTGTACCATTGTAGTCGAATGGATGTAGCACCCTATTGAATCAATTCAATCGATCAAGCTATACATTCTGGGTGGTTGTATACGTTCTATTTCCAAACGTTTCCAAAAGTGTAATGTTCAAGGTGCATGATCACGTGGTTACAACAACAACAACGTCGCCCACTCCAAAGTAAGTATTATTTGATATTTTCCTTAATATGCAATGGATTTTGATGAAATATGGCGCAGCAAACGCGTCGTCATGAGCTGCATTTGGTGGTCCAGGGAGTTTGGCACAGACTTTGTTTTTGCAAAGAATCGATTTCCATGTCTCCGACAGAAGTTTGGGCGAAAATACAGATACCACCATATGCAGCTTAACAAGACGCGTTCGATGCGCCATATTTCATCAAACTCCGTTACGTAATAAGGACACTATAAAAGAATACTTTGAATCAGATGGATTCTGGACATTTCAGTACTTGTTGTTGTTGTTAGTACCACGTGATCATACATATTGGAAACTATTCTAAACTGAACTTATTAAAAAGTTAAATTTGACATACAAAGAGCATGTTCATTAATACTAGTATATCAATTGATATATTTGTAGACCAATGTTTTACCATGATACAGGAAAGCAAAGATTGCCACGGTACGTACTGTACTCTTAATTTGAGATAACATCTACAAACGTCGTCCTGTGCATTCTAGTGAAGCAATGTTTTCCACATAGTAGCGTTAATACTGTATCTTTTTCTAGCCATTTGTTTGCAAGGATTGAATCTCACATTAATGTGTTACCTGTTTATATTGCCTTTAGAGCTACTATTGAACGTCCGTCCGTAGAACCACCGGCCATGTGTATGCCCCCTATGCGATAGCAATGGGGCATATTGCGTTGCTCTTGAGGTTTCATACGTCCGTCTGTACGTCTGTCCGTCCGTAAGTCCGGCCGTCCGTCCGTCTGTGTACATTTACGTCGAAAAGTCGAAACATTTGTACCACTTTCTCCAGTTACAGTCCAGTATGCCACGGAAGCCTATCCTTTTACACACTTAATGGCTTTCTTTCTTCTGTCTTTATATACTATCCTTTTACACACTTAATGGCTTTCTTTCTTCTGTCTTTATATACTGCTACACCCCCTCGCGGTGATATTTAGCAGGCTGCGCGTCGGGAGCAAGTTAGTAGATAAAAGGCAGTACAAGTGTAATAGAAGGTATGACAACAGATGAAAGGTTACCAATAGATCGAAAAGATAAAAGTAGGTTAAAAACAATCCATAGTGTCTTAAGGGAGGGGGTTGCGGGCAGTGCCCAACGATGACCTGAAATGGTCAAGGTCGGGTTGGGTTACTGTGTGTTCAGGCAGGGAGTTCCACTGCACCACTGTACGAGGGAGGAACGAGTATTTGTAAACGTCGGTATTTGTATGTATTTGACGGAAGGTCATGGAATGGCAGTAGCGAGAAATTATGTTTAACGGCTGTATGTGTTGTGGGAGTGGTATGGCGATGAGACTATTGACAATTTTATAGAAAATGCATTGTCGGGCATGTACAGTGGGGTCAGCGTGTAAGTGCACACACGAACGAACACGACAGGTTGGTTCCAACCTGTCGTGTTCGTTCGTGTGTGCACTTACACGCTGACCCCACTGTAACAGCCTGTCCTGCAAAATACACCACCCTAGACTGAACAACATGTCAGTTACGCTAGCCTGCCGTGAGTAGTCATTGACAGTCCAGCGAGCATATCAATTTTGTTTACGTTTTGCTGTGTGTGGGGGTCCCAGATCACTGAGGCATATTCGATCTGGGGGCGGACTAGAGTTTTGTATGTCTGTTCGCGTACTCTGGGGTCTGTAGTTTTGGTATTCCTTTTGACAAACTCCAAAGTACTGTTTGCTTTGTTTGTGATGTTTGTGATGTTCCAAGAGAGATTATTGCTGATGATGATGCCGAGGTATTTGGCTGACGAGACTACCTCTAGTACCTGGCCATGCAGTGTGTATGGGGACTTGACTGGTGTTTTTGACCTTGTGATTTGCAAGACCTGGCACTTGTCCAAGTTTTTTTCCCCATACTTGAAGTGTGTCCATGTCCTTTTGTAGTGTTTTTCCATCGTTCTCATGTCTGATAGTGATGTATACTCCAGTGTCATCCGCGTACCTGTGACATTATATGGTCTGGAAGGTCGTTGATATAAACTATAGGAAGAGAATGGGACCTAGTACGGAGCCTTGAGGGACACGAGAGGTGACCGGGACTAACTCCGATTCCTCGCCATCAACAACTACCTTCTGACTTCGGCCAGTTCTAGTCTAGTTATCTCTGTCCAGATGTTGTTTATTTTAATAAAACGCGTCTGCAGAAAAGGGCAAAATACAACATCGGTCAGTCTGTATATATTGCGTCACCAGTGACGTAATAATCTATGGATGTACTAGTAATTTCATTGGGTTGAGCGTCTTCACCACGACGCCTAATCAATGTGTATGATCGCTTGGTACTAACAACATCAACAAGTACCGATTCAAAGTACATATTCTTTTATAGTGTCATTATTACCTAACGGATTTTGATGAAATATGGCGCATCAAACGCGTCTTGTTAAGCTACATTTGGTAGTCTCTGCATTTTCGCCTAAGCTCCGACACGCAAATCGATTCTTCGCAAAAACGACATAAGTCTATGCCAAACTCCCTAGACCACAAAATGCAGCTAATGAAGACGCCTTTGCTGCGCCATATTTCATAAAAAATCCGTTGAATATGACGGAAAATATCAAATAATACTTACTTTGGACTGGGTGACGTTGTTGTTGTTGTAACCACGTGATCATGCACCTTGCTAATGGTGACAACGATGTACTAACGTTAGCTTGTTTCCATCTACACAACCGTCTGCGTTAATCTTTCCCAGAGTATCAAGGTTTATGAGCACTTATTGTCAATGACAACTCGCAGTCAAGCAATTTGATTGCTGAGCCTGAGGTGTAGCACAGCTCAGACTCAGCCAATCAAGTTGTTTGACTTCAAGCACAGTATTCAAGAATTTTGAGATAAAGAAAATAGTAAGTATTTACCAGATAGCACAGGCGATAGTGTAATACACTGCGGTCTGTTATGCGGTTTTCAATGGTATTCTAAATTGCGCAACGTTATCATGGCTATATGTGCCTGTGACTGCATAAGGGTTTGCAACCAGTGTAGATCCAGATCAGCCTAATCCGGATCTGCACTGTTTGCCATTCCATCAATGATTAAACACCCGTGCTGCTTCTAACTAGCAATATAGATCGTTATCAGGCTACATAAGCGTGCCATTTCAAATTACGACAGTCTAACATGCAATCCCATACTAACGTTGACCATTGAATTAATGATTGTCTCGGTGAATCACGTCTAGACCATTGTGTTAATGGAACGTTGGACAGAGTATGATTCCTTATATGAGACACGCCATGTGATTTTGTACCTTGGGACATCATTAAACACAACATTCACGATATTTTTCATAAATAAAGTCAATAGTTGACAGAACTTTCAGAGTACATGCGGAATATAATTCCGCATGTACTCTGAAACTTTTGCCAACTTTTGCCGCCATTTACGGAAAATACTGTCAATTTCGTAAACGTATTTCATGAAATTACGCTTATGTCCGAAGGTACAAAATCGCATGGCGTGCCTCATAATATGTAAAAGTATATGGTGTGACACTTCGGTTGAACACGTGCGATTGAACTCCCCATCCACATACCCTCATTTGATAAATCAATCTGGTCCGACTATACTACACGTATATTATAATACATAGTATGGTGGTATGCATGTAGAGACGGTGGAGTTAGTATGATGGTATGCATGTAGAGACGATGGAGTTCAATCGCCCGTGGTTTGAACCGTGCTGCGAGACGATTCAAATGAATTGTCAGAACTACATTTACACCACCGCCTCTGCTAATCTTTCCAATATTTGTCAATGTCTTTATTACAATTACATGTACCTGCATAGTGTGATTGATTAAAGCTTAATTGGCTGAGCCTGAGCTGTGCTACAGCTCAGGCTCAGTCAATGAAGCTGCGTGATTGCGAGTTTATAGATGTTCAGAAACGGTGATACATGTGCAAGATTAACGCAGACGATGGTGTATTTGCTTCATGTAGTAAATTAATTGGTGTATATCGTGATGCATATAGTTCTTAACCCTTTGAACCCGAAATCCCGCTATAGCGGTTTATGCAAAAAGTGCAGATCCAGATGAGCCGGATCGTAACGAGCCGTCTCATCAGGATCTGCACTTTTTGAAAGTAATTTTAATATTTCTTAGAACAAAAACACCCCCTTTTCATAAATGGACGAATCTGAAAATAATTGTGTGACCATTGGATTGTTCTGAACATCAGCATATCACAGTCCATTCCAGTTCCTTAGGGTTGAAAGGGTTAAAAGTACATGACCGATCGAAATAAAAGGCTTCATGCCGGAGGGAAGACTATAATGAGTTTCTATTGCAATTACTGGTGGGTTATTCGGCTTGTGTTTATTATTTATCTTTCGTTCACATCAATGTGATTTCACAGTCGCCGGCATTAATCTTAGAAATCAAGCAGTTTGTTTGACTGAGCCTGAGCTGTACCACAGTTCAGGCTCAGCCAATCAAGCTGCTTGATTTCAAGAACAATATCCAAGTATTTGTAAATAAAAATATTCAAATATTGACGCGATTAACGCAGCCGGTGGTGTACTAACACTCTCTTGATATTCAGATATGTATTTAATAAGCAGTGTCAGCTTTGTAGATAGCTACTCCATGTTCTAATACTTTGCTTGTTAATTACTACAGCTACAGATACAACTGATGTCAAGTTAGCGTGGAATTACACCAATAGTTATGAATAAGTGTTATAATAAATGTTATAACTATACTGCTCGTGTATATATTTGAAATTCATAATGTATTGAATTGTGAGAAGTAAACGCGCAATTCATATGAACGCCAGCATATATCGATGCAAGCAAAATGCATATGTGAAATGCTAAAACTGTTAGTTTGTTCTGAAATGAAAAATAAAAGCAATTCGTGTTTTTGACGTCTGATTGTCGAAAACAACAAAAAATCATTTTCGAAAACAAAATGAACGAATATTCGGCAATCTGCGGTTGCTGTTTTAGAACGCAATCTACATAGCGTTTTATAATTACAGTGCAACCTCGCTAAACTGGAAACCCTGGGACGTCCAAGGGTGTCCGGTTTAACGAGGTTTCACTGTAAATCAGGCACTTGATTATTCCGAGCCATGGTTGTGTGCTATGCGTGCACGAACAGGCACTGCCACCTGCGATAAATGACCCAGAAACCCATCAAAATTATGATCACAAATGTTTCTTGGTGTCCGGTTTAGAGAGAACGGAGCTTATGGGATGTACGACCAGTGCACCTCCTGATCGAATAGCACACGGCTGTAGCCTGTTACATATCTATACTGATGGTTAGAAACATGACGGGTGTTTCATTCAGGGTGCATGATCACGTGGTTATAACAACAACAACAGTGGCAGAAAGTGTTGAAAGTATTATTTGATATTTTCCTTAATATGAAACGGATTTTGATGAAATGTGGCGCAGCAAACGCGTCTTTATGAGCTGTATTTGGTGGTCCAGGGAGTTTGGCACAGAGTTGTGTCGTTTTTGCGAAGAATCGATTTCCGTGTCGGAAATACAGAGACCACCAAATGCAGCTTAACAAGACACGTTTGATGCGCCATATTTCATCAAAATCCGTTACGTAATAAGGACACTATACAAGAATACGTACTTTGAATCAGATGGATTCTGCAAATGTCAGTACTTGTTGTTGTTGTTAGTACCACGTGATCATACACCTTGGTCATTGATGGAATGGCGAACAGTAGTGCAAATCCTGATCAGACAGCGGATGCACGTGCTTGTCTGGATCTACACTGGTCGCAAAACCCATAGGCTCCATTTATCCAGTAACAGCCACAATTAACGGTTGAACTACTGTATGTTTCACGAAATTATGCTATATTTGTGGTCGGTTTATTATTTTCTGCAGCATGATAAAGGTATCACAAAATTGTTATTTCTTTTTGATACTCGCTACTTCTGATTTCAATTGGGTTTTTGGCAATTTTAATTGGGTATTTAAGCAAACACGCATCTTATCTGGAGCTCTGCTTGTATGTCCGTCAGGTGTTTGACAACGTGACGATCCTGTTTAACTACATGGTTGGATTCTCGGAGATCTGCGCCTCGTCGACCCCGCTGAAGATCGTGGAGAGCATCAATAGCGTGCTTGTGCTATTTGACAACATCTTGGACAAGTACAACGTGTTCAAGGTGGGCATAAACATATGATAATTATATTCATACCTCGTCACGATGCTTTGTTTGGCGGCAAACGTAATTATTTCGATTGATGATTGACTTCAATACTATAAAGGGATGTGACGGGATTCTGATTCACAAATGAGAAATGGCCTTTTGGTCTGTGTTGGCTAACTAAGGGGCACACTTTTATGTTTACGGGCTGTTAAACACCAGGGTGTGCACTCTTCTGTCTTGACGGGCTGTAATACACCATGGGGCCGTTTCACTAAACTTCGTACGACTAAGATGTTCGTAAGTGCAAAATTATGATAGTCTGTACATTTCACATTAACAATGTTTACTTGTAAATAATTATTGGATTTACATTTATTGAGCATAGGCTGCATATGCAGCCTATGCTCAATAAATGTAAATCCATAAATTGAAATTTACAGACGATCTTAAATTTGAACTTACGAACATTTTAGTCGTAAGAAGTTTACTCAAACGGCCCCCATGTACTTCCACCCCTTGCAGGTGGAGACGTTAGGGGACGCTGTGTACATGATAGCTGGCGGGGTGCCCGACCGGAGCCCGAAACACGCCGAGAACGTGGCCGCACTGGCGCTGGAGTTTCAGGAGACGGCCGCCGTCAAACAGAATTTCATCCTCAAAGACAGGGTCACAACCAGAATAGGTACATACAACTGGCTTCAATTGACCATGGAAACGGGCCAAGTGTCCTGAGCGAAATGTGCAAAGTGATGAAACAGATTAGGAAAGAATAGTTATGCCCGCTATGCGATAGTAAGAGGGGCATATTGCGTTGCTCTTGAGGTTCCGTACGTCCGTACGTCTGTACGTCCGTCTGTGTCAGAAGGATTGCTTAAATACTTGGACAAGTGAATCACCTGAACATTTGTCACACAGTCGCGCCACCATTAACACGACATTTGACCTTTGTCACTTTCTAAATATCGCTGAAACACTTTGTTACGTCGAAAAGTTTGTACCTGTTTCTCCAACATCTAATATCTTCAATATTACGCGAAGGATTGCTTTAATACTTGCACACTTAAAATGTCGCTGAAACACATATACATGTACAAAGGAAATATATTAAGAAATGTAAAAAATAAATAAAATAACATAACAAGAGATTTGAAATGAACTGATTAACAGCAACAATGCAAATGAGCCTATCGTGTATCTGAGACGCCATTGAGACACAGCGGGCATGATTATACTGTAAATAGCTTGAAGCTGAAAGATATGCCACATCAAGAAAATTATACTTTTGCGTAGATATGCAACTTCTTGCGTCTGATAATATATTTATATTTCACCAGAAGATTAATTAGAATGATATCATCATAAGTTGTATTGCGGGATGGTACATCTGTAGCCTGTATACTTTTCTAGCAAAGTATATATGGCTGTGATAATGTAATACATTCAGTTTACAGTGAATCACGATCGCTCAAAATGTGATGGCTCGTAATGTCGGGCTCGCCCGAATTAGCGTCGCAGTCCCGATAATTGTCCCTATATGTTTAATGGAATTTACATGCGATGGCTCAAAATGCAACTCCTCGAAAAATACGATCCCTCGAAAAAAAATTCCAGTCCCGCCGACTCATTTCTCGCTATTTCGCTATACGGTGACGTGTAGAAGTTTGTGCTTGGCTAATTTTCGAACCTCCGCGCCCGACTTATTACGATCAAAGACCGAGCCGCGCTCTACCTGTCTATGAAATGTTATCATGAAATTTAAAATGTCTCCCTCAAAGTATACTTTGCTAGAAAAGTATACTTTGCAATGTTGGTGAAAGAGGCTACTGATCTCCATGTAAAAAATGGTCTAGTTAACACGTGTAACGTTGGACCAGTGAAATACCTGACCAGCTATCATACATGTCCACTGTGTACGGTTAAATAAACCTTGCAAAAACAATATGTATGCACCACTACTACGTATTATTTAACCCATTAAAGACGGGATACAATTATAATAGTATGAATCTTTTTAGGGGGAAAATCCTTTTTTTTTTTCATCTCGAAGGTATATGCTGTTACCACTCATTTGAACCGTCTCGACGAGACGGTTCAAATGAGTGATAACATCATATACCTTTATGGAGAAATGAGAAAAATAACGATATTTTTTTTCAACAAATGTTATCGTATCGTTGAAATGGGTTAATAACAATTAGCCTATCTTTGATTTCGTGATATTTGGTCAAATGCAAATGTATTTCTTTTATTGTGAAAAGAAAAACAATGTCCCTATGACAAATACCCATAGATATCTTCACATGGGTGAATATGTGTATGGGGATTTAACATAGGGAGAATGTCAAAAGATAGTTTTCTAATTCAGAAATAGTGTACCGATTTTCAAAATGTATCTTTTGTTTTCTTAGTTAAATAATTTCCAAGCTATCTCTCCAGGTTTCGGAATCAATTTATAAAATCTTTCCTTTTTCGTTTTCAGACTCCTCCTGCATCTCCTCTACCTCCTTTTCACCCATTTTAAATAGAGAACTCGTAATAAAATAAAAGAAGGCTCATTACTAAATTTTTCTAAAATGTAATATTATCGAAAAAAATTGTGTTTGCATTTGGGCAATTTTCGTGAAACAGACAGTAGTCGCAATATAAATTTGACTTGATGAATACTTCCCTGTGTATCTATGTCACGGTACGTAACCCACTATGGGGAGATGTGTATTCTTGCCCGGCTAGCTCAGTCGGTTAGAGCGATGGCACGTTAAACCAGAGGTCTCGTGGGTTCGAGCCCTGGGTCGGAGCACATTTTTCTAGCGACAATTGGCGCCCAACAAGTGACCGTGACTGATAAATACTGCCCAAATTGCATAAAAAATATGGAATTCAGATAAGAATTAAATATAGAATTCGGGGACGAATTTCAATTTGGCGGGGTACGTAGCTCACTATCGGAAGAAGATGTGTATTCGTGCCCG
Source organism: Conchocele bisecta (assembly GCA_029237695.1). NCBI lineage: Eukaryota > Metazoa > Mollusca > Bivalvia > Lucinida > Thyasiridae > Conchocele > Conchocele bisecta. The sequence continues at coordinate 84,431,418 of CM055273.1, forward strand.
GCTAGCTCAGTCGGTTAGAGCGATAGTACGGTAAATCAGAGGTTCCGGGTTCGATCCCCGGGCCGGAGCTCATTTTACTCGTCCTGTGACATTCAATTAAGGTTTTATTATTTGACTTTGAACTGTGACATGTACATTTACCTAGAAACATGATCTTCACTCGGTGTTCACCTGCAGCCTATTTCACCAACATGACAAAGTATTCTTTTCTAGCAAAGTATACTTTGAGGGAGAAATTTTCAATTTTAGGATAAATTTATTAATTTTTATTATACTGAATTTATTACATTACCACAGCCAATTTGGCTGTGATCAATTGGCTGTGATAATGTAATAAATTCAGTATAATAATTCTGCATACTTTTACTCATCAAATATATGCAGTTGTTAGTTCTATATGAAATAATGTATTTCAGGAAAAATAAATGATTACTCCCTCAAAGTATACTTTGCTAGAAAAGTATACTTTACAATGTTGGTGAAATCGGCTACTGTTACAGGAATGCACACGGGCAGCGTTGTGGGTGGGGTGGTGGGACGCCGGATGCCGCAGTACTGTCTATTCGGGGATACGGTGAACACCGCCTCCCGCATGCAGACATACAGCATGGTACGTATATGTGGCCCTGTAAGGGTGCTTATGCGCTGTGCGACCAGTAGATCGTGTTTATATGTGGATGTGACTGGAGAAATTGGGCTTATGGGCTTTGATACCATTGTAGATCGTGTTTATATGTGGATGTGACTGGAGAAATTGGGCTTATGGGCTTTGATACCATTGTAGATCGTGTTTATATGTGGCTGTGGCTGGAGAAATTGGACTTATGGGCTTTCCGACCAGTGCAGATCGTGTTTATATGTGGCTGTGACTGGCGAAATTGGGCTTATATGCTTTACGACCAGTGTATATCGTGTTTATACATGTATGTGGTTGTGGCTGGAGAAATTGGGCTTATGGGTTTTGTGACCAGTGTAGATCGTGTTTATATGTGACTGTGAATGGCGAAATTGTACTTATGGGCTTTGCGACCAGTAGATCGTGTCTATATGTGGCTGTGACTTGATAAATTGGGCTTATGGGCTTTGCGACCAGAGTAGATCGTATTTATATGTGGTTGTGGCTGGAGAAATTGGGCTTATGGGTTTTGCGACCAGTGTAGATCGTGTTTATATGTGGCCGTGACTGGAGAAATTGGGCTTATGTGCTTTGCGACCAGAGTATATCGTGTTTATATGTGGCTGTCACTGGAGAAATTGGGCTTATGGGTTTTGCGACCAAGGTAAAATCACACGAAGAAGTGAAAAATTACGAACTTGAACACATATATGAGATGTCCCTAACAAACCACCATAGCGTATCGATGTATGTTTTATTCCTGTATGAATTTGCTGCGAAATATTGACCTGTACTCTGGCGATGAAAACACAGATATGTAAGGCCATACAATGTTCTTTCTCTGTTAAGCGTCCGCGTGCGGGTAGGTTTTTAAAGTAGTTCTGTGAAAAAGCAAATATACTTTGTATGCTATTTGACACTATTTACTGGCGAAGTAATATGAAAACTAATTGGAGACGTGTGCACGTTTTATATCCGTTCATGAATTTACACTTAATACGTTTAATTAGAGTATTTTCTTCTTATTTTTTGGTGGCGGAAATTTAAATTTATGCTAAAAACTTCCTCAACCGCAGACTGCAAAGGGTTGAGGAAGTTTTTAACATAAATTTACATTCTTTTTTTTCAAGATCTTGTTTGATGTTACCGATAACGTAAGTAGGTTTTGGCTATACAGGTGGACGTTTAACAGAGGGAAACAATGGCATGGCTTAATTGCGAAATCTTCCATTCGATCTTCTGAAATGAAACATACCAATTCATAATTGCGAACAGACACTCTTGCAATCAACTCGCGTACACGGAGGTCCCGAGTTACCGTTCGCAACTAATCAATTCGAAGGTGGGGGTCATGTTTACAGTATCCACTTGGTAACCATAGTAACGGTATTTTACAGCCGGGCCGGATTCACATCAGTGAGACGTGCAACGAATGCCTTCATGGAACGGATTTTGTCACAGTCTTCAGGGGAACCGTTAATGTCAAGGTCAGTGGCTATTTATATCTACTGTCTGTTCCACGTTTTTCTGCCGACGAACTTTTGGCTATTAAAGTATTTAAATGTAAGTAATTATTCATCAATAACAAAAAATTCCCCCTCACCAAAAAAAAGATTTGATGAAATTCCATCAAATATTGATTTTATTGCGAAAAAAAAAAGAGATTTTTTAACATGGGGGCTTAAATATATTTTTTTAAATATATTTTTATTTGTGGACCGATTTTCAAAATCTAACTTTTGTTTTCTTAGTCATTTCATCTAACCAGGGTTCGGAGTCAATTTCCAAAATGTTTCATTTTTGATCCTCCTGGTCAGCCTCCTCCTCCTTTTCGCCCCATGTTAAATATTTTTTTCTCCAGAAAATCAATATTTTATGGAATTTCATCAAATAAAAGTTTTTTAGGAGGGTGACTTTTTTGTTATTGATGAAAAAGTACTTACCTTTAAATAGTATTTAGATTTAATATGGTTAATAGCCAAAAGTTTGTCGGCAACACAACGTGGAACAGACTACAGAAAATCCTCATGCGCCCATTTTGCCATGACAGTTAAATTAGCTTTAACAGTCATCATAAACCGACCAGTACAATCTGATCAAGGCTGCACTTTTCAGTCAGTCATTCATTATATTATAACCCACAACACACATGTTATGAGTAGATACCACACTGGGTAAGAAATTGTGCTAGAATAAACTTACCGAAAGTCCGATTGTGTACAAGGACGTCTCTTGAATTATTCGTCTCCGTACCAAATCGGACTTTCCTTCAGTTTTCACCAGTACATCTTCCTACCCTCCTGTGTAGCCCGAATGTTCTGTCTGTAACGTAGGGCGACTGTCATGTAAGTGGCCATGCCTTACATACAGGAATCCGGGTTACCTCGTGTGGTGGATGCACGCGTGGTCTGTGGCGTCGGACTGCTGATCTTATGGTAGTGGGTCGAGCCTCACTCGAGGTGTGCGTTGTGTCCTTGAGCAAGACACGTTATCCACACTGCTTCAGGCCACCCAGTTGTAAATGGGTACCCGCTAAGTACCGGGAATCTCGATTGAATTTGTATATGTACTTGAATACAATATGATCCTGCACAACGTGGCACAACACTACGAAAAGGACCGAAGACATTTACGAAGTTTACATACGACGTGTCTCTTGATATCAGGGTTATCAGGCTGGGAAACAGTATCATTTATCATTTATCCGTATCACTTTTTTGGTCACGGTTTTCAACGTTTCGACAGTAGATTGATTGGATTCGCGTTTATGATTACGTGCACGAACATAAACTGAATATCAGGGGCCCGTTTCACTAAACTTCGTACGACTAAAATGTTCGTAAGTGCAAATTTAGGATCGTCTGGAAATTTCAAGCGATGGATTTACACATTTATTGAGCACAGGCTATGGAATTTACAGAGTATCATAATTTTGCCCTTACGACAATTTTAGTCGTACGAAGTTTAGTGAAAACGGCACCCTGGATTGTGGGTTGGGGTGGTCGGACAAATAAATTAATGAAATGATGTGTTTGACTGTAACACACTTTGAAGTTGCTCGAGAGACGCCCAAGAGGTTCTTCGGCATTCAGTTATTACTTGCCTCTCCGAAACTGGGTTATCGTTGGCATATTTGCGAAAAGATCAATGCTTTGGTATACTTATGTGGGCCGCCTCAACCAAAATGAATTCTTCACCAATCACATTTACGATTGGCCGAATAGAACACCCGTGTAATCAGATACGGGTATAAATTAGGAATGTTTCCCCAAGTCCATAGCGAACAGTATAGACCATGATCAGACTGCGCCGATGCGCAGGCTGATCAGGGACTATACTGGTTGCATGCTCAATAACCCATTTGTGTTGTTTTATTGTCATGACGATCAACATTTTATACATAGGGCCGTTCGTATGGAATATCGTTACTTAATTATGGTTTGCTGAAGATATATTGTTAAAGGCGCTGTATCGTGTCTACCTGGTCCGCTTGGCAAATACAAACCACTGGTGTTATTGCGTCATCAGTGACGATGGTGCGGTGGATGACGACTCGAGCTCGAATATGTAGCCTATTTCATCAACATTGCAAAGTATACTTATCTAGCAAAGTATACTTTGAGGGAGAACTTTTCAATTTAAGTATACATGTATTAATTTTTATTATACTGAATCTATTACATTATCACAGCCATTTTGGCTGTGATAATGTAATAAATTCAGTATAATAATTCTGCATATTTGTAATCATCAACTATATACATCCGTTAGTTTTATACGAAATAATGCATTTCGGGAAAAATAAATGAATACTCCCTCACAGTATACTTTGCTAAGTAAGTACAATTTGCAATTTTTATGAAATCGGCTACTGGTTTCCTTTCTTAAAAATCAGGGGGCCGTTTCACTAAACTTCGTACGACATAACTGTTCAGTGAATGTAAAGCCTGTCTACCACGATTTTATGTTAACCCTTACACTGCTGAATTGAATTTTGTCTTCTGCTTATTGTGTTTTATTATCCATTTAACTGAAATGCTGTCAAACCATGTTTTATTGAGAATAAAGACAAACTATTAAACAACAACAGACGACATTTTTTGTTTCCCGCGTTCTAAGGGTTAATATCAAATCATATGTTTTCTTCGAGATATATTTCAAACATACATCATATTTTGCGTAACGGACTGGAAAATTAACAAAATCCTATGATCACACGTGACTAAAGATTTTGCTAACTTTGAACATCATTTACGGAAATATATTATTTTCAGTATCGACGAAATACGGTGGTGTGATAAGGGAGGTAATTCTAGATCCGGGCTGTCCATCCCAAACCTAATATAACATGTGTCTGTGGCTGAACAAATGGGGCTCATGGGATGTGTGACCAGTGTAGCTCCTGGTCAAATTGCACACACATGTAGCCTGATAACGGTCTATATAGCTTGTTAGAAGTATGACGGGTGTGTCATTGATGGAATGACGAACAGTGCGGATCAGACTGTGCATCCTCATCTGGATCTTCAGAGATCGCGAAAACGCATAAGCCCTATTTTCCAGTCACAGCCGCAAATTAAGAAAACTGTTATATTTTCTGGCATTGACGTCAAACGTTGACGAAATGTTCAGAGCAAATGCGGCATGTTATGCCGCATTTGCTCTGAAAGTTTCGTCAACCTGTGACGTCATTTACGTATGTATAATATATATCATAGATTTTATAAATATATATAAAGGTATTGCATATCTTCTTCATGTACAATATCAGGTGGTTTGTCTAAGATTACCATGTTAATAAAACACCACCATACAGATTTGAATACTCAATATGAAAATGAACGTTCATATTCCGGAACAAGTTGTTTTTGTTAGCATATCGCTATGTGGACTGAAATGATAGTTACCTCATTTTCATAAATCCAAGATGGCCGCCACCGAAAATGCCAAATTGTCATAAACTTGAATATCGCCGCATATATTTGACCAATTTCAAAAGTATGTGTTTTATCATGATATTCTGGTGGATGCCATTATAAATGGCACCTGTTTACTGACCTTCAGTGTTAAGTGTGACCTTGACTTTGACGCATGAATGGCGATGAGTGCATGCCGCGCCACTAGGTCACTGGTCGCTAAGGACACAATCCACACTCAATCTCCCGCCACCGCCACAAATGTGTTCATGATCATTGTTTAATAAATATTCCTAAGTGGACCTATAACTCTTTGCATGCTGGGAAATTTGTTGGCTATAAATTGTTAAAAAATAGTAGATGACAATTCATTATATTTTCTTTTATTTCTCCTTATAAATGTCATGAATATGTCTTGGAATTTCATTAGAATTGTGTCCGGAGGAGGACACAATTGTGTCCGGAGGACACAATTCTAATGAAATTTCAAGACATATTTTATTTACAGAGAGAAATAAAACATATACTCCTAATTCGTTTGGCGGATATTTTCGCCGCTAGCATGCAAAGAGTTAATCCATCTGCATCACGCTCACAGGAAATGGAATGGTAAAACACGTCCACATGCCGGAAGCTATCAATATGATAATATGAATCACTTAGTGGGTGTCATTTCTGGAAGCAAATCCTCATCAGTGATTCGCTGCCTGACGCTATTGGCACTGGAGTGACAGTCGAATGTATAAATTAGTTATGAACAAAATAGCGATTATTCTTACGTATCAAGATGTAGAATAATTGTTTTTATAATTTGTATTCACGTATGTATACATTATTTAACGAGGGTGACACAGTTGGCCAATACCAGTCTACCATGTGGGCCTCACTACATAATTACATAATTACATATAAAAAAACGTGTGCACATACAATTATATACAAATACATGTAAGAATTTGACGTAGATAATAAATATGAATTAACTAAGAATTAACTACGAGTGGCGTAAACTACGATCGATTCGTATTGGATTGTATAATTATTAAATGTTTAGTTAATAATAATAGAAGCACCAAATGATATTATGTTTAGTTCACATCAATCGGTTAATTCATAAGTAAGGAATAAAACCATGGGCTGTTGCATTTACTGGGAAACACAATACATTTGGCCTGTTTAAAGAGCGTGGAGTCCAAAGGACTCCTCGCAAACATATCAAATGTAGTTTTAACTCCAGTAAACACAACAGCCAATGGTTGTATTACTTATATTTACACTGCATTTTCAGATAGTTTCAAAACTGTAAATGATCAAATATGGCGTTAAAATTAACAATACTCTTATTTTACGTCATTTTGTCGCAATTCCAGTAGCCTATTTCATCAAAATTGCAAAGTATACTTTTCTAGCAAAGTTTACTTTGAGGGAAAACTTTTCAATTTTAGGATAAATTTATTAATTGTTATTATACTGAATTTATTACATTATCACAGCCATTTTGGCTGTGATAATGTAATACATTCAGTATAATAATTCAGCATACTTTTTTAATCATCAAATATATGCAGTCGTTAGTTCTATATTAAATAATACATTTCAGGAAAAATAAGTGATTACTCCCTCAAAGTATACTTTGCTAGAAAAGTATACTTTGCAATGTTGATGAAATAGGCTACTGGAACAACGACGTTGCGAACTTTAACCAATCAACAACATCGCGTGACGTCACGTGTGTCTCATGCATTGTACTGTGATGTAAACGCAACACGTCGAATGGGCGTTTGCATTGTGAATTTATAGAAGGTGTAATATTTGATAATGAGTATTACTATACATAATAGTCGGTGACATTAAAGGTGTAATTATGTACGTGTATCACTGAAAAAGAGCATTTTGCTATGACATCGTATTGGAATAACATACATAAATGTTTATCCCGGTACATCTTGAATGGAATCGATGAACGTCCAATTAACATGTAGCACGAACGAGCGTGTGATATTTGACAAATTGTATTAGAAGTCCCTGCGTCCGCTGGCGCAGGTAGAGTTGACAGAAAAAAAACACCTTTTTACTTCCTGGCCGTACGTTACCCTGTGTGCCACAAACTTCGGGTTAGCTTCATAGTCCGATCGGATCAAGCGTGTTGGCGTACACAGTAGTAATGGTGCACGATCAGCCAGTTAAATATTGCACACCATGAAGCCATCTTGCTCAAAGACTGTAGATCCAGTAGCCTATTTCACCAAAATTGCAAAGTATGTTTATCTTGCTAAGTACACTTTGAGGGAGACATTTTCAATTTAAGGATAAATTTATTATGTTTTATTATACTGAATTTATTACGTTATCACAGCCATGTGATAATGTAATCATTTCAGTATAATAATTATGCATACTTTTAATCATTAAATATATGCAGTCGTTAGTTCTATATGAAATAATCCATTTCGGGAACAATAAATGATTAGTCCCTCAAAGTACACTTTGCTAGATAAGTATATTTAGCAATTTTGATGAAATCGTCTACAGATGGTCGTGAAAGTGGTAGTGTCGGGGTAGTGGGTGGGGGTTGCAAATCAGAACATTTCTTCATAGAGTACTGAAAATCACTGCACGCACTGACAATTGGTTACATTTGTGGCGGCATGTCGGTCCGGTAATGTATCAACAGCTGGAGATAAAGCACGGAATACAATTGTGTTTTGGTTATTTTATCAGGAAACACTGATATTGTATTTAATGAGTCTGCATATAGTTCTTGCATGTGGAGTTGACTTACAAAATCTATAGATCTGTTAACGAACGTTGCAAAGAATATTACAATTATTATTGCTCAGTGTCAAAATAAACAATTTTTGACAGCATATGAGAACCGTATCCAATGGAAACGGTTCTCACATGCTGTTAAAAATGTTTCAGTTGAAAAATAAGACATTAAAAAACAGTCGACGACGAAATCGTCGTTTCAGCGTTCATATTGGATCGTCCGTGGTACTTTTCGTGCTCGTTGCTGCTCCCTTGGCTGACGTCATCGTGGTTTCCATAGCTACCATCTCGGTTTGTGCTTCTGTGGTTACTGGGCTCGTTGTCGTTGTCTGTGGTATAGTTGTAGTCACGGTTGTACTAGGACTGATCACAGGATCACTAGCTAAACCAGCATTCATTAGCTGAAATAACGATTTAATGGCTCTTTCTGCATCGAGCCTTTCTTGCTGTTTTAACTTTTCTAAATCTCGCTCAAGTTTCAAACTAGTCAATGGTTTCACCTTAATTTCCGTCCGTTTCATTGAATACCCATAATTCTTTTTCCAGTTAAACCATATTATCCCGCGTATCAACCCATCTGGCGCCATATCAACCGTTCCATTTTGCACGTAAAGACCGTTTAATGAGGCAAATCCACACGATTTATACCACCACCCTGCCTGGTCCTTTCTCGCACAACTTAAGTACCACTTGTCATTGTCCGTGTCGATTGTGCTGAACTTCATATTATTGTGATATGTCATGGCGTCGCCGGCACTTCCTGAATAATCGGTGATTTTGATTCGATAACCTTCCATCTCACTGTCCAATCGAAATTGATCGTATAATGCATATGCATGATGACCCTCCCAGTCCCAGAGGTCGAATCTGACACTGTAGTTGGCGAAGTTCGTAAGGTGGTACACATTCTCATTTCCGAGCCAGTATTCCGTGTTGGCATTGCCGAACCCGAACGCGTAATCCTCCCAGTGGCGGGAAAAGTTCACGGAGCCGTCAATTCGCCGCTGTATCAAGGTCCAGCCTCCGTACGCCGTGTCCATGTCACACCAGACGTTGACAATTTTACGGTTTGGCAGCCGCACTGGGTACACCCCGCTCACACGGATCCCGTTCTGTAGCAACTCATTACAGTCTGAAACACAACCAAAGGGTGATATTCAGTTTTATTGGCAAAGTGTGCAGCTCATTGACTCAAGAGGAGTAGAATGAGCGGATTGTGGGGGTGGGGGGACTGAAGATCGATTTTCATACTCGTTGACCCCGAAAAAAATAATAGGTAATTCTGGGATTTCCCGGTCGGTTTCATTTCCCCGAGAAAAATAGAACTCTGGAGGTTCTGGGTATGTTGGGACTTATGTGATTTCTCTGAAACACTGGAAATAGAAGTCCAATGATTTTCAAATGACGTCATCAAATTTAGAGCTAATTACATTTTCTATTTTTGATTCCTTAGGGATGTGATATCCAACCACCTCTTAAATTTGAACAGTGGAACCACTCTAAACCGGACACTCGGGAAAATATGGATGTGTAACTTAGATGTGTTTCGCTGTTATGTATCTCTGATTACAATGACTTTTCATAATTGCAAAACACTATGATGTGTCATGAAGCGCTCACATGTCTGATTTACAGTGGAACATCTCCAAATCGGACACCCTGGGGACCTTCCAGCGTGTCCCGTTTGGAGAGGTTCCATTGTAGTTCTGCACCACAAATGCATGCATGTCTATATACAATCGTGGATTATTGTATGTACTAGGCTGTGCTCGTAAGCTTGACCTCGTAATCATACAACTGTGGCAGGGTTCAACCATAATCCGAATGTAATGGCTGTCACATGTGACAGCCAGAAAACTTGGGTTAGGTTCGATAACTATAGTAACTCACCGCGGACGAGCGGGACCCCACTGAGAGTGGGCGTGGCCTTGGAACTGCCGGGCCTGGTCGACTTCAGTGCCTGCATACTTCTGTACATGTCCGCACTGAACTTGCTCAATAAGCTGGTTATAAAGATAACATTGATTCATTCTGTGGCGGTATTAGTATCGAGGAGGTGGTACAACAAGATATTTGTCACTATAAACGGCCAATAACAGATATTATTATATAAATGACAATTTCAACCAATGAGATTATCCAATTTCGGGTCACATGATTGTGGAAATATATTATATTCACCTGAATATCAGTCTCGGAGTCGTCATGTTGCGCGAGACAAGTCCGAGAATGATATTCGAAATGTGATATTCACCTACATTTCGAATAACACTCTCGGACTCTTCTCGCGCAACGAGACGAGTCCGAGACTGATATGCATGTACATGTATAACAGCATGCGTGTGTCACTGATCAGGCAACCAAAGCACGAGCCATATCGTGCGTTGTTATATCATATACGGTCTGTAATATGGGTCATATAATAACATAATTCGAAACGTCATATTCAATATGACTTTCCTCAGGTCCGTCAATATCGTGTACTCCTCAAAAGTCAATAATTGTATATCGTTCATAACAACATCCGAACAACAATGGTTTTTTACTTATTTAACAATGTTATAATGAAACAAGAGTTAGCAGTGAAATAGTTACAAGAGTTACAGTATCATAGTAACAATGTATGTAACAGTAAAATTTAACATCATTTCTTAACTCTTTGCATGCTGGGAAATTTGTGGGCTATAAATAGTTCAAAAATAGCAGACGTCAATTCATTGTATTTTCTTTTATTTCTTCATATAAATATCATGAATATGTCTTGGAATTTCATTAGAATTGCGTCCAGAGGACGCAATTCTAATGAAATTCCAATACATATTTACAGAGAGAAATAAGAAACATACTCATAATTTGTTGGATGTTATTTTCACCGCTAGCATGCAAAGAGTTAAAGGTACCGATGTCATATTCGTTGCAAAAATATGAATATTCTATTTATTATATACCGCTCCATGGAAATTAGCAGTTTTGTTAGACTGTATACGGTTATGAATGTGTATTTGCAGCCTATTTTCGCTGTTTTACTGCCGATGCGCTTTATGAATATAGATAGCGGAAGTAGTCGTATTTTCACCGGAAGTTGTTTATGTCATCGATGAGAACATATGACTTTTATTTACATCGTATAACTATGTATTTCATGGGTAGGTATATAATAAAGTACACTATGGATATGCCAAAGTGACTGTCTCACCTGTAGACATACACTATATATGGCAATATAAGTACGTCAAGGTGACTGTCTCACCTGTAGATGTCATCAGACAGCCTCTCCGTGTACATCCGGTGTTCATTGAAGTCTTCCTGCAGTCTCTCCAGTACCAGACACTGGTGCTCGTTCTGTAACGACACAGTGAAGATGGACTTTACACTTGGGGCTGTCACGCTAGGCGTAAGTCGCCCTGCGTAACAGCCAGACAATTCGGGTTAAGTTACGAGTTAAATACATAACATCAAGGGCAATAACCAGCATCTCCAATAACAGGATAGACAAATGTTATCTTTTAAATGAAAGTATGTAATAAATAGAATGAACACCAGCCTTTGTTGGAATACTGAATATATTCCACTCGACAGTCAGGGGACGTAGAATTATTTTTTTCTTTAATTCGTTCCCACGAAATAACAATTCGATCCATCAGTTTAACAATTCGTTCCCACGAATGAACTATTCGTTCCCTCAATTTAACAATTCGTTCCCACGAAATAACAATTCGTTCCCGTGGGAACGAATTGTTAATTCGATGGAACGAATTGTCAATTCGACGGAACGAATTGTTATTTCCTGAACAAATTGTTAATTCGTGGGAACGTGGGAACGAATTGTTATTTCGTGGGAACGAATTAATAAAAAAAAATCCATGTCGCCTTCGGGGCTCCGTACGTAGTCAACCGAAGTACGTGCCCTGCAGTCTCGTGTAATATACGTACGTATAATACGCCCTCAAGTCGTCAACCGAAGTAGTGCCCTGCAGTCTCGTGTAATATACGTACGTAGTCAACCGAATACTGCCTAGTCTCGTGTAATATCGTACGCCAGTCCCTAGTGTAATATACGTACGTAGTCAACCGAAGTACGTGCCCTGCAGTCTCGTGTAATATACGTCGTATCCAACAAAAGCTGGTAGTTTTTCTCCGTGTATCGAAATGGACGGCCATTTTGAAAAAGGAATTAAGGAATTAGTGTTCATTTCCAGTGTTTCGATTCCATTGACCAATCTTGGCGTATGCAAAATGTGTAGAAAGAACTCGACGGATAGGATATATTAAAATCGTAAACTCGCGGAGATTATGAAATTTATGGCGGACATTTGTAATTGAATATGTTCGCCATTATTGTGGTGCAAACAATATTTGTAATTGATGGTATAGACTACAATACGAGTATATGTGTATCAAAATGAAATATGTACAGTGAAACCTCTCTAAACCGGACACCCTGTGGGACCCCAGGGTGTCCGACTTCGAGAGGTTTCACTGTAAATCAGACATTTGATCATTCTGAGTAATAGTTGAGTGCAATGCGATCACGAATAGACAATATCACCTGAGATAAATGACCAAGAAGCTCATCAAAATAAGATCACGTGTTTTCCTGGTGTCCGGTTTAGAGAGGTTCCACTGTAGTTATATATGTGTGTCAGTTATTGAGACATGTGGCTTATGGGAATTGTGACCAGAGTAGCCCCTGATCAAATGTTTGTTAGCTATCTGTGTTGTAGAAGCTTAATCATGACGGGTGTTTCATTGATTGAATGGCGAACGATGTGATACGCATGCTGAACTGGATCTTCACTGGTCGCGTAACACATGAGCCCCATTTATCCAGCCACATTTTCAATAACACTACATATTGTAGTGTATGAGCTGCGTGGTGACCTGCATCTCCGTGGGAAGGGTCCGGTAGTGGGCCGTCTGACAGACACTTCGCTGGGCCCCGCCTTCCTGTCCCCACAGTAGGCCTAGTAGTACACATAAGCACCATCGCTCGGACATTCTCCCGCTGACGACCTGTAATAGTATACTGTTAGTTCATGGTCATTCGGGGGAACAGTCAAAACTATTGCCCCTCGGTGCTGTGGACGACCCGAGGCACTACTGCCGTGGGGCCGAAAAACTATTGCCCCTCGGTTCTGTGGACGAAGGCCGAGGGCAATTGTGCATCGGGTCGTCCACAGCACCGAGGGAAGGCCGCGGGCAATTTAGTGCATCGGGTCGTCCACAGCACCGAGGGGCAATATGTTTTGACTGTTCCCCGAATTACCATGAAATAACTGTTTTATTACTCAACCTGTAAGTGTATGTGACGCAATGAACGTAAAGTTGGCGGGGCGCGTCACCAGACTCATCTAAATTACCGGTACGTTCAATTTTATGACGTAATCTTCGACAAAAATCATGACGTCATGAGTGTGGTGAAAATAGTTTTGACTATTCCACGGGCACCCGGAACTATGAACTATTTATTACCCATGCACAAGGAACTATTGCCCAGGCACGTTGGGTAATAATATAGGATGACTGTGATAAACAGTGTGGTGGAATATGAGATCTGTATAGCCTCCGATCATCCTTCTAGATGACGCAGCAATGGGTCGTGCTCTCACGGCCGTCCTGTAACAGGGTGAATCTGATAAAAATAACTGGTGAAATATGAGATCAGTATAGCCCCGGATCAACCTTCTAGAAGAAGCGGCGCTGGGTGATGCTCTCACGGGCGGCATGTAACGGTGAATCTGATAAAAAGCTGGTGAAATATGAGATCAGTATAGTCGGCGACCAGCCGTCTAGAGGGACCAGCGCTGGGGCATTCTCTCACGGCCGTCCTCTAACAGTGGGACTGTGAAATACTGATGATATAGGAGACAAGCCATGTTATTGTGTACCTAAGAAAATGTGAGATTTTTCATGAAATATATTTGCAGAAACTGTGATATGTTCTGCAAATGACGTAGAAAGTTGACATTTTAAGAGCAAATATGCTACGCGAAAAACATGAACAACGCATTTCATGTAACACGTGCGTTATCGTGGTTATAGTCAAGTACATGATATCAGCAACTGTGACAAGCAGGGGAGATCGTTTGACTTGGTATAATTTGGCTTTTTCGCTATATGTACCATACCACAGTTAGACGCGAGTAAAACTTACTTAACTCTTTCACCCCTAAGTAACTGAATGGGCTGCGATATGTTAATTTTGCAACCAATCCAATCGTCGCAAAATGATTTTCAGACTATTCCATTTATAAAAAGGGGGTATTTGTTGTTCTCAAAAATATGAAAATTACTTTCAAACAGTGCAGATCCTGATGAGACGGCTCGTTATGAGCCGGCTCATCTGGATCTGCACTGTTTGCATAAACCGTTATAGCAGGCTTTCGGGTTCAAAGGGTTAATACCGAACAATAACTACTGTCTGTTTCACGAAACCTGCCCAATTTGTACGGCTATTTAAACCATGCAAAACAATATTTTTTTCGATAATATTAAATTTATCAAAATTTAAGAATGAGCCTTCTTTTTATTTCATGAAATGTGGTCAAATATTGATTTTATTACAAAAAAAAGATTTTAACATGGGGGAAAATGAGACAGAGGAGCAGGGGGAGGAGTCGAAAAACGAAAATAAAAGGAAATTGACTCTGAATCCTGGCTAGATAGCTTGGAAATTATCTAAATAAGAAAACAAAAATTAAAATTTCTGAAATTAGAAAAAAAAATCCCCATGTTAAATTCCCATAGACGTCGATGAGGTTTTTACATAGGGAATTTTTTTTTTTCGTACTGAAATTAATAATGGACCAAATTTCACAAAATAAAAAGAGGGTTCATTCTTAAATTTTGATAAAATTTAACATTATCGAAGAAATATTGTTTTTGCATTGTTTATATAGCCGTAAAATTTGGGCAGGTTTCGTGAAACAGACATGTTGCAGTAGCGTTGTAAACAATTCATTTTTATTTTACCGATCGCAGCTTCTTTACAGGCAACTTGTATGTACAATTACCTTCAGAAATACGACACAAATCTACATTCAAACATTGTTTCCCTATCATTTTCCTTTTAGGCATATCTGAGAGCAAGTGCGTGTAATACATGCAGCTGTTTCAAAGCCGAACTATATGTCAAAGAAAATCGCCATTTATATATATATCAAAACGAACCAAGATAACTTAATACGGTTTTTGTTCTGGAACCGTGCTTAACGGCACATCAACACAAAAGAGTATCATTTGAATGATACTCATTTACGTTGATTGACCGTTAAGCACCATTCCATTCCATTCCATTTTAACAAGGTGAATAAATTTACCCATTTAAAATATAGAAATTAGTATAGTTACGTTGTTTGTCACGTGGTATTAAATCCAATCCATTGTATGATAATGCAACATAAATATAGACATACAGACATTGGGAAATGTTAATGTACCGCCGCCATACGTAGTGTTGATATTCAGACTTTAGTGTTAATGTAGCAGTTTCGTGTTTTCTTTGAAAACCGCCACTCTCAGAAACATGGTCGGCGTGTACTAGAAACTAGTATTGTTCTGTCGTTGACTGCTCAAAACGATAGTTTAGTACGTAACCATCACACCCATAGTGTCGTATACGCTGATGAATATGTTACCGATCTACACACTCTTTCCTGGGGCTACACTGTTGTGTGTGTCCAGTTTATCGACTATCTCATAACAACATTTTCTCGTGCTCATATACATTGAAACAGGATGGTAATTTTAGCTGTGTTGTAAAAATTAAAGCCAGACACACTCTTCAATTTTGGAACCGTATCATGTTCAGGGTTTAGTATGTGGGTAGAAGCTGACTACCATGTGCCCAGTAATTTAATTTGCGACGCGGTATGATCAAAGCGGGTTTATTGATTTTTAGACGATCAGTGTAGACCCAGACCAGCCTGCGCATCCGCGCAGTCTGGTCAGGGTCTACACTGTTCGCCGTATTCAATTAATCATCTGTGACGCGTTTGGCGAGCAGTGTTAACACGTGTGTGGATGCATAAGAGTAGACGGTGATCAGATTATACTCTTGTCACAGATGAAATACGCCCCGTTTTGTCAATCTTGAGTCATTTTTGAATGAAGAGCTGGCAGATGAATAAAATCGAAAGTGGCCATCGTTGGCCAAATCCGACCGAAGGATACGCATGGCTCTTACTGAAGAATGAGGCGTATGGCCTTTGCGATTTGTGTAAATTCATGTCACCGTGTGCATCCGCAAAGTCTGAGCATGGTCTGCAGTGTTCGCCATTCAGTCGGGTAAACAACCGCCATGATTATATTAGCAGACTGTATAGGTCCTTATCAGGAGTGTGCTAGCTGATCAGGAGCTAGACTGGCCACCTATATGCATAAGCCCCCTTTCTCCAGTCACAGCCACATACGTCCTACGCAGTCGATGACATTAAAACGCATTGGTTTTAAATAAAACATGTGACCTTAAATAGCTTACTGTTGAATGGTGAGCTATGTAGACCACGATCAGACTGCGCGGAAAGGCAGATTGGTCTTGGTCTACAAGTTTTCTCGATGTTTTTATCAATTACACGCATTCTTTTGTCTCAAAGCAGCACGCATATAACCGTGCATTTTTACAATTGTCCACTGTATTTGCTGTGGTTGTGAATGGAGACAATGGGGCTTATATGTTTTTGCGACTAGCTTAGATCCAGATCAGCATGTGCAATCGCACAGTCTTGTCAGATTATGCACTGTCATGCCATGAATGAAACACCCGATATGCTTCTAGCAAGCAATATAGAACGTTATCAGGCTACAGGAGTTTGCTACAGTATCTGGTATCAGGCACTACTGTCTGTTTCACAAAACCTGCACAAATTGTACGGCTGTATAAATAATGCAAACATAATATATGTTTTGATAATAGTAAATTATAGCAAAATTTAAGAATGAGCCTACTTTTTATTTCGTGAAATTTGGTCCAATGTTGCGAAAAAACAATTTCCCCTTCCACATGTTAAATCCCCATAGACATCTTCACAGAGTGAAGATGTCTATGGGGATTTAATATGTTTTTTTCTCTCTAATTTCTGAAATAGTGGACATTTCCAATGTATCTAACTATGTTTCAGAATCAATTTCGAAATTGTTTCGTGTTTCGACTCGTCCAGGTTCTCCACCTCTTGTGTCCCCATGTTAAATTCCCATAGAGAGCTCATTTTTCGTAATAAAATCAATATTTGACAAAATTTCACGAAATAAAAAAGGCTCATTCTTAAATTTTGATACAATTTAATAGTATCGAAAAAAATATTGTTTTTGCATTGTTTATATGGCCGTGCAATTTGGGCAGGTTTCGTGAAACAGACAATAAAGTGTCGGTAAATCCGATAAGCCCCAGGGGCCAGTTTCACTAAACTTCTTACGACTAAAATGTTCGTAAGTGCAAATTTATGATAGTCTGTAAATTTCACATTAACAATGTTTTCTTGTAAACAATTATTGGATTTACATTTATTGAGCATAGGCTGCATATGCAGCCTATGCTCAATAAATGTAAATCCATAAATTGAAATTTACAGACGATCTTAAATTTGAACTTACGAACATGTTAGTCGTAAGAAGTTTAGTGAAACGGGCCCTGTTCTCCAGTCACGGCCACATATACCATGTACATTTTTGCTATGCGAATCAACAATCAGTTTTTGACACCTTTGGTTATGATTGATGTATAATAGATGGTTCATGATTTGAACTCAATGTGGATGCGACTGAAGAAATGGGACTTATATGATTTGTGACCAGTGTAGCTCCTGATCAAATATCAAACTCTTGTAGCCTGATAACGATATAAATTGAGGGTGGTTGGTCAGGCAAACGTGACGGCGTAAATTAATGGTAGGGGTTCCTCCTTATATGAATCACGATTTGCATGGTTTGGGTCTCGGGTACGTTTTTATTTTTGACTCTTATGTTACATGGGAGTTGAATTGGGTTATTGCCCATTATAAGAGTAGTAAGATTATTACTGATCCTACTGCTTTTGGAGGGGCCAAGTTATTCTGGTGTGGCGAGGACCTGACATCAGATCAGGATTATTCTGATGTCAGAACTGCATATATTGCTTTTTATTGTAAATATTCAGTTCTGATTTTGGATTTTCCCCCTATTTGTACATGTACTTGAACATATACTTGTAAAGGTAATATATGGGATTTAGTACTAAACTCATTCACCCGGACTTAAATGACATTAGCTGTTGATAAGCCGTTAAACCCCCCAAAAAAATCAAACGATCTAAAGTGCATGTTATAGGCATGACGAGTGGTTCACTGACGGAATATTGACCAGTGTAGATTGTGATCAGACCTTGCGGATGCACATGCTGATCTGGATCTACACTGGTGGTAAAAACGTATAAACCCCATTTTCTCCATTCACAACCACAGAAAATGCAATGTACAACTTTAACTTTTCTATTCTACTGTATTATGCACATACATGTGTGTTGGCAGGGCAAAGGCGAGATGCATACCTACTGGTTGGCAGGGCGGGCCGGGGAGGAACGGACCCGGAAATTCTGCGAGGAGGTGAAACACGAGAACAGCCGAATCATGGAAAAAAAGACGCGACAACACAGGTACGAATGGACCGGTGACTGAGAAATGGGATATTACGACATTTGTCCCACCCCTCCCTCATTCCGCCATTAGGCAGGTTCGGGATTTTACGACATTTGTAACGGTTGTATAGACCACAGGCGATATAACGTTACCACACCCTCTCCCCATTCCGCCATTATGTAGGTCCGGAATTTTACGACATTCGTAAAGGCTGTATAGACGACAGGCGATAGAACGTTATCCCACCCCACCCCCTCCCCCATCCCGCCATTACGTAGGTCCGGGATTTTACGACATTCGTAATGGTTGTATAGACCACAGGCGATAGAACGTTGCCCCCACACAACCCCATAGAACGTTGCCCAATTCACCCATGTTCGCTATACTATAATCAGATTGAAAGATACATACACGGTAAGTAATGTAACGCTTATTCCGAATTATTTTTATAGAACGTTCTATATAGTATATATTACACCCATTGATTAAACGATGACTGTACAAATTCGTCTTCTATTCCGCCATTACAGGGGCGCCGGAAGCATAATAAGATTGGTCCAGTGAATCTAGTGGGTGCACCCGCTACCCATCAAACGTGTATGTTGTTACCACTCAGTTGAACCGTCTCGCCGAGACAGTTCAACTTAGTGGTAACAACATACACTTTTGATAAGAAATGAGAAAATTGCAGAAACATATTTACATTCCGTCTTTTTATACATGAATTACAAATATGTTAAAATTATTGATCCGGCAGTCGCCTGTTCCGACGCCCCTGCATTACACTTGTCCAAATGGCCTGGTCATACTACTGATACTGGCGTGCTGGTATTATTATAAATAGTTGCATCGTCGGGCCAGTTGGACCTGTCTGTCGCAGGGTGCATTGATATACGCAATACGCTGCTTAACTTGACTATCATTTGTGAAATTGACCATACTTGACTATAGATCCTCGTCTTTCATTGTCATTATATCATTGTCATAATAATTATATGTACCTTAATTCCGTTACAGTATTGCCAATCATTGTTATACATTCTCGTATCGTCTATTTCAGTTCATATCGTTTGTATATCTATACTCGGTACATTTAGTACTTTGATTTCTTCCTACACTGAATCGTCCGGGGAAATTCGTTTTCTCCGATGATGCATTCGCATTTTCCGATCTTGGTCGCCGTACTTGATGTTTTTATTTCATAACATACCGAACAACGAATCTCATTGGCTAAGCCATTTTGCACACGACTCGCTGTTTGGTATTTTTCTGCGCCGTGTGAAATCTCGAAATACAGTTTAGCTCATGCTGATATTTGACCACGTGTTTCTCAATTTCTAACTTTATCTAAAGGAATTACAGAAGCCAAATCGAGTTGTTATATATATATATATATATATAGGGTAATCCCAGGTACAGGAAAAATGTGGCTGCAACAATACCCCCACACACCCCCCACCCGCACACACACACACTGGCCACCATTGCCGCAGTCCCTCACAAATGATAGTCAAGTAAATATAACTCACCCTCTGACATGTCTAGGAATGGGGTAACGTTCAACCATCTGTGAATAGACTTATCCTCTTGCACATTCAAGTTATAGGTTAGAAGACACCAAATGGTGCGAAATCGCCCAGGGTGTAAAAATAGTCCGGTATAAAAAAAATAGTGCGGGTGTTTTGAGGTCACAGACACCGTTTGCTTGCAAATCTTGATCCATTACTACCCAGTTTCACTAAAAGGAACATTTTGGGGTGCCTTTAACACCAGTTTTCAGCATATTTGTAGCACTTAAAAGAAAACACTGAACCTGTTGGTCACTTGATGTAAACGGAGTTTCCGTGGCCAAAAAATGTACACAATATTGGAGGATATGACCAGGTTGGATTTTTCTTTCTTAGGAGTAAGTGAACCTATTGTTTAGTTCATGCAGAACCAGTACAGACTGGCTGCAGGTCGTGTACAAGTGGGTCCCACAGCATCCATACGAATAATGAAAGTAGGAGAGACTGGCCTTATTGGATGGAATTCGGTTAAATTATATAGTAAAACTATTTGGTGGTGTCTAACCTATAATAAGATCAAGGTGTATGATCACGTGGTACTAACAACAACAACAAGTACGTATTATTTTATAGTGTCCTTATTACGTAACTGATTTTGATAAAATATGGCGCACCAAACGCGTCTTCTTAAGCTGCATTTGGTGGTCTCTGTATTTTCGCCCAAACTTCTGTCGTTTTTGCGAAGAATCTATTTCCGTGTTTCCGACACGGAAATCGATTCCTCGCAAAAAACACATAAGTCTGTGCCAAACTCCATAGACCACCAAATGCAGCTCATGAAGACGCGTTTGCTACGCCATATTTCATCAAAATCAGTTACATATTAAGGAAAATATCAAATAATACTTACTTTGGAGTGGGCGACGTTGTTGTTGTTGTAACCACGTGATCATACACCTTGAAGATTAATAAGCATGGACCCAGATGTGGAGATTGGAGACGCAAACGTCGTAACGTACTACAGTGGAACCTCGCTAAACCGGATATAGAGAAAGTTGCTTGTACATAATATTGATAGATTTCATTGCCATTTATCTCCAATGATAATGTACGTTCATGATCGCAAAGAAGCCATGCGTGTCTGTTTTACACTGGAACCTCTCTATGCCGGACACCCTGGGAACCTCCCAAGGTGTCCGTTTTAGAGAGGTTCCACTGGGGACCTCTGTCATTGTCCGGTTTAGAGAGGTTCCACTGGGGACCTCCCACAGTGTCCGATTTAGAGAGGTTCCACTGGGGACCTCCCAGGGTGTCCGGTTTAGAGAGGTTCCACTGGGGACCTCCCAGGGTGTCCGGTTTAGAGAGGTTCCAACACAACATGTTATGTTAGGAGATGACTCGACAGTGCTGACAAAACATGTTTGATTTAGGAAAAAAATGATTTACAAAAAAACAACAACAGCAGCAGAGGACATAATTGAATTTAGCGTCGTGAGGGCTAACTGTATGTCCTCCCAATGTTTCAGTTCGTACGATCTACACGGGATGCACGTGTCCACCAGTTACGGGCTGTTCTCTGACATCAAGAAGCGGGACTCTCTACAAGACGTCTGTCAGGGGGCAAAAACGCTGTCTCACTCCGCAGACGACACGGCCAGTCTGGACGACTCGAGCGAGTGCAGTAGTGTCATGTACGACACTCCCAATCCACAGATGTCCGATAAAGAGGTCCCAGTGTCGTTTGAAATCGGCAGTTCCAGATCCAGTATAAAAGGGAGTGATGCTTCGTTCGAATTGGACAGTCCTCGGCACGGGGTTAAAGCGGGTGATGTGTTTGATGTTGGTAGTCCAAAGACTTCACAAATGAGTGATGCTTCATTCGATATTGGTATTACCAAAACGGCACAAGTTTGTGACGTTTCATTCGAAATTGGGAGCCCGAAAAGATCGCAAGTGAGCGACGTTTCATTTAAAATCGGCAGTCCGAAATCCACGTCTATAGATGATTCATTTGAAAGCAACCCTAGAGATCTGGACCAAGGTGGCGATTCATTATTTAACATTGTTACACCGAACACGATTAGTGACGGTACATTTGCAGTTGATAATATTGAGCTGGATATCACGGAGGCCGTCGAAATGTATGAGACGACGAGCCCGGAACTGAATAGTCCAACAAGTATCGAATTTGAGAATGACACGGTTGAACAGTTCTTTGATGTAGGATATGATTCAGAAGTTGATCAACATACTGGTTGTGTGAATGAAGCAGATATAACGGTTGACATTCAACACGAGAACACCACATGTACTTGGGAACTGCACAAGGGTATTCACTACGTGGAGCTGGATATGCACGAGTTCGAGCCGCCCTGTATGGATCGCCACCGCCCCCATGTCCTCGGCAGCTTGTGTCCCCTTCCCCACACACATTATTCGAGAATGCCGCCCATTGAAGAACTGGCGAACTCAAAAACAGAGGAAGCAATGGCAAAGGAACGAAAGTCTTCAATTAGCAATATTGATAAACACAAATCCGCTAAATCCGTCGACAGAAAACCTGAACAAGAATTATCTGAAACTATTGCAAATAAAACCATTAATAAATCGGCAATAGATGAGCAAATGGTGAAAGATTCTACTATTAAACATGAACATGCAGTATCGACAAATAGTACTAGTGAAACTCCTAATTCAAAGTCAGTAAACACTATTTCAAAATATGGCAGGTGTTCTACAGACTGTGGGCATGACGAAAATTCTGAAAAATCATCTCCTGAAGAACTTGAACATACACTACTCACCAATATTGCAATTGAAGCAGTTGCTAAGGTACCAGGAAATGAGATGGTGATATATGACAGTAAGTCGTCAGCACAAAGTAAGATTAAACAGCAACATACACAATCGGAACAGCTATTATCTACAAAAATTGGCATTTCTGATAAAGATAAAATACACCACTGTCATATTGAGACCAAGCAAACGGTTCAAGGATCCATTAGTTGTCATTGTGCTCAGGTTGAAGGCACCAGAACGTTAACAAATAGTAAATTAGAGTTTATGCCGTCAAAGGAATGTCGATGCATCAAGGACGAAAAGCTACTGGAACCAAAACGTAATCGCAACAAAACATTTCCATTCTCAAAATCGGAAAGTGTACTTTGTTCTGTGACGAATGGAGACATATTTGACACAAACGATATAAATGGGAATGGAATGAGAGTGGAGACCGTCCCTATTAACTGCATTCCCGCTGAACAATTGAATGGACATGGCGAAGACCAGGACTCGTGTCCTGTTGTAGAAAACCTAGGCCAGGACTTGTCCCGAAAGATGCGGGATTGGCAGGGCAAGGGTTTACAGTTCCGGCTTTCTCTGGCAGAGGAGCTGAAGGACAGTTAATGTATCGTCTCTAGTGATGTGATAATCTCATATGTTTCATTAAATAACAAACATATTTGGAAGATATAGGTCATTTACAGCCAATGAAGTAAACGAAAAACACATTGCATACCTAAGACATCATCGGAGACGCAGAGCATATAGTAAACCAGTTTGTAAAATATAATTTATATACCCCACCACGATAGTGGAGAGGAGCATTTCATGTTACCCTTGTCCGTCCGTCCCGTCCGTGCCGTCCGTTACAAACCCTGTAAAACTTTCAAACCATAATAGATAAAGACTTGACACTTGGTATGCCGCTTCCCTATGCGGTAAGTTAATTTCGTTTGTTTTACCCCTGGTCATGGATGATTATCTCTTCAGGGTCTTTTTGGACTTACATTTTTATAAGTTTGCCTTGTAACTCCTTGGCATGTAGCTTCATTCCGATTTTTGATTTGACACCAGGCCATAAATTATCTCCGCGTTTTGGTGTTAGAATTTGCAATTTTTCCGTATTTACTACCAAAGCGGTACATTGTAGGTGCAGCATCCGTATTATAATTCTATGAACACATTTTCTAGTTGCATGTGCAGAAACCTGGCAATTGTAGCGAGTGTAGATCATGAGCCCACTGCGTGCTTATACCATTACACATTGCTTAAAAATGTTAATCAATTATGTTCATGTTCGAATGATGGAATCGGTGCAATCAGCGTAGGCCATGATCAGACAGTATGGATGCGCAGCTGATTTGGGACTACGCTGATCACAACGTCGTAAGGTACATCACATGTTACTATAGGAATGAATGGCCTTTTTGTGGAATTCATCGGGGTATAAACTTGGAAAAGTCGCGGGAATACTGGACGAGGCCTTTTCCAAGTTTATATTCCCGATAAATTCAACAAAAAGGCCATTCATTCCTTATAATTCCAGTATTTGAAATAAATTCATCAAGAACATGTGTTTATTTTCCGTTTTGTTAAGAATTATTTTAACTGCGCCTCACGGTTACGGAAAGTAGTTCGGCGTGGGAGTTTACTGCGATATAAATTTTGAACAGAGACTTGCTACGGGCCAATCAAATGTTAGGGAATTGTGTAAATATTTTTGTGCTGGAATTATTATGTGTTGTCCTATAACGAGAATGTGTTATTGATTGTACAAGGGTTGATTAAACAGTAATGAGCCTGTGCTGATCCTTCAAAAATAAGACATAATGACGATGAATGTCTGTTTTTATCCCGTCAACAAAGTGCGCATGTGCCGTGAAACACGGTGATATCCTGTCAATACGACCTAATCACTGCGTATGAATATGTGCGGTTGTCATACTAGTCAATTCTCCGATTTGGAGGATGCGGCTGTTTTTATTTTACATTTTAAAGCTATTTCTAATGTTGACGGGATAAATATACTGAGCAAAACTAGAAATGTCCCTCCATGTTTAAGGACAGATTCATCAAAAACCAAATGGGTTACTTTTAAAAATCAAAATGGAAAAACAAGTTCATTCATTTCTGTATCAAAGCCAATAAATTGCATTTGGATATGTTGTTAAATATTCGAGAGATAACCGGCCAAGGGCGGTAGGGGTCAAAATCAAAAATCACAAAAACTCAGAAATGTGTTACTTAATGTTTAGGGATGGAATTTCAATAAGTAATGTGGCAAATTCAGTAAATCTCGTTAGTACCGAGTGTGGCCACCATTTGCATGAATGCATGCAATGATCCTACGCCGCATCGACGTGACGTAACGCAATACCAGTGCGTTGGGCAAATTCCTCCATTCCCGTTGTAACGCCCGTGTAAGATCGCGAACATTGTCAATCGATGGTTAGCTCGTGCTTTGGGGCCCCAGCTCATCCCATATGTGCTCAATGGGATTGAGATCCGGGGAGACCGCGGGCCATGGCATGACGTCGACGTTGTTTTGCTGTAAGTATTGAGTGGTGACCCTGGCTACGTAAGGGCGGGCATTGTCGTGCATCAATGTCACACCAGGACCATGCTGACGGATAAATGGTAAGGCACGTGCATTTAGCACATCTGCAACATAACGTTGTGCATTGATGTTGCCCTGTACAACAACCAAATCTGGTCCTTCCGGTTTCCCATGATCCCACCCCAGACCATTACGCTCCCTCCCCCCCCAAACCTGTTCTTCTCAACAATGCAAAATCGGTGAATCTTTCATTTTTACGCCTGTATACCCGTAATCTTCCGTCAGCATGACTAACTGTGAACCGAGATTCATCGGTGAACAAAACTCGGTTCCATCAGTCTTGCTTCTCCAGTTCAGATGACGTCGCGCCCATAACAGTCTGGCAGCACGGACGTTGGTCATTATCTGACCAGTGTACGGGCGGCGTGCCCGGATTGGTTGGGCGTTACGACGTAACCGGTTGCGAATGGTCTGCCCTGAGACACCGTATCGCCTAGCAGTGACTGTGGCTGCCAATCGACGTTGACGTAAGTGCGTCAACGTAATGTAACGATCGGCTCTAGCCGTCGTTACACGAGGCCTACCAGGTCGCTGCCGGTCGTGAACAGCCCCAGTCTGCTGGTACCGGGCTGCAAGACGATCAATCGTCTTCCGACAGCAACCAAACCGAGGCGCGACCACCCTGGCGGCCATCCCACCCGCAAGCATCCCAATTGCCTGATTTCGCTCGTTTTCGGAAAGCCGTGGCATATCGAAAACAGTGAAAAATAAAAAAAGTAATTTTCCGAATAGCCCCTATCGCATGAATGGTACGACATGAACTGAATCACCTTATCGATGACAAGTATAGCGTGCACGTGCAAAAAGTGGAAATCAACGTTCCGGTCACTGGCCGCTATGTAAACCGTGTGTATCGGCTAAACTCTACACGATCGTATTCTGAACATCGCCACGGTTTAAAATACATGTACTTTGAACATGTGGTACATACATAGACAGAGCTACACCGGCTATAAAATAGTGACGTTTCTAGTTTTGTTGAGTATAGAATAGTAGGTTAGTGCCGTGAATGGGAAAACATATCTGGCGCGGCACGGAAACGGGATGGGTTCGGCTATTCTCTATATAACACAACCTATTTACAAAACCTGTCGCCGATTTCATCAAAATTTCAAAGTATACTTATCTAGCAAAGTATACTTTTAGGGAGTAATAATTTATTTTTCCCGAAATGCATTATTTCATATATAACTAACGACTGCATATATTAATGATTAAAAGTATGTATAATTATTATACTGAATGTATTACATTATCACAGCCAAAATGGCTGTGATAATGTAATAAATTCAGTATAATATAAATTAATAAATTTATCATTAAATTGAAAATTTCTCCCTCAAAGTATACTTTGCTAGATAATGTTGGTGAAATAGGCTACTGTTATGAAGTTGCTGATTGTGTCATCATCATATGCTTGTTATTCATAGTTCTGTACTTACACGTATTAATGGTTGTGACGGGAGAAATGGGGCTCATGGGATACGTGACTAGTGTAGCTTCTGATCAAATATCATCATCATGTAGACGCATAATGATTTATATTTCGTGCTAGAAGCATGTCAGGTGTTTCCTTGATGAAATAGCGAACACTGCAGATCCTGATCAGACTGTGCGGATGCACAGGCTGATCTGGATCTACATTGGTCGCAACACGCATACACCCCATTTATCCAGTCACAGTTTAACAGTTTTCTATAGTTCAATAAGCTTGGTCAGCTAGTTGATTTGAGGTATGTATGGAAGCGTTCTGGTGTCAATGCTAAAATATAGTTATCTTCTAATTAGGAGATACTAAGTCCTAATTAGGAGAAAGTATCTCCTAATTAGGACTTAGTATCTCCTAATTACGAGTTAGTGTCTCCTAATTAGGACTTACTATCTCCTAATTAGGACGTATTATCTCCTAATTAGGAATTACTATCTCATAATTAGGAGTCAGTATACCCTAATTAGGAGATCAATCATGTTTCAGCATTGACACAGATAGTAAGTCCTAATTAGGAGATAGTAGGTCCTAATTAGGAGATATTATCTCATAATTAGAACTTAATATCTCCTAATTAGTAGATAATATCTCCTAATTAGGACTTATTATCTCCTAATTAGGACGTACTGTCTCTCTCCTAATTAGCAGATATATATATATTTAGAATTGGCACCAGGACAGCAACATGCAAAACATACAAACCTACACCTGGTCATGTTCAATTGTATAACATTAGTCTCAGAACTATTTGTAATCAACCCTCGTTGATAACAACGTGACCAGATCTGAAATACCGCCCTGATCACATTACCTTATTTCGCCGCTATTTTTTTCGAAAATCAGTCATATTAATGACGTCGAACACTGGTAACAACTTAAATTCCGCATTATCTCTGAAATAAACATTCATTCATCAGTATCCACGTATTCAGTATTGGCATTATTATATATGTAATATCAGATTTAAATTTCTACACTGATATCAGGCGATAACCGTGTTTCCTTAAAAACAGACATTACTATTCATTCTCTGTATTTATATTTTTATGTGCAATGATCATACTTTATAGTCTGTCGAACATATTATTGATTCATGTTACGCATTTAATTAGTATAAATAACTAAATAATATCATGGTTCATTTGCATATGAAAATAGCCGCATGCCACCGCGAGTCACTATCAGTAAAATACATATTACGAAATGATTATATCTGTATAGCGGGCACTCGTATTTTTTAGAACTCAATCTGGTGGAATAGTGACACAATTATACACGTATTCAATCAATGTAAAGAACATGTTGTGACTACTGAGTGGACATGTACCTTTAACTCTGATTGTTTATCAACTTTTATCAATGATGAACTAAGAATGCGAACATATATCCCTAAGTCTGTAACCTTGACCTTGGGACTATCAGGGGCTGAAGGGGTGCGTATTGGCACATCATGATAGAGGGGCAACATACGATGCATGTGTGAACTATCAACATGTTATATCTACTGAAATAAGATACTTACCGGAATGTTAAGTGCGTGACATATATACGTACAGTGGAACCACTCTGAACCGGACACCCTGGGAGGTCCCATGGTGTTCGGCTTAGAGAGGTTCAACTGTAAACTGACATATGACTACTTGTTGCTGACACGCGTGAGTGCTTCGCGATATCTATTTGTTTTATTGTTAATATTCAGTTCCGATTTTGGTACCCCCCCCCCCCCCCATTTGTACAAACAAACAAACAGTGATCACGAACAGTCACTTTCATCGGAGATATATGACAATGAACCCGATCAAAATTAAGCAAAAGTAACACGTCTCCATGTCCGGTTTAGAGAGGTTCGACTGACTGTACATGCATACGTATGGACGGATGGACACCGGTATCTCTATATAACCCCAACCCCCCACCCCTGTGAAATATATTATGGACGGGTGGAAACCGGTACCGCTATATGCCCCTCCCCCTACCCCGGCACACCATTTCGTGGCAGGATGGGCGGGCATAAACATGTTGCATTTCATCAACTGAAATTAATATGTGTCTATGACTGGAGAAATGTGGCTATGCGACCAATGTAGCCCCAGATCTGCCAGTGCAGTCTGATCAGGGACTACACTGTTCGCCATTCAGTCAATGAAACATTCATCATGCCTATGGCAGACAGTATAGCTCATTATCAACCTACTGGAGTGTGCTAGCGGATTAAGACTAATAGCCTATTTCACCAACATTGCAAAGTATACTTATCTAGCAAAGTATACTTTGAGGGAGAAATTTTCAATTTTAGGATAAATTTATTACTTTTATTATACTGAATGTATTACATTATCACAGCCATTTTGGCTGTGATAATGTAATAAATTAAGTATAATAATTCTGCATACGTTTAATCATCAACTATATGCAGTTCTATATGACATAATGCATTTTGGGGAAAATAAATGTTTGCTCCCTCAAAGTATACTTTTCTGCAGCAGGTTAAAATGGGATCGAACCCGTTTGCCCGGCCTTGCATGACCTTAGCTGTTGATAGGCCGTTAAACACTAATAAACAAACAAACAAACATTTGTTTTCGCTATAAAATAAATATTTGATGGAATTTCATAAAACAAAAACAAAATTGGGGAGGGGGACTTGTTTGTTGTTATTGGTGAAAAATTACTTACAATTACTTGCTACTTTTCCAATTTCCTATTCTGTTGATTAATTAGAGCAGTTAATTTACACCTTATTTTGTATCTTAGTAATAAGCAACTTAGTAATGTAATTTTAGTTATATTTTCCTCTATAACAAAGACATCTTATTGAAATTTCGTCGAACATAGACTCAACTTTTGTTTTCTTAGTCTTCAGTTGCCAAATTTATGTAATGACCATAATTTCAGGGCTGAATATATTTGTTTCGATGTAATCCGTTCTGATTTTCGGATCCCACACCCCCCACCCTCAATGGAGCAGGTTAAATGTGGGATCGAACCCGTTAACCCACCCGCACTTAACCCTTTAAGCCCGAAAGCCCACTATAGCGTTTATGCAAACACTGCTGATCCAGATGAGCCGACTCGTAACGAGCCGTCTCATCAGGATCTGCACTTTTTGAAAGTAATTTTCATATTTTTGAGAGAAAAAAAATACCCCCTTTTCATAAATGGACTAATTTGAAAATAATGTTGTGACGGTTGGATTGGTTGCAAAATTAACATATTAAAATCCGTTCCAGTTACTTATGGATGAAAGGGTCAAATGACTTTAGATGCTGATCGGCCGTTATACACAGCTACATCAAATCAAATATTGAGTTGAACTTCTCTAAACCGGACACCCTGGAAATACCCAGGGTGTCTATTTTAGAGAGGTTCCATTGTAATTCGGACATATGCACCCTCCAAGTCATGTCTGTGTGTATTGTAGCCATACACGGTTTATTGGTTTATTGGTGTTTAACGGGCTATCAACAGCTAAGGTCATGTAAGGCCGGGGAAACGGGTTCGATCCCGTTTTAACCTGCTGCATTGGGGGGGGGGGGGGCCTTCCCCTAAAATACTCACAAACGGATGTTATGATTATAAATTACAGTGAAGCCCATCACAACCGAACCACAGGTGGAAGACTCGGACATAGAACCCAATACTTGGCTCATTTGGAAAACGTTACCCCACCCACCCATTTCCATACAATATACCTTACAGCCTTTTCCAAGGTGAAAAACAGCTTCGCAAAAATACCGTATTATCGGGCACGCTCAAACACCACAGATTTCGATTTTTCTACTAACTCATGTCTCTGACAATCGATAAATGTCTTAGGTCTTCAAATATATTCACTTCAAGCAACTGTTTTTAGAGAGAAATTCCTCTGTGACGTTGGTAGCTAAAACGCGTGATTTGTATTAAACTAACAATATACTAAATACAAATGTTTAAAGTGAATATATTTGGGGGCCTAATGCATTAATCTATTGCCAGAGACGTAAATCAGCAGACAAAATAGAAACTTGCTGTGTTTGAGCGAGCCCGAAATTAAGCCTATGTAGGGTTATTGTCTACCTTGGAATAGGCTGTAAGGTATAGTGTAAGGAGATGGGTGGGTGGGGTAATGTTTTTTAAATGAGCCAAGTATTGGGTCCTAGGTCTTCCACCTGTGAGCCAAACACACCAACGTGTTCGCTGTGTCCTTTAGAGGGTTCCACTGTACTTGTACATATTTACCACTGTATAGCAGGCCCGTCCGCAGAAGTGGTGCGACGGAACCTTTTCAACTCCACAGGCCTGTATAGTTGTAGTGGAAAAAATGTGTAGATCCAGATGAACCGGCTCATGACGAGCCGTCTCATCAGGATCTGCACTTTTTGCAAGTAATTTTCATGATTTTGATAAAAAAGCACCCCATTTTCATGGATTGGTTGCAAAATTAACATATCAAAATCCATTCCAGTTACTTAGGGGTGAATTAATCTGCCGAGGTCTGTCCATGGATGTGCAAAACAATCCCACACCCCAAATTAATTCCTGTGTACGGGCCTGTATAGTATATGTCTATTACTGACAGTTTATTCAAGGTACATGATCACGTGGTTACAACAATAACAACAACACTGGCTGGAAATGTTGAAAGTGCGCCACCTCCCAAGTAAGTATTATTTGATAATTTCCTTACTATGTAAATCGATTATTCGCACAAACAACAGAAGTTTGGGCCAAAGTACTGAGGAAAGTACCACCAAATGCAGCTTAACAAATCAAACATAATCCGTTACATAATAAGGACAATATAAAAGAATACGTACCTTGAATCGGAGGCGCTTCTGGAAGTTTCAGTAATTGTTGTTGTTGTTGTAACCACGTGATCATGCACCTTGTTATTGTTAATTGCTTTGTTTTGTTTTGTTTTGTTGTATTTATTTTAGCATAGAATCGAAGCTTATTTTGATATTTATTTACAATTGATTTTGTTGCTATTAACCCTTAAATCTTTTTTTTTTTGTCGTCTGCTGTTTATTTTCTATTTTCCATCAAAAAGATGCTTTTACAGCACTTTAGAATAATTTACAACATGCTTTGACAGCACTTCAGAATCATTTCCATAGATATTATCACCTGAGATAAATTACCAAGAAACTCGTCAAAAATAAGATCACATGTGTTTTATTGGTGTCCATTTTAGAGAGGTTCCACTGTATATTCAATCAAATTTACAGAACAATTCTCTTTGAAATTGATGAAACATAGATAAGCCCTTAAATTGCTGAATTAAATTGTGTTATCTATCATTATTTTTCTCAATGATAACATGTTACTAGTTTCCTGCTTTCTAAGGATTAACCCTTTCACCAACCCTAAGCAACTGGAATGGAATTTGACATGTTAATTTTGCAACTAATCCAACCGTCATAAAATCATTTTCAGACTAGTCCATTTATGAAAAAGGGGTGTTTTTGTTTTTCGAAAATATTAAAATTACTGGCAAAAAGTGCAGATCCCGATGAGACGGCTCGTCACGAGCCGGCTCATCTGGATCTACACGTTTTGCCAAATACTACTATTAATATAGGCCTGTGGTGTTGAAAGGGTTAAGGGAGCCAACCAGGTGAGTTTTTACCTAAAAATATGTGCAATGTTTTCAAGAAAACTATTTACAGAAACTGAGATGTTTTCTGTAACGTCGGTCGGAAATTGACACAATGTTCATAGCAAATTCGGATTACCGTTCTGAAATTGCTCCGAACATTTCGTCAACTTTTGACCTCATTTACAGAATATATTATAAATTTTGCACATATTTTTCACAAGATAACGCGCATCTTCGTATGTACAAAGTCACATGTCTTGTCTCGTACATTGTATAAGGGATACCGATGTAGGTCCAGGTGACAGAAAATGTACATGTATAGTATTATTATTATTTGTTATTCGTTTTGTTTTTATATGTTTTATTATATTTTATGAAGTCACTAAACACACTTTAATAATAAACAATGAAGCGTGTTCCAAGTCGTTGATAGTTGTTTCTTACATATTCCAAGAAAACAACAGCGAAGGTAAGTGTGTTTCTTTGTTATTGGTGTTTAACGGACTATCAACAGCTAAGGTCATGTAAAGCCGGGCGAACGGGTTGGCTCGATCCAGTTTTAACCTGCTGCATTGGGGGGGAGTGGGGGGAGCGGGGGAGGGGGGGGGGGGGCAATCCCAAAATCAGAATGGAATATTTACATCGAGAAAAATATATTCAACCCTGAAATAAGAATAACCTGACCTGGTGCCAGGTCCATACCACACCAAAGTCACTTGGCCCCTTCCCCCAAAATAGGATTACGAATAATCGTAATACTCGCATAAGGGGCATAACCAGATTCAACTGTCACATACAAAATGCCAAAGATGTATGTGAGGGCCAAACCAGTTCTCCAGTGGAAATTCCGGTAAGGATAAATCCCGATCGCTAAATTACTCATCGCATGCTCACACCTGCCACCCACATCTTTAGAACCAATCGATTTATTTAGTATATCACATGACACATATCTATGTAAGGTGGCCTGACAAATAAAGAGACATATGTGAAGTATGCACCGAGTATGTATTTAATATTTACATATTTAGCATTACATTGATACTGAAAGTCAACTTCTGAAGTTCTATACATGTAACTACACATACCAGCACGTGGCTGCGAGTGGAGAAATGTGGCGTATGTAGTACAGTAACTACACATACCGGCACGTGGCTGTGAGTAGAGAAATGTGGCTTATGTAATACAGTAACTACATATACCGGCACGTGGCTGTGAGTGGAGAAATTTCGCTTATGTAATACAGTAACTACACATACCGGCACGTGGCTGTGAGTGGAGAAATGTCGCTTATGTAATACAGTAACTACACATACCGGCACGTGGCTGTGAGTGGAGAAATGTCGCTTATGTAATACAGTAACTACACATACCGGCACGTGGCTGTGAGTGGAGAAAGTCGATTATGTAATACAGTAACTACACATACCGGCACGTGGCTGTGAGTGGAGAAATGTCGCTTATGGCTCTAGATCGAATAACACACTCCTGTATTCCGACAACGATGTATTGTTAGAAGCATGACGGGTGTTTCATTGATGAAATGGCGAACAGTGCAGATCCTGATCAGACTGTGCATCCGCACATTCTGAACAGGATCTACACTGGTCGCAGAAATCATAAGCCCCATTTATCCAGTCACAGCCACAGACGTATAATCTCTATAAAGGCACAGACAACAGAGCTATATTCATAATTAATCAAAATGTACCATAATTACAATCAAATTGAACTGTATGAGCATACTACGAAAGTTTTGTTTAATTGTTTGTTTGTTTGTTTGTTTGTTGGGGTTTAACGGCCTATCAACATCTACGGTCATTTAAGACCGGGTCAATGGGTTTAGTACTAAATCCCATGTATTACCTGTACAAGTGCATGTACATTTTCAAGTACATGTACAAATGGGGGGAAAATCCCAAAATCAGAACTGAATAGTTTAAAATAACAAAACTATATATTCCGCCCTGAAATCAGACTAATCCTGATCCAGAATCACTTGGCCCCCTCCCAAAAGCAGTAGGATCAGTAATAATCTTACTACTTTTATAATGGGCAATAAACCAATTCAACTCGCAGGTAACAAAAGAGCCAAAGATAAAAACGTACCTGAGGGACAAACCATGCAAATCGTGATTCCTATAAGGAGGAACCCCTACCGTTAATTTACGCCGTCGCGTTTGCCCGACCACCACCCACGTGCTTAAAAGTAAAAGCCTTCTGAGAACAAATTTCTGATGCCACAGATACAATATATATAAATGTACTTTTCTTTCTAGTAAGTAGTAATAACATAGTATAATTTCATAGAGAAACAATACAGGAAATACAAAAGAAAGTTGCATTTCAATAAATTAATTTTGCACGACATGCACTTTGTAGCTATTTTTATTTTTTTTTTTCCAAAAAACCACAATACCAGCATAGTTGGTAGGTATTTTGGAGAAATACTAATTATCTATGATCAAGGTCTATATATACAGGAAATACCAGCCTAGTGTCTGTTGATACCAAGTCTATCAGACAGGGTTAGGAAATGCGTAGGAATTCCATGGATCATTAAGGATTTCCTACCGTTTCCAAGGCGAGCCTGATATTAAGACACAATAGGCTGGTATTCTATTTATCAGGTAACGTTTTACCCGATGATCAAATATAAAATATGTTTCGTCGAAATGAACACGGACTTCGCTTACGCTGCGTCATTTGTAACGTCATGTGATGACGTTCGAGAAATGAAGTCATTTTCAGTTCTGTATAACACGGATATTCGTATCAGGCCAATGACATATACATGTACAACATTATGCTACCACTCAGTATGTATTGGGCCAATGCAAAGCTTGTTATCTGATAAAAACAGGCGCAAGAGAAACTGCTCATTTTTGTTGTCATGGCATTTGTGAACAGTGTTTATTATTCTCCTGGCAGACATTTGCATGAGTTTCATGAACATGAGCGTGCCTATCTCGGTCTGCACTGGTAGCAAAGAACATAAGCTTCATTTGTCTTACAACCACATGTATATAATGTACATTTTAGTCGTAGGAAGTTTAGTGAAACGGCCCCCAGGTGAGTTGATTATTACGAAATATTTCACGACTGATTGGGTCCTTGCGCTAAACAAATTGAAATGAGTTTAACGGTAGGACCCAATCACGAGGGCATTATTTCAAGATAATCAGCTCACCTGGTTAAATAACCTGTTCTTACATTTCACACACTTCTCTCTAATTCTCATAGGTTGGGACCAGCGTTGTCCTAGAGCCGAGAGGACAGGCAGACTTGCAAGTGATGTTTCAGCTGTGTAATCACACCCGCCCCGGAGAAGATAATGATAAATGCATCAGGGCTCCAGATAAGCCGCGCATTTGCTTAAATACCCAATTAAAATTGCCAAAAACACAATTGAAATTAGAAGAAGCGAGTATCAAAAAGCAATAAAAAATATGTGGTACCTTTATCATGCTACAGAAAACAATAAACAGACGACAAATATAGCATATTTTTCTTATTTTCCATGAAAACACATCTTGGTATTTCATTAGAGACAATTCTAATTGAAATGCCAAGAAATTGTAGTAGTATAGAGGGATTCAAAATTGTACCACCTAACGGTGGTATCATTTCTCCAACCCTCTATACTACTCCACCACCCCCCGAAAAAATACGAAAAAAATCCAAAAATTGGTTAACGAGGAATTGTCTCCCACCAACCACAAACATCCAAAATGTGTGTCATAAATACATCATGTTGTTTTCACGTCCAATTGAACAAAGATAAACAATAGTCTTAAAAATAAAAGGATTTATTTTTATCTCGTTGTCATAAATACATCATGTTTTTTTCACGTCCAATTGAAACATAATAAATTTAATAGGTTATAATAAATATTATAACAAAATGGATAATAAAAAAATACACAACGAATTGGACGTTTATAATTGACTTGGGGATGAAGGATTTTACGCTGTTGTTTCTACAGTATTAAAACACGGTAAAATTGACAATTTACTATGTGATATCGATACATGTTAAATATCAGCGTAATTTATTACGCTGCGGATAAAAACGTTGCATTTACAATATTAAAACCGGCAATTATGTCGCCGGTTATAAGTATCAAATTTATGTAATGAAGCGACTAAAATAGGATCGGAGAAACACTACCGAAACATTATCAAACTAATTTTTTATAAAACAGTTTAAAATCAAAGATTCGTTGACGGATATGCGTTTCTACGATATCACTTTTAACGAAGAAATTGGAAAATTAGTAGAAAGAAATTGAAAATTATTAAGAGACAGAAAAAAAAAAACTATTAGAGAAAATGGATAATACAATACAATTGGAATTGAAATTTTTTAATTAACTGTGTTGAAGAAGTTTACGAAAGCTTATGGGGTTATAATCCATATATATAAATTCTATAAAATGAGAACACTAGGCGATATCGAATATATGAAATACCAGCGTAATTTATTTTTTACGCTCGATAAAAAAAACGTTACATTTACAATGATTATATACCGGACAATTATGTCAACTATACAAGAGGCAAATACAAAAACATTAAGACGGATAACGCGTATCGGATATGAAACTAAGGTGTTTATTATAAAATTAAAATTAAATTAAAAACCCAACGATTCGTTTACGAATATACCATTTCTTAACGATATCGCTTATAAAGATATTTAATAATTTGTAAAAAAAAAATAACAAAAGCCTCCACTCGTGCAACAACACCCCCAGGCGACTGGGCAGATTTCTAGCCGGCACCAGCCACTGGGGTGTTGGACCTTTCTTAAGCCCACCCAAACATCTGTTGGCTCACAGTCTGGTTTTTACGGGTCGCCTTGAACCCCCATTGCCAATTCTCTAATTAAGAGAAACCATGACGAAGTGAAGGAGAGCCCTATGTGTGAATTTGGTTTCCGAAATTGCAAAGCTCTTGGAGGCAGAAATCTGTTAGGGGAGGCCCGGCACCTTTGAGCTACACAATTACATCTCCAAATACACACATTATGGATAGACTGCTACCATTAAACAGACGAGACGGGAACGTCATACCGGGGACCCTCAACAAACATAGCACACACGAGATGAGACCAATTGTTGTAAGGTCAACAAACATATATTACTCATCAAAGTTTCCTATACAACATACAAAAATGGTTGTGGCATATATAATTATTTATTAATACCTATTGGCGAAAGAAAACATGTGATGGTTCGGTTTTTTGTTATTTTTTGTTAATTTTATAATTTATTTTATATTTTTTTTTAATAATTTAATGCTGAACCCCAACCCCGTATTATTACATAGTAATTAATTTATGTTTTGTAACGACAATGTTTCAATTACACGGGTTATGGCCCATGCGTTAAATTGATAGAAACCGAGGTAAACACGAGCCGAGTGTATCAATTACAGACGGTGTGTACAGTTCTGTAATCCTCGACTGAATTTGTAATTCTCAGTGAAAAACACATGTTGTATAGGTATGTAAAGAATTTGTTTACTGCACAATATAATTTTTGAATGAAAAATTAGGAAAATTATAAATTAAGAATTTTTTTTTTTTTTTTTTTTTTTTTTTTTTAATTATTATTTTTATTTTATTTTTTTTATTTTTTTTTTTAATTATTTTTTTAAATTTTTTTTTTTTTTTTTCTTTTTTTTTTGTTTTTTTTAATTATTTTATAATGGTGCTGTAACATTTCCTCCGACTTTATTTCCAAGTTTTACCCTAAATTTATCCCAATCAGTACACTCAATTTTTGCTATGGTGGCGCGCAAAGGCCTTTTGATCCTTATTCATTTTTTAATTTTTTAATTCTTCATATCTCCCCACCCATTCCACCACGGACTTTTCAAACTCTAAAATTTGATATTTTCTTATCGGCCAACGCTTTGGACACCATAATCGTCGATGCTATTTTTTCTTAGACCTAGCTTGAGAACGGATATTCTATCATGTTTTCTACTTTTTTTCTCGAGTTTTCCACCCGCACCGCCCTTAATTACCATACAAAAAGTGTTCAGATATAAACGGTAATTCCACTCAAAACCCCTGCAAGTGGAATCATTACAAATTGTAGAATAGCGTTGCAGCAGTCCCGCCCCACACAACACAGAAACACTTGCCAGAACCGTACTAGATGCTTCAGCTATGTTTGCCGCGCGCCTATATTTACTAGATGTGTCTTTTTCTATTTGCACATTCTTCTAACTAAAATATCCTGCATAGCGACGATATTATTCAACCTAAAATTCTGAACTTATTTCGTTAATTGGATACAGTGTTGGTGGAGTTGGTATTGAGAGTTGAATACAGTGTTGGTGGAGTGGTAATTGAGAGTTGGATTATGGTGATTCGTTCATAGTTAAATTATTTATTTCAATATATTAGTATTTACACAATAAGTTCAATTAACAATGAGACAATAGTGGAAGAACTCTCTGAGTCACCGATTTTCGTCCACAAAGTTAATAACACTACCTTGGGAAAGGTCTAATTCGATCATCACCGAGAACGAAACCACCGTCGAACTATCTCCAGAGATTTTAGTGACTCCAATCCCCGTTCTTTATTTCCCATCTACTACAATTTTATCGCGACCGCGCCCCACAGTTTACCATTAGCTATTAACCGAGCAGACCGCCATTTGGATAACTTCACCTGCAGCTGTCATAGTGTATCCCCATATTTTTATTACTCGCTTTGGCACCGAACGAATATTCATAGTGTCCCCACAAACCAATGGGCCCCGCGTTCTCAGCCAAAACAAATGTTATGACACGTTTTGGTGTTTTCATTGTTTTCACTATTCCGGCAAGCGCATTGTTTTGCGTTATATGCCTCAGTACGAATCTCATAAGAGGCTCCTCAAGAGCTTTGGTCGCGGATATACGATCATGTTTCAGTTTTTATCGGTTATTTTTTCATCTAGTTCAGTAAGTGTCGCTTCTCTGTTGATAGAGTCCTCTGAGCGCAACACCTCATAAGCCTTCGTAAGGTCCGCCTGGTGGTCTTCTAAAGGCTTTATCAATACCCGACCGGGCCTCTTTTTTGAAATTCGGTTATTTGTTTTTTTCATCTAGTTCAGTAAGTGTCGCTTCTCTGTTTGATAGAGTCCTCTAAGAGCAACAACCTATAAGCTTCCGTAATATCCGCCTGGTGGTCTTCTAGGGGGCTTTCTCAATACCCGTTCGGACTCCATTCAAGATCAAAACCGGGTCTCTTTTTTTAAATTCGGTTACTTTTTTCGTATATGTCAGTAAGTGCCGCTTCTCTGTTGAGAGAGTCCTCTGAGCGTAACGCCCCATAAGCCTCCGCAATGGCCTCTTTGGTGGTCTTCTCGGACCCCTCAACCCCCGACCTGGTCTCTTTCAGAAATTCGGCTATGTATTTTACCGTCTAGTTCGGTAAGTGTCAGCTTCTTTACTATAGAGTTCTCTAAGCGCAACGCATCATAAGCCTGTCCGCCAATGGCCTCCTCAAGGTTCGACTGGTGGTCTTCTCGGACTTTATCAATACCCGACCGGGTCTCTTTTTCGAAATTTGTTTATTTTTTTATCTAGTTCAGTAAGTGCCGCTTCTCTGATGAGAGAGTCCTCTGAGCGCAACACCTCATAAGCCTTCGTAAGGTCCGCCTGGTGGTCTTCTCGTGCTTTCTCAATACCCGACGTGGCCTCATTTCGAAAATCGATTATTTTCCCGTCTAATTCAGCAAAGTGTAGCTTCTTTTGCTGAGAGAGTCTTTCTAAGCGCAACACCCCATAAACCTCCGTAATGTCAGCCTTACGGTCTTCTCGGGCTTTATCAATCCCCAACCGGGCCACTCTAAAACTTATTTGGTTATTTTTTTTTTACCTAGTTCGTTTAGTTCCGTATGCGTTTCGTTTCTTACGACTTTGTGTATTCACAGCCAGGGCATATTCTCTAAGTTGTGATAGTAGACTCTTGTGAATCTCGTCCGTGGTCCCCTCGATATTTAGTTCTATTAATCAAGGCCTTAGTTTTTTGGAGGGTAGTTTAAAAAGTAAAAGCCTCTGTCGGGATGAATCCCCTTCTGCAGGTTCCAAATTATTTGAATTTGTCACCCCCAATCGGAAGAACTACCTGGTCCGTATATACTCATAATGTTGATAATATATATTACGAACATGCGTTTAATTCTAATTTTCTTAAAATTAATTAATTTGAAATTTCGTAGGACGACCGAAATCGGGGTAATCGTTCTTCAACTCTCGCCCTTTATCATCAAGAATATAAATCTTCAACTCGTGGATGTGTTCCCGATTCCCAAAAACTTTCATCTCTGGGTGTGGGAAGTCTAAACGTTACAGTCTCGCCATAGAAACAATCGCTGGCGGGCACAGTTTTCAGTAAGTGTGCTGGGGGATCACCGTCTTATCGTGTTGTACGATGTGTTTCACCGATCCAGGTGCACCCTGAGAGTTTTTGTGAAGGTGAAGTCCACCGGATTTATCACCGACGTACTCACCCGGGGTAAAACACTCCTTTGTTTGAGGAGTATGTCTCTCTAAAACCGAGTTGAATACCCAACCCGGGGAGACCCACTACCTTATTATCACTGCTGATGGTCATTGTTGCGAGCCCGGTAGCATTCGATACTGTGAGGTTGATTTATACCGTCAAGCTCTGAGTTGACTAAAATCTTTGAGCTGTCTTATTCCCCACACAGTCCGTGAGGCAGCTTTACTTCTAATTGTAGTCCATCCTTCACATAGTAAAACCATTCGCTCTTCCCCACATTCTGCCATCCAACCGTGAAGGTGATTGATCTAAGGCCTACCCGACGTTTTCCGCAGCAGTTGTCTATTAATTTTTGAAGTTCACAACTCCCTTTTTTGAACATTAGTTATAGTAGCAAACATAATAATATCTTTCAATGGATACCAAAGCATTTAGCTTTAACTCTAATGTAAAGTACGCGGTCGGAGGTAAATACACACAAAAAGACGTTGTTAACCGCCTTGTATACACCCAAACCGTAACGGTTAGACCGGACAGTGGCTTTGCCACCAACTTCCCTAACATCTTTGAACAATATAGGTTGCCAAGATTACTACGATGGAGGAGGTGGTTAAACGGCTGGAAAGCAACACCGATGCAGTTTTGGCAGAACCAAATAAATTTCGCTGTATGGTGCGCAACAGCCGGGTTGTGGAGTTTCACATAAAGACCATCTGACATCCAAGAATGTTCATGCTCCGAAGTGTCTACAACTTTCACGTGGTATTATACTATTAGGAGGATTCTCAAAGAACTATGTATTTCACTACCTCAAGTACGACGCCTGGGATCCCATTTCCAACGCATACGACCGTATGGCCTTTGAAAGACTGTGTAACGAATTTAACGTTTCAAAAGACGCGGACTGGAGACAGAAAGCATTTCCTACAGCACCCGGCCTCGGGGACGTTCTCATTCACGGCCAGTCCGGGAATTGGACACAGACTGATTTTAGACACGATCACTCCGGTGACACATCGTCAGTCGGAACGCCGGGAATTTTGACCCCGCGACGATGACTTTCGGGCCAGAAGTGTCTGGAGGTCGGCACTGTTGGTGTGTTTTCTTGTAAATGTTACCTCCACCGAAACGGGGCCTCACGTCGATTACATACAGCAGGCTGCTGAGGTTCAGGACGCAGTGGGGTACATTTATGTTAGATAAGGGTATAGGGTTCACGCAGGCCGGGGCGGGGTTACTCACGTCAACGAATCTATTCGCACGTACGTCTGGGACCATTCCTCGGCCGCACAGAAGCAAACTCGCAGTTCTATACTGGGCATGGGAACAGCGTTTGATGCACACAATTCTTGGCACTTGTAGAGGACGCCATCTCGGCTAGGGTGGACCTGGAGAAGGCGATCCAGAATTATCAAGACGTTTTACAGAATGCCAGCACCCCAGTAGACATGTATTTGGAATTAGGTCTTTATATGGCGCCGAGCAATATGATACTACGAAGACGACCCGGTTGACGGTTTACAATAATCATATCGTAATCGCCACCGCCAATCAAAAAATCGGCCACAACGGTAACGTGAACACCGGATATCATCAAGCGACACCCCCAACGTGGAACCGATTTCATAAAACACAAAATGGATACACCTCCCCCAATTCGTAAATCGAACCAAGTACCCCAATTCGTAAATTGGATGAACCATCGAAATCCATCAACAGAACCAATCGCGATTGGAGAAACACCAATAACAATTACAAATTGGGTGAAATTGGAAGCACAACACACGAGGAGGAGGAAATTAGCGCTCGTCGTCGCCCTCGTGGCGATCGGATTATTTACGCTTTGGTTGTAGGAACTCTCTGACAGAGAATAATAATAGGAGACCGGCGATTGCCACGTTATTAAAGCCCAAGTATTATTGGCTAGCCATCCGACCGTTTCTTTTTTTTGTTATATAGATAGCAAGTAAGAAACGATACTTCGATCAGTCCAGGTAGTGCGGCAGCCAACTTTCCTGCTAATTTAGCCAGGAGATTGGCGAGGGGAAACATTTTTAGTTGTTTTTTTATCCATTCTTTTACCCACCGGATGGTGCTGGTGCTGGAGCTGGAGCTGGTGCTGGAGCGGGTGATGGAGCTGGTGCTGAATCACCTGTGATAGATAGAACTAGAGATTCGATATAGATAGAATTAGGGTCGATATAATCATGCTGAAACCGCCGCGATGACGGTTATTATCGTGACGCCATTCCTCTCTTGTAACAGAGTGCGAATACGCGCACCGAGTGTAGTGTTGTCCTCGTGCAGGACCATCGAGATTGTTTTCGCGGCTACGACTTAATTGACCGGAAAGCGTCTCACGGTTTAGTTGAGGCAGCCTCCAATCGAGCTTCTCCTTTCGTCCCGCAACGACCGCGCAGGAGTTTGTTGATCCGCTCGGTAGATTCTCTATCGCCCCGTGCTTGCATTTATTTTTTTTTCTTCTAGAGCGATATGTTTGTCCAGCGCTGAGAGTTTGGAGAGGTTATTGACTAGTTCGCCCCGAGTTGTTTGCAGAACCTTATCGAGTCCCCGGAGTTCGCGAAGAGGTAACGGTGGGTCAAACTTCGTGCCGTTTATTTCGTTGACCGTGGTTTCAATCGTGTTAATAACGTCGGTGGTTACGCGAGGGATCTCGCTGAGCTCGATCGTTTCTATAGTGGCGGCCGTCTTCTCCACCAGCGTTTCGTCGGTAGACTGTAGGGTTTTTACCATTTTTGTAGGCAGCGGCGCCTGAATGTCGTCGAGCACTCCGAGAGCTCGAGCGAGTAGTGCTCCATATCGCTTCAATGAAGAGGGTTTGAGGAACTTGTTTGGGTTGTTCTTGTACGTCAGCAACATCCAGGTATTGCCCCATTTAACCCACAGGTCTCCTCTTTTAGTGCTGCGAAACTCCAACGTGGCGGAGATGCCGCGTTTAGACACTATACGCTCCCACCGTTTCACCAGAGTTTCCGTTTCCTTGGTAGACGCCAGCTCATTCTTGGAGATCCCCTCAGGAATCTTGACACCACCCGCCCATGCCGGAGTTTTGGATTTGGCCTCCCACGTTTCGAAATGTGTACTCGCATCGGGCGGGTACTCTATGAAGGACGTTTCGTCCTCATTATCAGCGTCCAAGTCCTCTCCGCGGCTAAATGGATAGGTATCATCAACATAAT
This sequence comes from Conchocele bisecta, assembly GCA_029237695.1. NCBI lineage: Eukaryota > Metazoa > Mollusca > Bivalvia > Lucinida > Thyasiridae > Conchocele > Conchocele bisecta. The sequence goes on from CM055273.1 coordinate 84,476,011, forward strand.
CATCATCATTGAGGTAGTCATCAACGTCCACGCCCTCTCCGCGGCTATATGGATAGAGATCATCAACATAATCATCATCATCGATGTAATCGTCTCGGTCGCCCGTAGTGCGATCGAATTCGTCCATACCAATATCGAGACCAGCCATCTTTAATAATTATTATTATATTAAAGACAAAACAATACAGGTTTAATAGTTTCAATAAAATTAATTATGTCTTCGAGTCAATACGGTCGCAAACTCAATCCATACCGCAGACTGCGTGAGCCCCTGGGGCAAAAGGCGTGAGACAGAGTGTCGTTATTACGAACAACCCATCGACGATCGACCAGAACCAGCAGCTCTTAGTCCGCTTCCCCAACTCGGAGCTAACGACGTCATTGTTCCGGGTACTGTTCGCCTCGCTTTCACTATTTCGCTAACGTCGACGGACGCGGACCGAACCGTCGTTCAGAACTTGGGTCGCGCCATAGTCAAGAAGACTATGATAAAGATTTCTGGTAATGAGGTGATGTCGATCGATGACAGCGACGTCTACCATTGCTATCAGGACCTGTGGAAGACGTCACACGAGCTTGAAAAACGCTGTCTATCAAGGTATTGACACCAGCAAAAATAAGAACGTAACCAAACTTAGAATCGGGGCTGCTAACAAGGCAGATAACAACGCGAGTGACAACGCGGTCGCGGGCGCTTACGGCAACCGCTTCTACATCCCGCTCGACTTTGAGTTGCTGGAGAGTCACATGCCACTACTATCAGAGCGCTTTGGCTGACCGCCTCGATACGAACTAACGTTCAACGACTACGGCCGAGTTATCATAGCCAGCGACATGTTATCGACGTATGCGATCGATAATGTTTCGCTGGAGTACGACATGTCACGATGCCCGAACTCGCGCGATTGATCAGACCCAGTACGCCGGGCGCGTTGCCATAACTTTACGACCGAGTTCTTCGCCATCGCAAGATGACGAAAGACAAAGGCGACACATTGTGGAATATTAACGTCAACGTACCCGCCCGCTCGATGAAAGGTATACTGATGTTGTTCGAGGATGCTCGGTTCGCGTTCGGTGCTAGAAAAACCGACAGATTCTATAACCCCAAAATCACGAAGGTAGAGGTGACGATCGAGGGAGTCCCCAATCAACTCTACAGCGCGGGTCTTCGCGCGCACACAGTGGGACGAAGTAAGAAAGCAGTTTGCTGCCGGCTCTAAGCGCTCTCCGGAGGTTGCAGCAGTTGCCAAAGACCTGCATCTCTCGGCCGTCTCCCTCGCGGAGTTCCTGAATACCAAATACGCGTTATGGCTAGACATGCGAGCCAGCGATGATGACCAAATACACGGTAGCGGACGCCAAGTTGAGAACGCTAGTGAGGGTGTGACGATCCAGATAACCAAAGAGGCGGACGGAGCCGGGCCATTGAACGGTACTTATATATAATTACAGACGCACAACTCAACATCGAAGATGGTCGATACGTATCAGCGATCTACTAATTCTAAAGAATTAATTAAGAAAATTAACAATCAATACCAATTCACGATTGGAGATGCTCACTCTGCCATAATGTGGGCAGACAGGATGTGGAAAAACGGTTTTCATCCTCGACTTACTCGAGGGATCCTACCGCGATGCCTTTCGTCACATTGTGATCCTATGTCCCACTGTGCGGCACAACGATACTTATCAGCGGTGCCCGTGGATATGGACCGACCCTGAGGTATACGTTATTGACCCTGGTGATAGGCTTCACGATTGGTTGCGTGGTTTATACCAAAAATTCCAGGGTGAGCCCACCCTATACGTGATTGATGATTGCTCAGCCAAGGCGGCGATGACCAAAAAGAAGGACATGCTCTCCGAGCTCGCATTTTCTGGCCGCCATGCTAGGCAAAGCGTATGGATATCCACTCAAAAGTACAACGCCGTCCTCAAGGATCTGCGCGAGAGCAAACGAAATGGGTCGCCCTCTTTCACTGCAAGGACCGAGACTCATTCGATGACTGTCTTCGAGAGAATGACGTTATCCCAACGCGCGAGGAGCGCCTGGAGGTTCGACAGATGCTTTCCGAAACTAAGCACGCCAAGCTTCTGCTAAAGACTGATCAACCAACTGCTTATAAAGTTATTAATTAATAATTAATTTTAAGAAAATTAGGAAAATTGCAAAGTAATAAGCTATTACAATGCTGAACAATGCTTAGCAATTGCTGAATAATGCTGAGCAAATGCTGAACAATGGTTAACAATGTTAACAATTTGGTGCTCCGCTGCGAGCTTTGTTGCGAGCATAATGGTGATCATAAGTATCGGGTGGTGCGCATTTATTATTTTTGTAATAAATAAATATGTTAAAGTGATGAGACTTGTTAGAATAGTTAAATTAATTTTAAGAAAAATGAACTGCGACGAACTTCTCGATCAGCTAATAGAAGAAACCTCAACTCCGACTGCCAACAATAATGATCCGACAGAGCAATCGGAATCAACTCCAACGGCGGTTGGTATTGGGTTGAGTGCAACGACTCCGAATGAAAATGAAAATGCGGCGCGACGAGAGCGTCTAGCTGCGCTGGTTGCTGGGGGACAATCGGAGCATTATCTCGGTAGGCGTCTCTCAGTTTGTCAGGTGGATAAGATGTCAGATGCGGAGATTGATAAAATGTATGCGCGATACGAATCCAAATTGGGAGCAGAGATGACAAAAACTCTTGGATCGGCGGCTATTCATTTGTACGCTACCGCCGTTAGTAGACTTCTCCCTATACCAAACACCGAAGGGTTGATTCACGATCTAGAGACTGACCCTTTTATAGGACACACTCTTAGAACGGCATGCTGCTCAATTTATCACAAGTTTGGAATGTACTTAGCTCCGCTGACAACCGCGTTGACCACGGGTAAACACTGTCAATTTGGACATATATGCCCACGAACTATAAGCCCTGATATTATAAATGATGACACAAGACACACCCAGAGAGTGACGGAACCACACTCAACCCAATCGAAATTGGAGTTGAACCAGAGCACGTTGGATGAACCCTCAACAGCACGACATAAAAACCCGAAAAGACAGGCAGCTGGGCGGGCGGCGGCTGTCACCCGAAAAGTTAAACAAGATAAAATACTCGCCGAGCTTCAAGATGTCAAACTCAAATTGAGATTGGAGTTGCAATCGGAGACGACAAAACACCGGTGGCAGCTGTTTTCTTTCTCCCCCAATCGCTATTGGATCGAAACCGATTGCTCCAACTCCCAATACTGATTGGATCCCGTGGGTTGTTGTTGGTGGTCTGTCGGTTGTGGGCACCTTGTATGTGCTTTACCGTTGCAACAACAGGTCATCAACGAGGTTGAAATTGAAAAAAACAACCCCCGACACTGTTGGTTGGAGCGCCCCCATTTAAACATTGATCGCGACCCATTTTATATGCAATAATTATAACAATGGCTGAACAAGATGGTAAAATGTTAGTGAATGCGCTTTATCACGCCGTGGTGATATCGGGTTTTCAGTATCGGGTATGCTCGACTATCAAAGATGGCCCTAGGAGGAACCGCTCCCAAATTGGACTTTACTGTGAGAGACGTAGGGCTCGCGACCTTAGATGTAGCGGCCGCAGTTTGGACCCGAGATTATCTAGTTAAAGCTGGAATTCTACCAGTTAATATATGGAAATAAATGGCTTCAATCGCAGTAATAGTAGGTGGTGCGCTTGTAAACGCATTGGCGTTCAGCGGTAGCAACTTTATATTCTCTAAAATGAAAAGCTCGAACGTGGATGAGGAGCGTAAGCGTCATGATTTAGCTGTAGAACAACTCAATAGCGCAAAGGAAGCATGGTCGAAAAAACGAACCGCCCATCTGGACTGGGTCAATGAAGAGCTTCGCCGCGAAAATCACGCCGCGCAAACTTTTCAGAACGTTGAAGAAGCCAACCGCGAGTACGCGCTGGCATATCCGCACAAAAGTCTCGATCCAATGGATCCCGAGCCCCAACTTTCAGATTTCTATGTACCGTCAGAGCCCCAAAAGGACCGCGAGATCGCGTTCATCGTCGTGGGAATGGGTGTGGTGGGTCTCGTCGGCTACTATATCCAATCGAGATTTTAAATTAATTAATTAAAAACATATATAAATATATATATAGAACGATGTTAGTTGACGAACTTTATGACGCTATGATCGATGTAGGCTACACTGCCCAAAAACATCGTTTAACTGGTGCAAAGAGTATGATTCGTCTGGCCCGAGATTGTCTCGAGACGTGGCGCGAGGACGAAAAAGCGGCCACCCTTTTCGCAAAGCGGATGTTAGATTCCTCCATCAACAATGTTGAATTAGATTCCCCTCTCCTGTTCCAACCCAAACGTGATTGGTGCTGCAGCGAAACTTCCAACAAAGGTTTATTATTAACGACGCAGTTACCGGACGAACTGGCGAGGGCATGTTGGAGATTGTCCGATATATTAGAATACTTCGCATACGATGAACACGCGCAAACTTGATACCAAACTAACGCGCAAGCTGTCAAATACATACTATAGCCCCCGCGGCTACTGGAAGGGACTCGCGGCCATCAAGAACCTCGCGGCGGCGACCAAGGTTTCAGAAAACGCTGTCAAGGAATGGCTCAAGAAGCAGGCCATCTGGCAGATCTATTTACCCGCGCCTCACAATATTCCGCGCCCGAAATTCGACGTGCCGGTGCCGAACCAAGTTCACCAAGCGGATCTCCTGTTTCTACCTCACGATCGCGTCGGTCGCAAGACGTACAAGTACGCACTGACAATCGTTGACGTAGCGAGTCGTTATAAGGGGGCTGAGCCGTTGGCCACTAAAGAGTCTAAGGAGTGGCCGAGGCTCTTTCCCGAATATATAAGAGGAGTCCTCTCAAATGGCCGAATCTTCTCCAAGTCGATCCCGGCCGCGAGTTCATGGGCGCGGTCTCTCATCTATTGTCTAAGCATAAAGTTTCTATCAGACGAGGCCGCGTCAACATCCACCGGGACCAGGGGATCGTGGAACGCTTCAATCGAACCCTGCTGAGAGACTGTTCGGACACCAATACGCTAAAGAACTTGTAAACCCTCATTCGCGATCGACCGAGTGGGTGGCCAGACTGCCCGCCGTGGTCTCCGCACTGAACGGAGAGGTGACCAGATTGATAGGTAAGAAGCTGTAGATGCTATCAAGTTTAAAAGGGTGACGAGCGAGCCCTCTGCCGTCTCGCGCGGGCGACCCGTTGGTTTAGAGGAGCAGCAATCGGCGATTGCACTTCCATCAGATATTGACGTCCGGTACCTCTATCAACCCGGAGAGCTCGAAGGTGGCAGCCGCCGCGCGACTGATCCAGTGTGGTCTCTCAATGTATATCATCTAGATCGATCTATTACCAAACCCGATGAGCCCGTGCTCTATTATTTGACTGATGGTCCATCTCGCGGTTTTGTTCGCGAAGAACTTCTTATGGTGCCTTCTGACACCCAGCTACCCCCGGATCGTCAGATTCTTTAGAGATGTTCGGTATGTATTCCGTCTGGTAACACGCGTCTTTTATCGTAGTACGCCGAGAGTCCTAATTTTTTTTTGACAGTACGTTTTCATAACACCGTCTTTCATTTTAAATCCTCTATTTTGCGCTACATCTATAATGTGTTTTCCATCTTCTGTAGTTTCACTTAGTACTCGTTTATATCTATCCCAATTTAAATTGTTAGTTCTCTTGGACATTCCTTTCGCAGAGTTTTTATTAATTTTAATTTGTTCCAAATTATCTTTAGTGAAATTAATTTTTTCTACGAAATAACACTTACTAGATAACGCTATCGCCCTATCTCCGCTAAATTCCATTTTGAAAAGTCCTGGTTCTCTATTACTCCATTGATCCCAAGCCAACCATTTCTTTTTTTCTTTTTCAAACTCGTCTAGTAAGTTAGGTCTAATCAATTCCTCTATCGTTTTTCCACTAACTCCTATATACATACTATCTGTATCCATCTGTATTAATTCAAAGTCTTCTCTTTTTACGTATTTATCTAGAAATTCGTAGTAAAATTCCAACATTCTCAATTTAGCTAGTTGATAAACCGCTATTCCACAGTGGAAGGGGCTCTTTACTGCACACCGGGGTTTTCGGGAAGATATTTCGTACGCATCTCCTATCTCTTCCAAATCATCAAAGAATGCAGATCTTAACGCTTTGTCAACACAGGTTTCGTCTTGTGTATATGTCGTATTTAAATGTCTCTCTTTTGCCTCTATCATTTTTCCACAACACGAATTGCCTAATAATTTCATTATATCCGCTACTGGTTTCTTATTTGGTTCTACATCGCCTGTTCGTCTTGCGGCTGTAACTTCTTTTGCGAACCATTCGAAGGGTTTACCACTAATATAATCTATAACACGATGAACTCCCGTTATTTCTAGGCCGTGTTTTAAATACCATTTCAACAGTGGCGCGTACAGCAATACTTTAGTGGCGGTCATAGATCCCACCAATTTTCTTCCATTTCCTCTAGTTCTTCCAGTATCTTCCAAATATTTTTAACATGTGTGTGGGAACTTCATCAACCTCTACTTCTCTGTTTATATTGGGGACATTTCAGAAAACTTATGTTTTAAGTTGTGTGGAACTTCTATATCCACCTACCGCAAACCCAAACCAGTCTCCAGATAAAACTCTTTTACAAAACTTTTTAATAAATTTAGGGTTATGTGGGGTATCTATATGGTGTATAGTTTTCTCTCCCACACGGCATCTCTTTATTTAACGTAGATAAATATAACGCGTTTGCATCGTACCCCAAAACAGCCTTGCAAGGTTTTGTTAATTTCATTTGATCTAATATTGGAAACACCGGCTTCTGCATAGCGTGTAAATACTATTGATGGACCACCAACTAGAGCGTCCTTCATCATTTCGTATGTTTCTTCTTTTGGTGCATATAGAGCATCCTCCGGTATAATCGTCTTTGAAGATTTTTGTTCTTTAATGGTTCCTCTCAATAAATATTGTATAGCTACTCCAGGTAGTGTTACCGCATCTTTGAAAATATCCACACCTCTGTGTTTATAAAATTCACACATTTTTTCCACCGCTTCTAGGAACGGTGCTACATCTAAATCGTTATAATATTTCAACCAATCTCTGAAAGTTTTCATATTATTTTCTTCGAAAATTCTACGACATTTACTTAATTCTGTTTCATCATATTAACATTTTCCCAGATAGTTTGGAATACCAATTCTCTATATCGGGTAGTCCTGGGTAATCCAGTTTGTCTGGAGAATCGAACCACTCATAAGGAAAGAAAGATTTCTGTCCTTTGCAGTCGTAGGCTTTTATCCAACTATCATAACTTACACCAGGTCCTAGATAAAGTATTACATCAAGAAATCTAAATTCTGGAGTAAATAGAAATATTGTTGCGTTTGCACGTTTTCCGACCATTACTTTCTTTGTTGTTGATGTCAGTTCGCCTACTAGGTATTTCTTTATTAAGTTTATATCGTACTTACTGCTGTTAAAACCTATAACCGGTACTTGCTCTATCCACTGTTCGATCTTGGCGATTTGGTTTTTACGTAAATATTCCGTATTAAACTTATATCTTGACCACACTTCTTCTCTTATAGCTTTTCCCCTGACTTTCAAATCTTCTATGAATTTTTCTATAAGTTTTGCGGGATCTTTATCACAAATATGAGTTACTGTTCCTGAGAAATTATCTCCTATACTAACGCTTGCCGGAACGTGCTCAGCTTCGTACTCTAAACTATTACCGGTAGTTTCAACTTCTGGCTGGAGATACGCCTCAAAATCGTATACTATCTGATATGGATAAAGAGTAGTGTCACAACCGATCTTTATATCTTTACCCGTTCTTTGGAATTCGCATTCCCACATAACTACTAGGTTGAATTCTTTGCTTTTTCTAATAACTTTATCTCTTCTCATTGTGGATGCGCGTTCTTCTTTTTTATGCTTTGCATGAATCTCACACCCGTGCCAGTAACAGCCGTTGATATTGATATACGGTATTGGTTTCTGGACAGTATCCATCTACCGGAGCTCCTAAAATCCATCTTTCACCTCCGTGTCCGCACTGTTCGTGGTGAATGTGAATTCCCTCCCGCTTTTCCACAGAATACATCCAATCGATCGCCCCATAACTGTTAGAAACCTTTTGGGTTAAAACGCTTTCTCGAACGACGAACGCGGGCGCTCTAAATAATTACCATCACATACTATTTTTTGTCTCACCTTTCATACATTTTGGTCCGTGTCTCTTCATATTACTCGCTGTCGTGAATTTCTGTTTGCAATTATCGCAGGCGTAAATTTTAGATAGGTTTTTAAGGTTTTTTATCAGAAATGCGTGATTATTAAACAGTCCTATTGTCATTGGTTTATTACCTATTGCCTTATAGTGTGCTGGTACCTTTTTCAACCACCATACATTACATTCGGTGGGTTGATATACTTCTATACCGATTTTAAAAAAACTCTTCAACCTTTTTCAGATCTGAAAAAGGAATTGGTGAAACCACATTACTACCAAAATATTGCTTACTAAGTTCTTTCGCCTTTTCTGTACATCTGTCGGGTCTTTTATCTGTCATATGCATAGCTAGACACCTGAACAGACAAAGGTCGTCATTATACTTATCTAAAGAATACATACCTTTTTTATTCTTCAGCCATTCTGGAAGTTCTCCTCCTGCCGCTTCTTTGGATTGTAGTCCCAAATCTATTCCCCTACTACCCTGTATTAGCTTTACGAAAACCTCTACCCATCTTACAAACTTCCACTTTGTATTCGGTCTGTCTATTTTATCGGACATTATTCGTGTTTGCTCCTTATCTGACAGCCATTTTTTAACGGTTTTCATTGATGATAGTGGTTCGCTACCACCGAGATTTTTGTGAAATATTATAGTTTTAGGTTTTCCATTTTTAATTTTTTATTTCCTCCATATGTTCTAGCTTGTAAGAATATGAATATCTCAAATAAAAATTGGTTGTTAGATACGGAGCGAGTTTATCGGACATGCGTTCAGACTCGTTAATGTTAATGTTTTTACGAAAGGATAATGTAACTACCCGTCTTCCATTTTCTACCTTTTCCAATGTTTCATCGTGAGCCCCCAATATTTCTTCACCTTTTTCCACTATCGCGCTAACGATAGATTTTTTCTTATTATTATTTTGGCGTCTAATTTGGGACAAATTATTTGTGCTTGAAGGTTTGATTACACTAGCCCTTAACCCCGCAATACTTTCTTTTTGAATTCTGTTACCACCTACTTCCTCCGCTTTGGATATATAAAGGCTCCTCGTTTGTGGGCGCGGGTAAACCGCTTCATAAAACGCCTCATTCTTTGTGGAGTTTATAAGATTTGTCAACCCCCTAACTCTCAACCGTTTACTATAAGTAATCCCTAGAGATTCGGCTTCTCTTCTCAAACTTTCTATTTCTGCTCTAGTTTCTGACGTTATCATATTTTCTGTAATATACTTTTGTATAACCTATGAAATTTATCTGTTCAATTGGTCTTGAAAACATTATGTTTTTTTTTACGACCAATTGAATATAAACATAAACATATACATATATAATGGAGTGTGAGACTTGTTGTAAAACGTTTACGCGTAAAGACTATCTACGAAGGCATCTAGCGAGACGTAGAAAGTTTCCTTGTGCCCCCCCACAATTTCAATGCCCCAGATGCCCTTGTAAATTCGTTAGTGCCCAAACTCTTTGTAGACATAAGCAACTACGCTGCCCTGTGGCTACAGGTGAACGTGGTAGACTAGAGCTGGTAGAATTAGTTGCTGATCTACGGAATCAATTAGCTATATCGGAGGAGGAAAATATGGTGTTGGAATATAGACTATTGCGCGAGGACGCATTTAAATCGGAAACTTATTAGAATAAATTCATAAATTTACTGTCGTAAAAACATCATGTATTTATGACAACGAGATAAAAATAAATCCTTTTTAAGACTATTGTTTTATCTGTTCAATTGGACGTGAAAACAACATGATGTATTTATGACAACGAGACAAAAATAAATCCTTTTTAAGACTATAGTTTTATATGTTCAATTGGACGTGAAAACAACATGATGTATTTATGACACACATTTTGGATGTTTGTGGTTGGTGGGAGACAATTTCCTCGTTAACTATTTTTTTGATTTTTTGGGGGTGGTGGGAGTAGTATAGAGGGTTATAAATGATACCACCGTTAGGTGGTATCATTTTGAATCCCTCTATACTACTCATGTTTTCATTTTGAAGCAAACTATTCAATAATTGCCGTTTGTTGATGTGTAAACAGTAGTGTGATTTTATTTTACCCAATCAAAATTTTGAAATACCCAATTGCTTCAGAAATGATGGAGTGACAATACTCAATTACTACCGTAATTCCTTATCTGGAGCTCTATGCATCATGAAAGTGTCCGTGATTTGATTTATTATATTTGATTAATTGTTGTTTAACCTACCAAGAAACGTGAGAGTGTATGGGTTTAACGGTCAAGCAACAGCTAAGGTCATGTAGAGACGGGAAATGCATTATGAATCCACAGTGAAGAAACTAGTTTTATATCAGTGGCAGTATTCTCCAAGACTATATACGTGGCCGAGGCTGGATGAATGGGGCTTCTGAGATTTGTGACCAGTATAGCTGCTGATCAAATAGCACACTAATGTAGCCTGATAACAATCTATACTCCTTGTTAGAAGCACGACAGGCGTTATATTAATGGAATACGAACAGTGCAGATCCTGATCAGACTGTGCGGATGCACAGGCTGATCTGGATCTACACTGGTCGCAAAAACGCATAAGCCCAATTTCTCAAGTCACAGCCACAGATATTCAACATTGGCTTTTCCATGCTAATTATTTTACTTTTCTATTCAATGAGGAAACGAATCATCTGGATCTAGCTGTGCACATGTTGGCTTTATGGTCGAGCACCAAACACGCCAGTCGTAGTACATGTATATCAATAATGATATTCTTGAGAACAATTCAGATGAGAGAGATTATAAAAGCAATACACAATAATTTAAGTTATAAATAACAAGTAAATATCACAGGCGGAAGACTCAGACCAAGGACCCAATAATTGGCTCATTTGAAAAACATTACCCCACCCACCCATTTCCATACACAAAAAGACTGTAATATATAGTGTATGGAAATGGGTGGGTGGGGAAACGTTTTTCAAATGAGCCAATTATTGGGTCCTAGGTCCGAGTCGAACAACAACAAAAAACAACAAAGTTTAGTTCTTAATTACAAGCATAAATTCATTACCATGTTATCGTTAAAACATAGTTGTAAACATGCAACAAAACAGCTGTGAAATCGCAATTACTATTCCTTTCATGATGTAATGTTCATGCACATGTAATAGTATAAGACAATAAAATGTGGCCTGTCGGCACACAAATGTCCCCGATGGTAGATTTGAAAAACTCTGACAGAATTGTCAACCAGACACAAATAAAGAAATAATGCCGCAGAAATGATACGTATACGTGGTAAGGAACAATGTGCATATTTGTCTTCTGTGTTAAGTCACGCCCCAATCCCTCAAGACCCGACTTGCTGCATGGACACAGACATGGACGGACAAAGTCCATACAGTATATGCATCCCGGCTCTACCGAGACGGAGCGCATAGAAATGTTGATTTCCTAACATGTACACAGTTTATATGATACATGGACAAAAAGAACTTCATACATATGGCACATGGCTGAGAAAAGCCTCATGATATGTGCGACGAGCGTAGACACAGAGGACGTGCAGTCTGATCTGGGGCTACACCGGTCGCCATTCAGTTACCGAAGGATGTGTGTTGTCGTCCATAAAAGGAGTAGACCCTGATGCAACTGTGGAAGTGTGTAGAGTGATATTGACCCATATTTTCTACAAATGTCTCAATGTACTTGTTCTAAGCTAGGGGCTCATATACGAGGGGTGTTCGGGAAGAAAACGGACGAGCTTTGTAACTTTTGATTGGGATGTCCGTGAATAATACTATTTAGGCACAATATACATACACATTCTGGCTATGGATATACAAGCTGATTTCATTGAGTGTCCATTGGATCGAAAGATACGGTAACCTTAGTAACGCCATGTTGGCATAAGCGGGGCAATTTTGTGACCTTATTACGTTACATTGCGTTGCATTGCATTACATTGCGTTACATTGCGTTACATTGCGTTACATTGCGTATTTCTGCACGTTTCTAGGCGGTTACAGCCATTTAATTATTTTATTAAAAAGTGCATCGGCTAAAAACATGCCAAATGTCGAGTGAATATACGGAAATGACACCACGGCTATTTATGCACACGTGTATGTGACGTTCTGTGTAAATTGAACGCCACAGTTGCTTCTTCTACCTAAACATGTCACTTTAGAAGCGATATTCAATTAAATTGCACGTGCGAATGGGAAAATCGCGCAAACAATTTTGGAAATTATTCAACAAATCTACGGGAGTGGTGCATTATCAAGGAGCCAGGTATACGAATGATATATCAGACTTAAGGAAAGTGAAGAATGTGCCGGCCGCCAACAGAGACAGCAAACTCGACGAAATTAAAAATATGTTGGACACAGACCATCGGATTACCATTCGTGAAATTGCTTCTAAAATGGATTTGGGTATTGCGAACGTGCACAAAATATCTCACCTCGTTTCGCTAACCCCCACTGTATAATCAGTGGAAGCTGTGGGTGGGTGGGCGGGGATGGCTGGTTAGTGGGAGGTAAAGTTGAATGGGCCGTGAAAGTGGAACGACCGATACATAATAGAACCGATGTCCGCAATAGCTACTTCAGTTTGTACATACGAACGTTATGTGTGCCGCCCATAGTAACGATCAGCGCGTTGTCTGTCTGACGATAGGCCACAGCGATCGGTTCCTTCACTCCATCCGCCGACGACAGCATGACCTTCCGCCTGGTGCCATGCTTCGTCAGCACATGTATAATATTGGAAACCTGACCGCGATCTGCCGGACCACCTTCCCGTCCCAATCCAGGACATGCACCACTTTTCTTATGTTATCCACGTCGCCGCTGACGTAAATGTATCCGCCGTGTACAGCGATGCCATGTTTGTATTTAATGAGGTTTCGAATGGTGCGGCCAACTTGAATGTGGAGCTCGGGTCTCACGCACAACCACTGCAGCTGCCGACCCCAATCCATGGAAACAATGACGTCACTGGCTCCGTCAGCGGCCAAGCCCATGGGTTTACTTTGTAACGCCAACGTTGACTGTACGGTCAGGTGTCTGTCCAGTAGGATAACTTTCCTGTTATTTTCATCGATTAGAACAACTTGTCCATATGGCATTACCGCCACACCAGTGTAGTCGCCGAGAGGAACGTCAATGTTGGCCGAGGACTCGACGTCCATGTCGCACCATAACTTCCGATCTGACCCGGGCCGGACTGGACCATCTACAGTTATTGTTGTGTCTACACTCGCCGTCGGTGTACGGTCAATAGCCACTGTGTCTACATCCGCCGTCGGTGTACGGTTAATAGCCAAGGTGTCTACATCCGCCGTCGGTGTACGGTTAATAGCCAAGGTGTCTACATCCGCCGTCGGTGTACGGTCAATATCCAAGGTGTCTACATCCGCCGTCGGTGTACGGTCAATAGCCAAGGTGTCTACAACCGCCTTGGCTATTACGGTCAATAGCCAAGGTGTCTACATCCGCCGTCGGTGTACGGCCAATAGCCAATGTGTCTACATCCGCCGTTGGTGTACGGTCAATAACCACTATGTCTACATCCGCCGTCGGTGTACGATCAATAGCCAATGTTCCTAAACGGTCAACATCGGTGGTCACAAGGGTCAGTGAAGTGGACGGCTGGAATGTTATGTTGACCGTATAAACATCGTTCTCCATATCGGATATGGTGGGCTGGAGCAGTTTAAACGTTTGTGACAACCTGTAAGCAGCGATCACATTGATCACGTGATCGTCCACTGATTTCGCCTCGTCAGCAACGTTCAGCTCCGTCTCCACTTTAGGAAGCAGACACTCGCACGTCTCGATATTGTCCCGGATAGCATCCACCTCCTCTGCAATATATAACATGTGTATAGTGATATTTGATATCAAGTTTTTCAGGCAATGCTAGGAAACGCGTACTGAATTACGAGGCTCGCCGAGGAATTCCTACCGTTTACGAGACGATATAAGGTGATAAACTGGTAGATATGAGCACCTTCCTGTTAATCAGAGGTTATGTATATTTTGTAACGTAAACGCTGTTGAGGATGAACTTCTGTAATTTTAAATTGTAGTGTTTACGAAGATCTTAGGTTCGAATTATTTCAATCAGCTCATAGCATAAATTAAATAATAACTTTATGGATTGGAACGATGGAGACTTGTTCAAATCCTCTATACACTTCTCCCGCGCATTCTTTAGATTTCCGATCCGACATTGCAGTGCGGTCGTTGACTCGATAACCTCAGCAAGTTCTTGCACTTGTGCCGACGCTACGGTCATCTCGGAAATTGGCGTTACTTCACAAAATCTGTGCCCGATACGTTTACATGTGTCACAAAACAACACCTCGTGTTTTTTACAAAACCACCGGATGTCGTTATCCTTGTGTTCGTCACACAATGCCAGTTTGATCCCAGTGGGCGTGCGTGATTGTACCGGGCGGATACAACTTCCTGAAACCCCGCTATCAAAGGTATCTCCTGAATCCACGCTGTCGAAGGTTCCTCCTGAATCCACGCTGTCCAAGGTATGTGTTCGCATCACACGGAAACCTTCATGTTGTGTTTTACAGTCTGTACATAGATATTCGTCGCACTGATGACAAAACGTGATGGCGACTTTGTCCACCTCCCTGTGTCTACACGGGCTGCACTGAACCGCCGCATTGTCCGCCATATTGTCCACAGATCTTCCACCGTCGGCACTTTGTAATGTTAGCCCGTTTCCATTCTACCGTGGATCTTTCGACTAACCTTGGGTTGTCGTTTGGCACTTCGACTCGCAACCAACCAGTATTGACGTAGTTGTCTTCCTTGACGAACTGGCTCCGTTTTGATACTGGATAAACACACGTGGGTCGCTACAGTACTCGTGTAGTTTGGGCAGGGTATGAATCTCTGTAAAGGGACAGGATAAAGTGCACAAAAGTGCAGCAAGAACACAAGTGAACCAACCAGTGATATGATGTGCACTCTGTACAGTCGGCATGATAAATAACCTCCAAGAGACAGCTAGCTTACCCGTGCTATTAGCATTCGGTACACCTCAGCAAAGTAGTGCCAATGTGTATTCCTACGTGGAGCAGACAACTCGTGACACATTTAATTAGTATAAATAATTAAATGTCATGCCTAGCCTGATACCACCGCGAGTAACTATCAGTAAAATAAATATTGCTAAATAATTATATCTGCATAGCGGGCACTCGTAATTTGTAGAACGGGTGGAATAGTGACACAATTATACACTTATTTAATTCCTATAAAGAACATTTTGTGACTACTGATGGTGGTGTGTAATTAGACAACTGACATGTAGATCGTGTCAGTCGATTTGCACGACAACGGCTAACACTTCAATATTAACAAGAGTGTCGTAAGTCACAAAATACGCCCGTCGAAGGTGGGCCAGACAGCGAAGAAGCAGAAATGTGAATCTGTCACCAAGGCAAGAAACATTAATCAGCATTTGAAACTCTATAGCATTATTACTTCCTCTCGTTGTGCTAAACATGTATACTGATTTAGGTAGAGATGTGTACAAAAATGTAGAACAAAAGGCTAAGTTAAAAAGGTGATGCTTTTCACAAAAAAACAATGCGATGTTTCAATGAATACTGTATACATACAGTCGCAACTGGGGGAGGGGGGGGGGGGCAACAAAATGCCCCACCCCACTTCCGCTGCCCCTGACCATTACATACAGCAACATTAAGCAATTATAATCACATATTGAAGGTTGTGTTGGCTATCACACAATCAGGCAAAGCATTAAGTTGGTTAGCTAACAAGGCCACAATAGACAAGGAATACATTGCATATAGCCAGACAAAATGGACCACATATCATAATACTGACTATTTATTGGTGCTTCAACCTCAGAAAGTTGCAACTTAAGTGTATAGAGCCGGGAATACAACTGTATTTTCCAATTCAGCACTGAATTTATGTATATATTTGATTTAAAGTGCCCTTACGACACCAAAATCACTTTCTAGGTCTGTTATTTTTAGTCACCACTTACAACATTAATCTAGGACATACTAGTAATAATAATTCCTACAGCAATTCGTTTCTAGGAATCAAGAGACAGCAGCGACCAATCTCCACATATATTGTAGGGCTTAGACTATATAGAAAGCTAGTGTTTTCAATCACAGAATGACAAAAGGGTAGTATTAAAGCAACTTACAACCAGGCAGACATTAGCAGCAATAACATTATAATCATCATTGATGAATTGGTTGAACATTTATTTATATTACTCACTAGAATATGTGTTCATAGAACATGGATGCCCCCACCTGCAGCCTTGATAGTAAAAGGGCACCGTTTTTGGCGGGAGACATATCGTCTCCACTCTATTGGGATCGTGATTCTGGCCGTTTGCGCGAGTCTACTTTCGGAAGTGGCTCTCTGTTCATCGGGGGACGTCTCAATAGGCTCAATTTGCGTTCGCAATTAACAACAGTCAGGTGACATTTAAAGTCAGCGAGTGAACTGAAAGCAAGTTATTAATAGCAACGGCAATGCTCAACATTATGTGTAAAATAGTTGGCATGCCCAACTTTACTTTTGAAGAGAACAAATTGCTGTTATTGAGACGCCCCCCGTATCGTGTACCACGCAGTCGCAATGCGACGTCGAAGGTAATTTCTTTTTCATATTGTGGTTTACGGGTGATTTTCGACAATTTACCCTCTGGGTGAGCGAAACAAAATTCATGAAAACATTTTGCCGTTCATGCAGCATACACGTATGTAGGCATACGCCCAGTCATAATTTTGAAAAGATTTCACATAATATTATGTCACACCTCCAGAGTTCCTGTTGGGTATGCAATTTGGATTACTCGGTTTGTATCCCTATTCTGCAAAGTGCCGATTGATTTTGGCCAAATAAACATACTAAAAACATGAAAATGTCCCCGTTTTTTTTTCTTCACATTACGAAAAACCTATGCTGCCAAAAATATTTTTTGAACGCACAAACTTTTTGGCATAGGGCACCTCTCACCATATCCGTATAAAGGCGTATATCACCATTCAATTCTTCTCTCACCCCAATAAATACGTCTGCAATATACCTCGTAAAACGGTTTATTAGTCGGACATAAAGCACCTTTGCTTCATCAACCTATTTGTGTTTAGAGCAGGCTGTATTTTACAAACACCAGTAACTGATCAAGTTCTCCAAATTTGCAGATTGTACAGCCAATAATCAACATCGAATATATTTCTAACAAGGAATTTCTGAGTATGCAAATTCACAAGTGGCTACTTGTCTCCCGCCAGTCAGTACTTTCAGTACTTTGATTACAAATATCAGGCTAATCACAAGACAGACATTATAAATAGTATTGAAATTGGTGAACAAGTTAAGGAGTTATTGAGCAATCATTAAAAACTTAAACACATTTGCCTTACAAACAAGGTGAACATAAATCCTCAGTGACCTTGACCTTGGCTGTTCGTGTGTAGGTCATGTGCGAAACAAAGCACCATCCCTAGACATACAGTGTGGGCAAATATGATACTAATTGGTGAAGGAGTTATTGTGAAAACATTAAAAACTTAAACGCATTTGGCTTACAAACAAGGTGAACATAAGTCGCCAGTGACCTTGACTTTGGGTTTTCGAGGCGTGGGTCGTATGCGAAACAAAGCACCATCCCTAGACAGACATTGCTGGCAAATATTATTGAAATTGGTGAAGGAGTTAAGGAATTATTGAAAACTTATGCATTGCCTTACGGACGAACGGACGCATGCACGGATGGATAGACAGGGATAACACATAATGCCCCCCAATAAATTGGTGGGCGCATAATACATTTTAAATACATAAATTGTCAGATCAATGACTCCTGATTGTGTGACAAAACGTCCTTAGCATACCACATCAAATGGCCAAGATTCCACATAATTTGAGAATGAGAAATAGGATACTGTGCACTATTCTACTCCTGGTGTCCCACACGGGGCAAGATACAATGTAACTGTTGAACTATTCATCCTGATGTAAGGCACATCACCACATCCAGCACCAATAAGTATATATTTAATCTTGTAGCAAATTCACATTACATTCCGGTATGAAGAGTATTTAGTATATTAAAGTTAATGATTGTATGCATTTATTTGCTATGAAGATTTAACCACATCATGAAGACAGGATGAGAATGATGAAATGGGGTTTAATGTCCATTAAATAGCCAAGGTCATATAAAGTCGGGAGTACACATGTAGTGTGGAGAGAAATCGTAAGTCAGCATTGAATTACGAAGACATGATTTGGTGCGTTATTTGGAAAACTGTATCAATGCATATGAATGTTTAAGCTAATCTAGTGAAGGGTGAATGTTGCAGAGTTATAAAGTACTTAAACACATTAAATGGAATGTTTACATAAATCTATAAAGCAAATCTCTACATAATTTGACCTTGAAAATGTGGGGACTATGGGTATTTTGCACAATTAATATAGGGAGGATGATAAACATGCATATCAATGTTCATGTCAATCCATAACGGGTTTGCAGAGACAAAAAAGCCATAGCCATATAACACAGTTGAATACTAGTGTTATGCAATAATAGTTGTGTAGTTATGTTACAATGTACAATATTTATCTATATTGTCAATTTCACTGTCATGCTCATAGTTAAATTGGGCAAAAAATGTGTGGCGGAGGCTCAAAAAGGCAGAAAATAGGAAAAAATAGGATACTTGACGGCCTGCAACCGTGAATTGCCACTTATGATATCAGGAGCGATAACCGTTTTTCGTTAAAAGGTTACCGGAAACAACTTTTTCGTCTCTCTATTTATTTATTTATGTGCATGATCATACTTTTTAATATGCCAATAAACTATTTCTTCAGGAGACAGATTTAATTTATATAAATAACTTCAAAAAACCTTTCCTCATTTGCATATCAAAATATTCCGATACAACCGCGCGTCTCTATCAATAAATTAACGCGAAGACGCTACTCCTTCGAAACAAAGCGTACCTGTTGTAATTTTCGTGCTACGAAATCTCAAAGTTTGGAGAAAAATCGCTTCGCTTCAGGTAGCGAACGATTCCTGCATTTTTGGACGAAATGGCACGACTTCAAACGACGATTACTACACATTGGCTGCATTGAAACGAACGAACAATTCCACATTTAGCATCTACGGACTCGGAGGTTTCCGAATGTGCAAAGACTTTAATTCTGGCTATTACCCAGTTCGAGCTATGGAGTCGCAAATTTCGGGGTAAATCGGACAGTACTGCTTGCATTCGTGCGCGAAGACGCTACTCCTTCGAATGTGCGATTACTACAGATTGGCTTAACGGAAGCGAACGAACAATTCCACAATTAGCATGTACGGACGCCAAGGTTTCCGTGTGTGCAAATACTTTAATTCTGGCTATTACCAATTTCAAGCTATGAAGTCGCGAAGTTCGGTGTAAATCGGACCGTACTGCTTTCTGCTTGCAGCCGTGGGTGAAGACGTCACTATTTCACTGGGAGAGTACTACACATTGGCCGTACGGACACGAACAAACAATTCGAGAATTAGCATCTACGGTATCCAGTGTTTATGAAAGTCAAAAGAAACAAAGCGTAGCTGTTGTACTTTTCGTGCTACGAAATCTCAAAGTTTGGAGAAAAATCGCTTCGCCTCAGGTAGCGAACGATTCCTGCATTTTTGGACGAAATGGCACGACTTCATACGACGATTACTACACATTGGCTGCATTGAAACGAACTAACAATTCCACATTTAGCATCTACGGACGCCGAGGTTTCCGAATGTGCAAAGACTTTAATTCTGGCTATTACCCAGTTCGAGCTATGGAGTCGCAAATTTCGGGGTAAATCGGACAGTACTGCTTGCATTCGTGCGCGAAGATGCTACTCCTTCGAATGGCCGATTACTACAGATTGGTATAACGGAAGCGAACGAACAATTCCACAATTAGCATCTACGGACGCCAAGGTTTCCGAGTGTGCAAAGACTTTAATTCTGGCTATTACCAATTTCGAGCTATGAAGTCGCGAAGTTCAGGGTAAATCGGACCGTACTGCTTTCTGCTAGCCGCCGCGGGTGAAAACGTCACTATTTCACTGGAAGAGTACTGCACATTGGCCGTACGGACACGAATAAACAATTCGAAAATTAGCATCTACGGTATCCAGGGTTTCTGAAAGTGAAAGGAAACAAAGCGTAGCTGTTGTACTTTTCGTGTTACGAAATCTCAAAGTTTGGAGAAAAATCGCTTCGCCTCAGGTAGCGAACGATTCCTGCATTTTTGGACGAAATGGCACGACGTCATACGACGATTACTACACATTGGCTGCATTGAAATGAACGAACAATTCCACATTTAGCATCTACGGACGCCGAGGTTTCCGAATGTGAAAATACTTTAATTCTGGCTATTACCCAGTTCGAGCTATGGAGTCGCAAATTTCGGGGTAAATCGGACCGTAATGCTTGCATTCGTGCGCGAAGACGCTACTCCTTCGAATGGGCGATTACTACAGATTGGCTTAACGGAAGTGAACGAACAATTCCACAATTAGCATCTACGGACGCTAAGGTTTCCGAGTGTGTAAAGACTTTAATTCTGGCTATTACCACGTTCGAGCTATGAAGTCGCGAAGTTCAGGGTAAATCGGACCGTACTGCTTTCTGCTTGCCGCCGCGGGTGAAAACGTCACTATTTCACTGGGAGAGTACGGCGCATTGGCCGTACGGACACGAACAAACAATTCGATAATTAGCATCTACGGTATCCAGTGTTTCTGAAAGTGAAAAGAAACAAAGCATAGCTGTTGTACTTTTCGTGTTACGAAATCTCAAAGTATGGAGAAAAATCGCTTCGCCTCAGGTAGCGAACGATTCCTGCATTTTTTGACGAAATGGCACGACTTCAAACGACGATTACTACACATTGGCTGCATTGAAACGAACGAACAATTCCACATTTAGCATCTACGGACTCGGACGTTTCCGAATATGCAAAGACTTTAATTCTGGCTATTACCCAGTTCGAGCTATGGAGTCGCAAATTTCGGGGTAAATCGGACCGTACTGCTTGCATTCGTGCGCGAAGACGCTACTCCTTCGAATGGGCGATTACTACAGATTGGCTTAACGGAAGCGAGCGAACAGTTCCACAATTAGCATCTACGGACGCCAAGGTTTCCGAGTGTGCAAAGACTTTAATTCTGGCTATTACCAATTTCGAGATATGAAGTCGCGAAGTTCGGGGTAAATCGGACCGTACTGCTTTCTGCTTGCCGCCGCGGGTGAAAATGTCACTATTTCACTGGGAGAGTACTGCACATTGGCCGTACGGACACGAACAAACAATTCGAGAATTAGCATCTACGGTATCCAGTGTTTATGAAAGTCAAAAGAAACAAAGCGTAGCTGTTGTACTTTTCGTGCTACGAAATCTCAAAGTTTGGAGAAAAATCGCTTCGCCTCAGGTAGCGAACGATTCCTGCATTTTTGGACGAAATGGCACGACGTCATACGACGATTACTACACATTGGCTGCATTGAAATGAACGAACAATTCCACATTTAGCATCTACGGACGCCAAGGTTTCCGAGTGTGCAAAGACTTTAATTCTGGCTATTACCACGTTCGAGCTATGAAGTCGCGAAGTTCAGGGTAAATCGGACCGTACTGCTTTCTGCTTGCCGCCGCGGGTGAAAATGTCACTATTTCACTGGGAGAGTACTGCGCATTGGCCGTACGGAAACGAATAAACAATTCGATAATTAGCATCTACGGTATCCAGTGTTTCTGAAAGTGAAAAGAAACAAAGCATAGCTGTTGTACTTTTCGTGTTACGAAATCACAAAGTATGGAGAAAAATCGCTCCGCGTCAGGTAGCGAACGATTCCTGCATTTTTGGACTAAATGGCACGACTTCAAACGACGTTTACTATACATTGGCTGCATTGAAACGAACGAACAATTCCACATTTAGCATCTACGGAGGTTTCCGAATGTGCAAATACTTTAATTCTTGTTATTACCCAGTTCGAGCTATGGATTCGCAAATTTCGGGGTAAATCGGACCGTACTGCTTGCATTCGTGCGCGAAGACGCTACTCCTTCGAATGGGCGATTACTACACCGTCGCCTCCTTATGATATACTACATGTACA